>VXAV01008725.1:24606-43806 GCA_013399715.1 Alectura lathami | reverse complement strand
AAAAAAAACAAAAAAAATTCTTAAAAAATAAAAAAAAAAAAAAAAAAAAATAAAAAAGTAAAAAAAAAGAAGAGAGGAAATTCCTTCAATTTCCTTTAAAGAAGCCTTTCACATTGAGTGCATTAAAAAAAAAAAATCTAAACACATTCATATAAAAAGCAATTTCCTTAGATAGAAACATTCTTTATTCCCCTTGCTGTTATTAAAGATGCTAGTATTTGAATAGCTTTCTCCCTCACAAATCAGCTTTTCCTTTAGCTGATGGAAGTCATAACCCTATGTTTATGACATCTCATGCTGTTTCTCCAAAAATAATTGTCATGCCACCAGTGCAGAAAAGATCATGGAGCCAATGATGTTTTAATATGTTAAATGCTCACCCTGACTTTAAAAGCTATATTTTCAAATCAGATGCACTCTGGCTTCCCATTGTGCGCAATCAGAATAACATACATACGTGTCCTGAGTGCACAAGTTGGAGTACTTGTGTTTTTGAGACCTTGAAGTGGATGTAAATAAGGGTGTCAACCATAAAGGACACAGTTCTGGCCAGTGAAGAAGAGCAGTTCTAAGGTTTTCACTATCTATAAACTCCAATAACTTCTGTTGGACTAAACAGGAACTGAAGTTTAAAAATATCCCAGTGTTCCCACAGGCATATATTTATGAGTTTTTCTCTCCACCTTAATTGTCTCTCTGTCAAAATATTTCATTATCTTTTGAGAATGAACAACTTTTTGACGAAAGTAATGTGATGGCACAGTAATCCTAGGAAAACTGAAAAAAAAAGAAAAAAAAAAAAACAANCAATTGAATTAAAAAAGTAGCAGGAAATTAAAAAAAAAAAAAAAAAAAAAAAAAAAAACAACCTCTGATTTAAATCCAGTGCTATTACTTAAAATTCACTGTTTACAGTCAGAAGCTGCTATTTCCTGTAATGTAAACTGAGGCTACCAAGAAGGATTGCTAGTAAGAACATTTATTTTTAATGGGAAGCAAAATTAACTAAGTAAATGATGGACTAGAGCTGTGTGTTTTCTTCTTTTGGAAGATAGGCATTATTTTTACATTCTCCTTGGTGTAATGACATCTTTTTTAAAACATGGAACAGTTTCTATGGTAATTTTCTAATTTTACAGAAGTGAGTGGAATAGCTTTTTGCAAATGTATAGAGAAATATGAGTTAGGAAAAATATGTTGTTAACAATTTTCAGTAGAAGAGATATGTAATGAGGAAAATGAGGAAAGGACAAATTCATACAAAGAAACACAGCTTCTTTTTGTTTGTTTTGTTGTTGTTTTTGTCTAGAAGATTCAAAAGTACACTTTAATTCACCTGAAATACTATTTATCTTCCTGACATACTAGATCAGATAAACCCAGAAAATTAAGAGCAAGAACTCCCCTTCTGAAGAATTCTACATGGGCTCTGGAATAACTGAAATCTTAATGTCTGGCTGAACAGGAAAGCCAGTATATAGGAAATAGCTTATTAGTTAACCTAGTACAATATTTATCTGTGAATCCTGCTTAGGAAAAAAAATCTAATGCACTTTTAGCCCTCTAACCACTTTCCTTTGCTTTCAATAACCTTCAGGACTGCCTTGTGACTTCCAGGTCACCACACTGAGAGTGAAGACATTTTTACTCTCTGACCCCACAGCAGTCCCTTCAGTGTGGCAAACACCCCTGACTTGGTCCCTCAGTAAAGCACAATCCTTGCCTGGTGGGACATGTATGTAAGTCCTGTGGTGGAAGATAACATCTCCACATCTTAGTGAAGCACAGAAACAATATTTTTTTCCTGAAACTCTCCTCCCTTCCTCATGCACAAATACAGACTGTGGAAAATTGTGTGAATGTGGGGAACAAAAGTCTGAATCCCTTGGTGTTATAAGCAGTCCTGACTCATCTTTGTCCAATGTCTCCAGCAGTCAGTAACATCTCCACTTTTAAAGAGAAGCCCACTTCTCATTGCTCCCCTAACTGTTTATTTTGCATGTCTCTCTGTTAATGCTGAACTGGGGGGGACAATATGATGTCTATGAAAGCTGAGACACTGTCAGAGGATGAAGTAGCCCTAAAGGAGAATGTTGATTAATTAGGTGACAGGTTTGAAAGAAAAAAAAAAAAAAATTCTACAAATCCTTTAGGAAAAGAAGGGATAATCTAGTTTTACTGAGTACTTAATTTTATGTATTTGTTCTTGAGATACACCCATCAGCCAAAAAATTCTATCACTACTATTAATAATAATATTTTTATTAAACAGTCTTTCACATTTCTGGAAATATCCTATTGCATATGTAAATTTCAGAAGCAAGCAAAGATGACTAATTTTGAAATTAGATCTAGTATGATGAGACTGAGTTTTTACAAGTCTATGGGGACAGAAGAAATACATCCCAGGGTCATGAAGGAGTTGGCTGATGTGGTTGCCAAGTTGCTCTCCATCATATTTGGAAATCTGTGGCTGTAAGGACAAGTCCCTGGTGACTGGAAAAAGGGAAACATCACTCCCATCTTTAAGAAAGGGAAAAAGGAAGACCTGGGGAACTACAGGCCAATGAGCCTCACATCTGTGCCTGGGAAGATCATGGAGCGGATCCTCTGGAGGAGATGCTAAGGCACATGTGAGATGAGGAGGTGATCTGAGACAGCCAGCACGGCTTCACCAAGGGCAGGTCGTGCCTGACCAATCTGGTGGCCTTCTATGATGGAGTGACGGCATCGGTGGACCAAGGGAGGGCGACGGATGTCGTCTACCTGGACTTGTGCAAGGCCTTTGACATGGTCCCGCACCATATCCTTATCTCTAAACTGGAGAGATGTGGATTTGATGGGTGGACTGTTTGCTGGATAAAGAACTGGCTGGCTGGTCGCAGCCAAAGGGTTGTAGTCAATGGCTCTATGTCCAGGTGGAGGCCGGTCACGAGCGGTGTCCCCCAGGGGTCCGTCTTGGGACCGGTGCTCTTCAACATCTTTATTGACGACTTAGACTGTGGGATCGAGTGCACCCTCAGCAAGTTTGCTGATGACACCAAGCTGAGTGGTGCAGTTGATACCCCTGAAGGAAGGGATGCCATCCAGAGGGACCTGGACAGGCTGGAAAAGTGGGCCCATGAGAACCTGATGAGGTTCAACAAGGCCAAGTGCAAGGTGTTGTACTTGGGTCGGGGCAATCCCTGGTGTGTGTACAGACTGGGAGAAGAACTCCTTGAGAGCAGCCCTGCAGAGAAGGACTTGGGCGTTGTGATAGACGAAAAGCTGGCCATGAGCCGGCAGTGCGCTCTTGCAGCCAGGAAGGCCAATGGCATCCTGGGCTGCATCAAGAGAGGGGTGGCCAGCAGGGAGAGGGAGGTGATCGTCCCCCTCTACTCTGCCCTTGGAAGGCCTCACCTGGAGTACTGTGTCCAGGCCTGGGGCCCCCAGGACAGAGGGGATGTGGAGCTGTTGGAGCGTGTCCAGAGGAGGGCCACCAAAATGATCAGAGGGCTGGAGCACCCCTCCTAAAGGTTGAGGCAGTGGGATCTTTCAGCTTGGAAAAGAGAGGCTCTGGGGAGACCTCACTGCGGCCTTCCAATACTTAAAAGGAGCTTACAGGCAGGAGGGAGACTGACATTTTACGCAGGTGGGAGAATGGGCTAAAACTGAAAGAGGGGAGGTTTAGGTTGGACCTCAGGAAGAAATTCTTCCCTGAGAGAGTGGTGGGTGCTGGCACAGGCTGCCCAGAGAAGTTGTGGCTGTCCCATCCCTGGCTGTGTTCAAGGCCAGGCTGGGCAGCCTGGTCTGGTGGTTGGCAACTCCACTTTGGAACTGAATGATCTTTGAGGTCCCTTTCAACCCAAGCCATTCTATGATTCTATGATCAGCTGTCAGTAAAAGGTAGGCTTTGTGGGGAAAAAAAAATAATACAAGGTTTTATTTTGTATGTGAATGTGTTTTGCTTCTGTTTTCTGGTCATCTTTATTTGGACTAAGCCCTGCAATTGGCAAAACACTAATAGTCTGATTTTTACTACTCACAGCTCAGATAAGTCACATTTGCATCCATAAAGCAAATCAAAAAAATTATTGTCTTCTCTTTTTATGGAGAGCCTTTACAATGACCAGTCTTCATGTATTCAAGCATATTTAAGTAGCATTTATATTTGTTAAGAAAGCTTTGAAAGGAAAGGTATTGGAAATGGTTCCAGTCAACATTGTAAATCATTTTTATTAATCATTTACTGCACTACTATTCTGCTTAACTATTAATAAATTTGTGGATTAGGAAAAAAATATAATAGTAATTGTAATTTCAAATTACTTCAAGGAAACCAAGATCAATAATGAAACAATCATAATGCTAAAATGACTAAATATATCGGTGGAAGTTTCAGAAAACAAAAATTCAGATAAAATTTTTATCTAAAAATTTCTCACTAGAATATTAATTTTTGAAATTCTAAGAATAGTTTTGTGAAAAAAAATAAAGACAATGACTTAAGATTTCAGAAACTGCACACATGAGAGTCAGGGTAGTTCCATCTTCTTTCCACCTCTTCCATTTGTTTGACAGCTTTCAGCTCATTGACTTGTCGGCCTCTTTCTAATACGTGGGGTAGTGTTTGGATAATTCAATTTATTCCCATGACCACCACATTCAGATTCATAAAACGATATTAATATAATGTAGGAATAAAAATAAATTAAAAAAAAAAAAAAAAGTAGCCTTTCTTCTGTTACATTGTTCTTTCCCTGTGATACTTGTTTGTAGCATCTCTCCTGAATTTCAAATTTTCATTCTTTCCTTTCTCTTTTATAAACTGCTCTCTGAAGGACACCTAGAAACTAAATTTATATATTCAGATAAACTTAGTGTTGAACTACCTCAGCTCTCAATGAGGTCGGTGTGAGTTTTGCCATTGTTGAACGGGGTAGTCATATACTTGTAGATCTTTTCTAGGCAGAATAAGCCACTTTTTGGAAAAACACTTTTGCCACATTACAGGTCTTCATTGTTGTTTGTGTATGGAAATTTTCCACCTCTCTAATAGTAAAGCTTTAAAACAAGAATGCTAACTTTTTACTTCGAGGTTTTGTATAATGTTAATAAATACAAACATTGAGCTAAGAACAACAACAAAACACAAAGGTCATGCTGAAAAAAGCCCTCATGTCTACAATTAGATTAGTATGATATTAAGCAAGACCTAACTGGCATTTGTTTCTCCTGTTAGATTTAATTCTGACCAGTCATGATGAATTATTGTAGGAAATAACAGTATTTAGAACTGAGTGAAAATCAAGATGCAGAATTCACTTGCTTTACTAGAATAGAAGATATGCTCAAGAAACTAGTCAGGTTTTTGTTATTCATTCATACTTATGACTAGTGCTAGTAACAGAAGCTTTTGAAAAGAATTCAAAAATCATAATAAAATAAGAATGCAGATCATTTAGACTATCTGTATTATGGAAGTGTTTTTAGCTGACTAAGTTTCGTCAATGAAATGCACATGAGTTTATGAGGGAAATGAAAGATACCACAAACCAGCGGAATCTTCCAACTATTTATGTCAACAATCTGATCCACAAATATTTTTATGGTTTTATTTCTTGTTTAAACATTTCTAGAAACAAGGGAATTAGCTGGAATGCTGTGTATGTGTATACATATTCACAGTGGTCATGGTAAGGTGAGGAAAATCCTTAGCATGAAATCTATTCATCTAATACAAAGATGACAAAAAAAGTACCAGTCTGCGAGTTTTGAGTATTGAATATACATGTTCACACATACATTTAAATAAGGCAAAGAGGTCGGAAAGAGGCTGCAAAGGTCAGGCAAATAATTCTTCTACAAAGAGAAACGGATCAGGAGCAGAAATTGATTTTCTGACAAAGGAAACCTTCCAACAACACAAAAAAATCTCAATTTCTTGTATTGTTGCCTTCTTTTGCTAATCAAAAATCCCCCAGAAAACTTTATTTTATTTTGTTTTACTACATTTAACTTCTTTTAGTCTGAATTGTCCAAAAAGTGATGAAAAGAAGAAAAGCATAACCAAATTCACCAACTCCATTTAGAATTTTTAAATAGGACATAAAGGTAAATCTAACTCTTTCGTACCTTTTCAAAAGCAGTTTGAGCAGTCTGTTTTAAAACTTCCCGATCTAAGACATCACCCTGCTGGCGTGAAAGCAAAAAGCAGAGTTTTAGAAAATTCCAGTGCATTGCCACTGATGAACCAGTAACTCACTGAACTGGACTGAGTCAAGGTCCTGTATCAGCTGCTTTTTTACAGTTCTTTTAACATGTTTGTTGTTCAGGAAGAGCATCTTGCTGCAGTGTAATTGGGCATTCATCTATCATTACACAATATGCGTAGATATATTTTAGTGAGTACTGTAACTGCTGTAAGTACTGCCAAGACCAGGGCTATAGATTAAGTATCTAATGCTCCACCTCTATACTCCACAAGGAGCAGAGCTCAAATAAAATAATCTGTCCATTGTTTGTATGAGTGTGTTATATGGCCAAGTCGGTAAAAAATTTGATTGCAGATGCAATGTGTTTTCAGCAAAAAGACTCACAATTTCAAAAACTTAGAGCCCTTAACTGATTCTTGATAAATGAAATTACTTTAATACTAAAGTAGAGTTGACATCGGTAGATGACTCTAAAGCTGATCCTGAAACATTGGTGAAATCACTAACATTTCATATCCCTATTTTGCATTGATTTTCAGGACATTTTTATTAATCATTAATAATAATGTTTTCTATTGATTAGCAGACTTCTCTGTGTATGGGTCATTCTGTGCAGCATTTCTTTCACAGAGTTGCATCACAAATGACCCCTAGGGCTTCAGAAGGCTGGAGCCATTTAAAAACTACTGAGTAAATGGTTCAGTTTCAGCACTTTGCAGTTGAAAATCAATATATGGTACAATTTTATAGATTATTGCAACAGTCAATGCTTTGGGAGAGAAAAAAAATGAGAGATTAAAGAAAAGGAGAAAGGAAAGAATGGGGGAAATTTGCTCTCTTTACGAATGTATAACCATCCTCTTCTTACAAGTCTGCCAAAATTCTCTTGAAAATGTACATGTCACTATTCATTTTAAGTTGGATCCGAACTATCTTATCTGCTCAAACCAGTGACTTATTAGACAACTCCAAATTAAAAAACAACCCCTCTCAAAATAATAAAAACAAACAAACAGAATACTAGTTAAGATGCATTGCTCTTCTCCTTTTCCAAAGAGCTTAGTTAAGTTGTGTACAAGTGAGTTAATTTGAGAAACTTGCAAATGCAACAAGAAAATTTCACATATTTTCCCAGAGACATTAAAGTAAAGAATTGAGATCTCATATGTGTATAACAATGAAATTAGGTTCTACATAGCCCTCTTGATGCTTTATCATTTTACATATATGAAGGAATGCATCCAGTACTTAGATCTCTGGTGTGTACTTAGGCATCCATCAGTGTGATTTCTGTGACTAGGAATCCCAGAAATATGGAGAAGGAGGAGTCCTGGTCCTCTCCTGATGGGAGAGGATGAGAACTTGAGCCTAACACAGTGTACTCACACCAGCCAGTTAAGATGAAGTATCTAAGCTTAGATGCATAACCATCTCCTCAGAATAGAGCCCAGACTTTCAAACATCTGTAATATTTTTTGCACTAATCAAAGAATAAGGAAGAAAATACCACCTATTTTGTGCTATTTCCAAGATACATTTTGCAACAATGGACTAGAATTTTGTTGGCTTTCAGGCAGGCCGTGCAAAGAGGAAAAGGAGAAAAAGTCTGTATAACCTGCTGACTAAAGTACATATCTACGTGAGAAAAGCATAATGACTACAGGTTTTCACCAGCCAGAGTCCTTTAAGTACTTCTGGGAACTAAATGAAGCCAATGGCGCTGATGCTTACACATTAACATAGTTCAGCTCCCGTAAATCCATAGGTTTCTCTGTTACTGAACAATGCCTGAAAATATAATAAATTATTCTATCCAATAAACCGGATTTTTTAACAACTGATATATGTCTCCATGGGTCATTAACAGCAGTAGAAAGTAAAGAAATCAAAATTGGTGGAGAAGTCAACTCTTGCATGTACGATCCAAAATAAAGGACAATTCAAGCAGCTACAGAACAAAATGAGATGGAGTGCTATTTGTAGTTTTATACTATGAATGACACTGACTAAGCTCCTAAAAACAAAACAAAAAAAAACCCTGCTTTTATTATTATTATTATTATTAGCATTGTTATAATTATTTCTTAATAAATTAGTAGGTTTCTGCTCAGTGAACAGTATCTAGAAGATTAAAAGGACTATATGATGTGGAAATACCTGAAGAACTTGATTGAGAGATATGAATTTTTCTGTTGAATACTGGGAGTGTTCACATGATAATACTCTCTTCCTTTCCATTTCTGCAGCAAAAAGCTTTGATATTTCCATGGATAACCCTTACTGTCAGCAAACAAAGAGAGCAAGAGAGATACCTACACAGATTTGCAATCTAAGTGGCTCAGCCATACAGAGTCACAAGTCAATTTCAATTTACACGCAATCATATTGAAGATACGGAAATTATAGTAGCCCAAGTAAAAACTACATGGTCTTTTGAAGCATTTAATTGTTATTAAACAATTTTGGTGAAGTATTGATTTTTAAAAGACGTGCTTTTCCTAATGTTAATATTTATTAACTGTGAATAAGAGATGTTTTTTCTTGTTCATTCAATTGCTTCTGTATTCAGATTTTTATCATTTTTGTTTCCTTATGTTTCAGCTTTGCAACTGATCTTTTCTCCTACTACAGATCATGGATGAGTGAATTCAGTTTTTCTTCTTTCAAAACCATTTAAACATTATAGATTTAAATTTTAACTTTACTTCCATTCTACTTAAAAGCAAATGTAAGAAGAACAGAGAGGGACAGACAGAAAAAAAAAAAAAAATCCTAAATTCTCTGAATCAGTGGCTGCCTATTTAGAATATGTTTATTCAAAACTCAGCACAATGGAGTTCTATTCCCATAACTGGGCCTCCTCTATGTCACCAGGCTACTAAAAATAAATTGTTATAATCGCAGAAAGTAAAAAATTTTACATATCCAAGTGACAAGGAAACTTTGACCCCATTTTTAAATTGCCTTCAGAGTAAACGGAGTATTCCTAGCATATACATCATGGCACCCTGCTCTCTGGGAAAAGGGGAATGGGGCGAGGGGGAAAAGCTGCAGTTTGTGGAGCTGCGTCAGGCTGGCGTGGGGCCGCGCAGTGCTGGCAGGCGTGCGCAGGCACGGTGGGGCAGGTTCTGGTGCTCGGGGGTCTGGCCCTGGGTGGTCAGGCTGGCGCAAGGGTGAGAACTCGCCTTTTTCTGTAAGTTAATTATTCTACTCCAGATCTTTTACATTCAAATTTACTATTGTAGTAAAGTTAGTTATATTAACTCTCGAGTTCTACCTTTTATTTTCCTCTCACTTTCCCTCCTTCCCCCGCTGATACTGGCCGCCGGCAGCAGGTCCGCAGCCTCGACCTTGCTCTCCAGAGGGGGAGGGGAAAGCGAGCTACTGTTGTGAGCTATCGGGGGTTTAAACCACAACAAATGACAATTTTGAAAATATTACCTAAGATGTACAAATAGATAAGCAACTGAGCCAAGCCTGAGATACAGTGAATAGACAAGCTGAAGAAGGAGACAGCAAAATCCTATTTAAATGAATAATGCATACACACACACACATGGATATTTACACTCATACATATACATGTACACACACACATGCACATGCCAATTAGTAATACTGTATTTAAACAGCGTAGGATTATCTTCATGTAAGAATATTTTACATTAGCTGAATCATCTTTCCAAGCAGCAAGTAGGCATATATTACTGATAGGGAAAAGTAAAATAATAATAATAATAATAAAAAAACCACCATAGTACTTTTGAGCAGATACTGGCTTTGTGAACCTTATGAACTCATAAACTAGCTTATGACGCTCGCAAAATCTCAAACCACAGAAACAACAGTGTAGTCCAGAAAATACAATTTATCTTAAAATGCTTATTTACAAACTTTCTCACTTCTCCTGATGTCTTGCTTTTACCTTCTAAGCTCTGACGGGCACATGTGATACACCACACACACTGCTAAGTTAATGCTGAGCCAGTTCAAAGCTGACTTAGGATAAAATGGGCAAGTCATATCTATGATTTAAAGAGGTCCCAGATGGCTATGGAAAACTTACTAAATTTCCACCCTAAAATTGAGATTAAAAATGTGAAGACAGGGAATGTGATAACTGATAACTAGCAAGCTATAGAGCTCTGTAGTTTCAAGGCTGCTCATTTAGATTCAATCCATGCTATCAGTGTATAGACATTTGTACTATAAGGAAGGCATTAAAGTATGCACTGCATTTCAAGACTTTTTCAGACTTTACTTGCTTTTTTCAGTTTTGGTTTCTAATGTGAACTTCCCTGAGTTAAATAATACAGCTCTGTCAGAGTGACCCAAATCTGTGTCTGTCTTATCAAAATTATAGAGAGTAATATTTTGATCAGGTCAAAAATGTTAAAAAGCTTCTCAATGAAAATGATCTCAGGTCATTATTAATCCCCAAGCCACGCAAGTTTCACACTACCAGACAGTGTCAGGCTTGGATGTGATTACTCAGCTGGCCCAGCTTCTTCCTTCCAGGAATTTCCCAAGAATGAGATCTGGCAATTTCTCAGTCCCACAAAGGCTATAAGGTTCTGTGGTACTCCTCATTTTCAGCATACATTCAATAGCAATGTATAAGGTTAGCCAAGGCATTGTGAAGGTGGTGATATCACCGTTGCCATCAGGGCAGTTCTGCATTTGTTTTCCAGGAGGTCTTTGCCTTAATATTTTCCTGAAATGGAGACAAAGAGAAGAACAGTCATGATCAAGGTAAAATGGAAATAGAGCTAGCTAACTGGAGATATTTTTTAAAAAGATTAGGCAGATATGACGTCGAGAAATGAGATTTGCAGCATAATTTAGTTTAATATACACTGATAATTTTGATTGCTCTGCATTCCTAAGAGGTTTTACTGCATTGCAGTGGTTTCATTTCTTAATTTTATGATCAACAGATCTATTTCAAAAATTTCTCTCAGGTGGGGACTTCATCCCACTTACTGGTGACCTACAGAACAGATAAGTAAAAGGCACCTCCATAAACTAATCTCTGAGGTAGAAGCTTTGTCTAGAGGGGACTACCATGGGCAGTCAGTTTCATCAGACAGTCCACAGGGACCTCATTAGGCCCTAAAATCCAGTTTCAGGAGTTGTTCAAGAGTTAACACAGTCCTTTAAATCTCCCGTCTCTGCTGATTCCTAAGTACCCAAAAAACTACTTCAATCCCTATGACAGTTAAATCCAGCTATTTCATGCTTGTACACAGTGGTTGCAGAAACTCTGCAGTGACTGAGTCCACTGCCCTAACTGTTTCTCCTTTCAGCAGCTGGAGACTGGGTAAGCTGGCCACCAAGGAAGAGTGCAGAGCCCAGCCACATGCTTTGGCAGCTGCCAACAGACCTTCCTTTCAAGCTGCCAACTACTAATTTGTTCCACATTCTTTTGCCATAAACTTGAGGGAGTAGAGTTGAGGGAGGGAGTCTGTTTGAAAAATGAGAACTAGTTGGACAAGATCACAAATGCCTTACAACTTTACTATTCTTTGGTGAACGCATCTTCTGATGAGTATGTTATTCCAAACATTTTCCAGGCGGACACGTGTCTACTTTGTACACTGCTTGCAATGTTTGTATTGATTAACAGTCCTTTTTTATACTGATAGAGAGCACAACGATTAATAGGTTATGAAAACTGCTTAGCCCTGCCATTCAGCAAGGCAGTACCAGTAAGCAGAGTTCTAATTATGAAGTTACAGTTATGAAGTTCCATGGATATTTGATCGTCTTCCCTAGCATGCCTTTCAGTCTAGCACTAAACATAAACAACAAATACACGAGAAGAGTTTAAAAATAATAATAGTTAAAAGGAAGGGCTGAATAGAAGAGACTCTCTGTCTTACAAAAAAATTAGGACCTGTTCCCAGGTCCCGTCAATTGGGGCTAGCAAATCCACCTGGGTCTTGGTTGGTAAGTATAGAGGCTCATCCCAATTATGTTAAGAAGTGAAGTGAGTAAAGATAATTGTCAATTATTGGCTCTTCTGAACCAAATAAAATTTCAATGTGAACCTCTTGCATGTTACTTTTATGATGTATTCAGGGACAACAAAGCTTGTCTACTATCCTTACAGATTTCAATTTACAATATACCTATTTCACTTTCCCATTATGTCTTTAATTCTGTCACAAAAGGCCATGCACTATAACATTATTATTATTTATTTACATCACAATACTACCTAGGCAACTAATCAAGGATCGATTGTACAATGTAGTATACAGACATATAACAAAGAAAACAGCCCCTGCCTCCGGCACTTGTAGACTTTGTAGCAAATGCAGCAGGTAAACACATGTGATAAATAGCACAGGACTGGATGAGTAAAAAACAAAATGCATAAAATTTATCGGAACACAACTTCCTACCTAGGTTTTATATTCCTCCTGTCTCCAGCTTCAAAGTCTAGCAGATGATTTTGAAGTTCTTTTGGTAAGAAACTTAATACTTTATGCTTGCATGCAGATAAATTTCATGAATAAAAATATGATAACAATTTTAGATCTGCTCAGAAACCATATGTATATGCATTACATAAAAAGTTAAATATTAGTTAGAAAGACTATTGGCAATCATAAGTCTTTGCATGTATATGGAATGCATCTAATCATAAGCAGATTTGTTTTTTTCCCATATATCTGAATTCATTGCATGTACACAGCTAATACATATTAATATACTTCAATATCATTATCCTATTTTGTACTTGCAAGAACGGAAAAGAGGCTGGAGGAAAGGCTGGATAAATAGGCTGCAAAAAGTAGCCTAGAGAACAACAGGCAGAACTGTAAATGAGTGACAGAGTGATGGTCTGGAATCACTGTCCATGTATGTACTCACTAGAAATTACTCCTTAATTTTCATGGTAACAGTTGTTTACAGTGTACATTTCATCAACTTGATTACATTGATTCTATTGAGAGGTGTTATTTTATAATCGACAGATGACGTTAAGCAAGCAACAAGCGCGGGCTGAAATTCAGGCCTAGCGATAATAGAAGGCCAAGTAGCAAAGTGAGCCAGTGAAAAAATCAACCAGCATATTGTAAATGGTGCTGGAAATTAAATCAGATTTGTCTCATTGAATTAACTGAGGTGACCCTTCTAATTGGGCTATGCCTATCAGAGGTGCAAATGAGGGCTGTGGTCTATGCACATGCAATGCTTTGGCCACTCACCAATGTCTCCATGTCTAGTAACAGCTACTGTCCTCTTCCCCTCTTTGCAGGAGATGTCATTTAGAAGACCAACACCTATTTTATGTATTTGATTAAATACTCACATTTGACATTCCATTTATTTTTTATTTTTTATTTTTTTTTAAAGATGGAGAAATGTGTATAGATAGATCCAAGACTGCAATGAGAGTAGCATGAAGACAAGTTCACATCTATCGACTGCTGCACTCAAGAGAGACTCAGGCAGAGAAAAGAGCTGTTTCCAGATGTTGCTGCTTTTGCAGACTGATGTCGGTGAAGAGCCCACATGTATAAAGGGTAACTGAGGAATGGCTTAGCCTATGCCTACTCTATCACATAAAATGAGGCTGGGGCACGGTACCATGCCATGGTTTTTGCATTCTTTTTTCACACCCCCTAGCACTGTTTTGGTAGGTGATAGGCAATGCCTGGATTGTTTTAGGGGTTAGCACCTGCCAGGAGCTATTCCCACTAGGCAGCCTGAAAGCTGCCGCGCTGTCTTCTGAGTAAAGCAGATGCAAGCTATGTAGACACAAGTCAATGCATACCATTTGTCCTCAGGAGCAAATAATAGTCACTGATCATTTTGTATGCTGATTAGACATAGCTTTTTGAAGTGCAGGACATTTCTCCACCAGGAGGAAATACCTGTGAAATACACATCCACAACTATATAAAGTGATATCCTCTAAAGACTCTTCTCTTTGTTCTGAAGAAAGACTACACAACACAGCATACTTGTCAAGATGAGGACCTGGAAAAGATTATCACTGAATATGTTGTGTGATCTGGACTGAAAAATAATTACATGGGAATCCATTTTACTTGTATGGATCACTGAATATTGTGGCTATGAGGCTGAACCTTAACTTCATAAACAGTAGTCCAAAGAGAAGAGGCAGAAATCAGGCTGAAGATGCAGAAGAGATTCAAACACTGCTATGCATGAGGGGAGTGATCAGCTGTTAGGATTGGCATGAGAGGTCAGTAAATAAGACAAAGAACTCAGTTACTGCTTCTCAAAGTTTGCAATGATGATAATAAATTAAAGGGTAACTGGTAATGTTCCTGAGCACTGGAACTCATTCCTCTATAAAACTAAGTTTCTAGAATCACCTCTGGCTTCTTTTTGGCCCCGCCAACTTGCACGTATCTAGAAATTTTCATTAACTTTTGAGAATTAACTGGGAAAAGAACTGTTCCCAACAGGCAATACAGACAAGGTGATCCTATGTTGAAGGCTAAAACACATTGTTATACGCATTCAGGCACAAATCCTGTGCCTACTGACATCAGTATAAGAGAATGACCTGTAATACAATCATGTAGCCAGAAACACTTAAAAGAAAAAAAAAAAAAAGGTTTTCTGAAAAGTTTTAAGGTCATAAACGCATACGCTTTCTGTTAGAAGGCCAAACAACTAACAGCTGAATTTTCTATAGCTTATAAAAATTTTCATCCAAACTTCAAATAAAAACTTGAAACAAAAGGTCAATGACTGCAAACTAAAAATCTCAGAGAATTCTTTATTCCTGAACTATTCTTGGCCATAAGAGAGGAGTAAACCAATACATTCATATTATATGCCTTTTTTATCCATGTCCCCCACTGAGTAAATGATAGTTAAGCACACTTTCATAGAGCATCTGAAAAGAAAATGAGCATTTTTTGCTAGTTAATTTGAAGTGTAGGCTTCTGATTAATTTTAAAACAGTTATTCGCTAAGAAACTAGTTTATTAGAAGAGGTTATAAAAGCTTTTTCCCTTGCTGTTGTCCTTTTATATATTTTCAGATATTTTTCCTGAGGTCTGTTGTTCTTTTTTTCAGAAAAGGAATAAAGCACTCTTTATCACCAAATCTATGTACTTTGGGGTCTGTACCTCAGAGGTACTTCATGAACTTAATCAAAAAATTTTACAGACTTGAAATGAGAAAAAAATAGAGAAGCAAAGTACTGATAGTAATTTATATTGAAAAGGGCATAAATCATTTTTGTCTGTCTGCCTATAATATTTCTGTGTTTCAGCACAAAGGTTGCATGTACTTCTTTGTGGAACAGGCCTTATAAGCAGCATTTTTTACAGCAGCTGAGGATATTCAGTGGAAAAATGCCTTTTTGTTCTTGTGTAGCAAGCGACCAGTCATTCTGCCTTAGTTAAATCTAAATGTCAGTGATCATGACCGATCCTGACCAGATTTTTTGTCATCCCCACTAACTGTGGACAGAGAGGTCAGCATTTGGCACCTGAATTAGCAGATATGGCCAGCAACACTTTGTAAGGATGTCAGGGTCTCTTTAACTGATTGTTCTGGCTGTCCCATAAGGGCTCTGAGCAGGAAGGTAACAGGAGCTCAAGCAGCCCTGGAATTCACAGATTCCAGCCACAGGTTTCATAACATGCCAAGATTTTATTCCCCCATGACCCTCTTCACTGATCTGGGGGCTTTTTTTTTTTTTTTTTTCCTGAAGAACTACAGATATTCTTTAACTGTTCTTGTAAAAACCAAGGCATTTCTTTGTCTGCCATTCCAAGGACAGGGCTCTTTTACACTGTATTCATCTCCAAGCTGGGACTGCCAATTATAGCTCCACCTGGGCTCAGGAATAAAAGATGTCAGACTGCAGCCTTTGTCCTTTTTTTGTCTGCTTTATACTGCTATTACATTGATTGCTCTTTGTTTCCCTGCAAATGGGGTCTTAAAATTGCAGTCCACCTCCTCCCCTCTGTCTATCAGACTCCCTACTCTATGTTCAAAGCGNATTAACACTATTAATATTTGGAAGATTTTGCCTTTTGATGAGCATCACTCACCTCACTCTGAACCATGTCTTTATTAGATTTCAAACCACACTGAGACAAGCAAAATTAAGTTAGCAATGAGATCGTCTTTATTTAGGAATAATTCAGCACACTAATTCTCATTTACATTTTGTGATTATGAATGCTTTTAATATGATTTTTCTCTTCAGTTTAGAGATCTGATGTGGCTTTTTCTGAATTAAAAGTGGATCCCTGCCCCTTTGTGGTCCATTTGCTTCTGCCCAGCGAGCAGAGCAGGAAAGCTGCAGCCAACAATGTCAATACAACCCTATAAAGATTAATAGAGTACCTGAAAAGCAACAAGGACTTTGAGTGATTTCAAGGATTCCAAAGACTCAAGAAATCAATTTCAGTGAAAATGTCCTTGCTAATTTAGTACCTGATAGGATTTGACACCTCTGTACTCTGGTAAGAACACTAAGCAATATAAGGATGAGATTTCTGCGCATTCCTTTTGCAATCAGCATTGCAAATGAAAATGCTCGTTAAATCCATATGGATAGAAAGATAAAGAATACCCTTCTAATACCTATCTATTCAAAATGATAGTTAGCTCTCTTATTAACTTTATATCTAGTGAAAAGAAATAAATTAGTAATGGAAAATAAATTACAGAGACTGGCTGAGTACAAGTGGAATATTGTCTTAGCTGTTAAATCTTGCATATTGTATCAGAACTGCTGTGGCATTGCCTTAGCACCGATGAACCATGTGAGGCTGAAAAAAAAAAGAAAAAAAAACCAACACAATAACTCCTGACATAAGACAATTTGGATGCCAGTAGACTTGATCTCGTCATTGTTTCACTGCACATTAACAAAGACACCAGCTCATACTAGAGCCTCAAAATAGGATAAAAGCAATCCATAAAATAAAATCTGTCTTCTGATGATGTCGTGGGTATTAAAATTCTGTTTATAGTGAAGATTTTTGTATGTCCTAATTACATGCTGGAACTAACTATTGTCAGTTCTGCCATCCTGAAAGAGCCTTAATGATGACATTATAGTTTGAATAGAATTTTTAAGCAGATCTAATGTAAAAAAGAGATGTAATTAATCAAATCTTAGGTTTACTTGATCCGGAAATAGAGGTATACTGTATATTTCCCAAATACTTTTTCAGTCTTTTTGATGCAAACAAAGTCTGGAATTATGACCTTTCAAAAACTAAATAAGAAAGAAAGATATAGGCACCTTGGAGGGTTGCACAAGGGACAAAATACTTAAAAACAAACACATTTCTTCTTTCAAAAATAAATAAAATGTTATTCACCTATTATTATTTCTAGGAAACATTTATATTTCTTTAGTACTAGTAAGACAATTAGCCAGGTCATTCTTCTAGTGTGCCAAATAGTTTTCACATATGGAGGGAATAATAGCGCCTGCATGTCAGAGCATAGCCCAAAACATAGAACAGGTAGACGAGAGAAGCAAGAAAATGAGAAGTGGAAAAGGGATAATGAACTGACAAGCACTACTGAATGTCAAATGGTGAAAACTAGCTGTGTAAGGAATTTTTGTCAATCAGCAGCGATGACATTGCATTATTTCATTGCAAAGATATGGAGAAAAATGATATCATACTGGTTTTCTAATTTTCTCCTTCAGCTTAGTTAATTAAAAAAAATGTATTTCACAGAACTTCAGAAAAATCTAATAAAAATCTAATTTGCATAGATTTCATATATGAACATATTGTTTGTAGATACATATATTGTCCATACAGAGACACACACACACACAATGTACTATAGAATATGCATACAGACATATACATAAACATATATGTACAGAAATATATGACCATCAGTACAGATCATCTATTTATGTATCAGACTACATCTTTGCTCAAGGAAAGAGAAAACCTTAACCCTTAAAGCGTAGCAAACATTGTGATCCTGAGCTATATGCTTAAGTAAATGATTTAAGTTTCAAGGTTAGCTACGTACAGATCAGGTTAAAGCTTTAGGATTTATATGTTTGAATCCTACCTACTGCACAGCCTTTTCCATGTGTCTAGTCCAGTGTGTGTAATACAGGTTAAACACTGATGCGCATAGCAGTGAGGACAACGCAGAGCAGTGAGCAAACCCCAGCTCCCATCTCTCATCACTGCTGACTGGACTGTTCACTTGTTTGCTTGACTTCGCACCATAGAGATCTGCACCTCCATTTAAGTAAAATGTGTCTAATGAGTAAGCCTCACAGATCTATTTTATATTTGCTGGGTTCACAGGCCTCATCTGCACTGATAAAAGCTAGTAAAAAACTTGTTAAAGGAAATAGAAGAAGAGAAGCAGGGCAGTCAGAATTAATATCATCTGTGCTACTGTGAATGGAGCCAGAAGGTGCCTTTAAAAAAAAAAAAAAATTCAAGCTAAAACTCAGAAAGGAAATTCTCAAATAAATATAACAAAAGCACAGGCAGGTCATGCAGATCCCACTCATTTGTGCTATTCATAGAATCATAGAATGTCTTGGGTTGGAAGGGACCTCAGAGATCATCCAGTTCCAACCCCCCTGCCGTGGACAGGGCTGCCAACCACTAGCTCACTAGATCAAAATGCCCAGGAACACATCCAGCCTGGCCTTGAACACAGCCAGGGATGGGGCAGCCACAACTTCCCTGGGCAGCCTGTGCCAGCACCCACCACTCTCTCAGGGAAGAATTTCTTCCTGATGTCCAACCTGAACCTCCCCTCTTTCAGTTTTAGTCCATTCCCCCTTGCTCTACCATTATCCACCTGCGTAAAAAGTCAGTCCCCCTCCTGCCTGTAAGCTCCTTTTAAGTATTGGAAGGCTGCAACGAGGTCTCCCCAGAGCCTTCTCTCTTCCAAGCTAAACAATCCCAACTCCCTCAGCCTTTCCTCATAGGAGAGGTGCTCCAGCCCTCTGATCATTTTGGTGGCCCTCCTCTGGACACGCTCCAACAGCTCCACA
>VXAV01008725.1:839-11496 GCA_013399715.1 Alectura lathami | reverse complement strand
ACTGATATCCTTTCTTAGGAAAAAAAAAAAAATAAAACCTTTTGACTACAAATTGTAAATTTCCTTCTCTCTTCCTTACTTAGCCCAAAATTAAACGAGACTCATCACAAGCTTGGCTTGAAGTTCTCCTTAAACACCACCAATGAATGCTGGAGTCTTATGCCTCAGGGATCAGCTGTTAGGAAGCCCAGGCACCAAGACAACATGAGTGTTCTTGAAGTAAGCATTAGTTTTCATCTAAACTTCCTACTAGCTTTGGAAGCCAATCCCTGTCCTTCCCAAGAGGAAAATGCTGTTCCTCAGGAAGGAAGTTATACTGTAATGGAGTCCCCACAGACTGAAGGAAGCTCATGGGAGGAGGGGTGCGGGCTCCAGAGCACTGAGTAGCTCCAGGGAACTGGCTATAGTGAGTATAAAAGCCCAGAGCAGTCAAGTTTAAGTACACAGAACTTGGTTTTTCTTTTAGGATCAGATATCCATTAAAGAACTTCAAAGGAGTCACATAATAAGTCATTATTATTATTAGAAATGGGTTAATCAGATCAGCTAAAATAAGAACAGGCCTAAATTTCCTAAACTTTTTTGAGCTTCAAAAGAAAAAAAAAGTTAACATTTTCAAGTTGTTCTTCCCTTCATCCTACACACAAATCAGGAATGCTTTGTGATACTTCCATCACTGGAAGATAGATAAAACACCTATGCCTTTCTATGCCCTAAAAGGAAAGATCAGCTATATCATATATTGCCTTACTCAGCTGGGCATTTGTCAAGCATTGGTGTACAAATTTAACCATGAATGAGAAGTTTGTGACTATAATCTTCTCTCAAATGTGTTCACATATATAATTAATTACACTTTCTCTAGTCTGTATGTTTCATTTCATTATTTCTAGCCAATTCAGAGAACGTTTCTTATCCTTTCCATTATCTCCCTGGAAAAATGGGTGACACTGGATCACTACTGTGTTCACATAATCCTCTGGTCTGCAGGACACATGGGTTTTTAAATGCACTGTAAAATAACAAAAACTTTCATTGCTTTTTATGTCAAAATCCAATATCTTCAAGATATTTCCCCAATATAAAATCTACACTAGGCTGATGGGTACGTATTCAGAGCTTTTTTACTGTTGATATTTGCCAGCCTCTTATATAGAAGAGTAATGCAATATCTTCCAGCAGCTCAAACAGAGCTACAGGGTCACATCTGAGGCCATCATATAGACAATCTTATTCACTCGTCTCCATATACTAACAGAACAGGTGCAATCATGCAACTCAGCAGTGTCATAAGACATTGAAAAGAGGCAGGGTTTGGATGGTTAGTTTGTTTTTGTTTGTTTTGGTTTTGTTTTTATTTTCTTCTTAGCTTGCTTTTAAGTGTGATACGGAGACCTTACAATGAACTGAGTTTTAGTTATAGCTAACTTCTAAAGAAAGGTGGCTTTATGACAAGGTTTTAATTTCACTAATGTGCAAAGAAAATGTAGGCAGCATTAAACATTTTTAAAGCAATTTCTGGGGTCATTTAAACTTTCAATACCTGTGTTTGGGCATCTGTTAAAATAAATTAGGTCAATTCCTAACATTAATCAAATTCATTTAATTATCTTGCACTGATTTTCAACAAAGAATACGATTATTCTACAGAACCAACCAAAATAATTTTAATTAATTCATTGCTGAAGGAATGCACAGGCATTCGGATTTGCACAAACCCATGTACATCTTGGTTTGCTAGTCTTTACATTCATATCTGTAAATCATTTAAAGAAGTAAGACGTGTTTTCTTTTGTTTATGCATCTGCATTTTTTATGCTATTGTATGTGAAATTTCTTCATTGATGGAATATGACATAACTCATTTACAGCTAGAGCACAGCACTGCAGCTTCCCTTATTGAAGAAATTTCATTTTATTTCAGATTAGATACCAATGCTGAGGTTCTAGAAACATTCTTTATTATCAAAAATAGGACTAATAATCATTGGTTTATGTTCCTTCAGCAAAGTAGGTACACACACATAAACCAATATTTGTCATGTAAATAACTTCTTGATATAACAACTGGTTTGTATTGCTCTGAAATAAATCATAAATTATAAGAACAAGCCTGCAAATCCAAACATTATGAGCAGATTTCCTCAAAAGGAAAATAACACTGTCCTTGATATCCATGCTTTCAGAGAGCTGGAAAATCTGCAATCAGGAAGCCACAGTAAATACAGGTGTGTCATACTATATCTGCTACAGAGCCCTTGCCAAAATTACCACTGCTGCAATTAGGGAAACAAACGCTAAGGCTAGACGTAGCATTGATGACCTGTGGCATTCTCGCCACTACACTGTGCCTAACTGATTTTAACAGGAGTAGACAATGAGCATTCAAAATGCCCGCACACAGCAACCACTCAGACAACCACGAACTCTATATTCATACTCTCTCCCTTGTTCCAACTGGTTCACCTCTACAGATAATAACTACAATAGGAACTACTCGGAAGAAGAACACACATTGCCATATGAACTGAAAGCACAGGTCTGATTTCAACCACATGGTGAGAATTAGCACACAGAAGCTAAGTTACTGGACATAGAATGACTTACAAGGCCCCTCCAATAACACCAAAGAGTGAGATCCCTGTTATTATATAAACATGGCAACAAATTTAGATTTCATGGTTTTGTGTGGTGGTGTTTTTTTTGTTTGTTTTTGCTTTAGGTAACTAGAATTGCAGGTAACCAGTGGAACCGACTCCAGTATTACCAGTTACCATGGTCACTTGATATCACATTAGAAATCCAGTTTGCAGCCATCTCCACATCTTGCTCCAAATCAAATAACTTTCTTGAGATATCATGTAGCAAGGTTGCTTTTTCCATTGTGTTTCAGAAATAATCTGGACAATGGGTTTATAAAGAGCAGAAAGCTAAAAGTCTCATGGTTTAATTTTGAGTGGAATATTTGTAGAGTAAGTGTGACAGATTTTATTATGGGTGTACAAAATAAAGCAATGTTTTAACATGAACACACAAGACAAAGAGTAAAAAAGGACTGACTGATGCCTTATCTGAGAAAGGTAGGGTGTTAGTGAGAAGTAGAAAGAGGAAACACATTGACACAGTGTTTAAAAATTATAAAGAAGTAAGAAGCTTTCAAAGATGCAAAATTTTGTTTTAATTTTTTTTTTTTTTTTAATGACATTTGGTAGAATAAAGTTATCTTTGCTTTAACAGAAGCAAGCCTAAAAACTGATTGCTTTGGGAAAATGAAAAGATTTGTAGTTATATCAGCCAGGAAATAAACAATGGAAACAGAAAACAGGTATTTTCCAAGGAAAAAGTAGTTTTAGCACAGCCTGCACAAGAGAAATTCTGAATCTTATCAAGTAGTAGAGGCAAGTTTCTCCGCTAAGCCTCAGCACTGCAGTTTAATGCTGTGACAGCATTAGTTTGTTGTACCAACTTATCAGACTTCAGCTGCTCTGCTGGGATATTCAGATTTCATCTTTGGTAAGAACATCAAGACACATGAAAAAGCAACAAAGAGGAGTTAGATGTCTGTCAAAGCAGGTCACAGAGATGCATCTGACTTTATGGCTGGAGTGGAAGCAAGGAAGTGTGGGAAAATAGTTCAAATTGGAAAGTTAAAAAGCTGACATTGATGTGCAGTCACTACAGGGGCTCCTAAATGCTTAAGGCTCTTCTCGTGTAAGTGATTCACTTACATGTAAGGCCTGTAAAGAAAGAGATGAAGTAACCCTCAATTTTCAATGTCCTACCTCACTATCAATAGTTTATAATGAAAGAGAGAGAGAATGTACTGCTAGGTACATTCCAAAAGTGCTTCTCAGCAAACCACCGAAAAAAATTTCCAGGCCCACTACTTAAACCTGATGACCCTGGATCTCCCAGGGTAAGGATGAAATGACCCATGTCCAAGAAATGTTGTTTTTTTCCCAAAGAAGACATCAGATTTCCCTTGTTTCTAGCCTGGTTCTTTTTCCACTTATCATCTCAATTCTAACAAATTTTATGTTGTATTAATCACCTACATTTTTACAGCTCAGTTGAAGTACTGCATATGGCCATAGTTCTCAGAAAATAATGTCCAGTACTGCTATCCGCATTAATACAGCTTTTAATCACAGGAAGCTGCAACACTTGAACACTTGAATGCAACAGTGCATTCAAACTCCTACTGCTATTTTTTCCTCAGTTCTTGTCATTGGCAACATAAATTAAACCATAAAAATAAAAATAAATTAAAGTTAGTGTGAAATGTTTTCTGATTCAGATTAAAGAAATATTTAATATCTTACCGTGCCAATAGCTATGGTCTCTGGAAGAAAGGGAAAAGAAGAATGCAACAAGACAAAAATTAGTTTTCATTTGTTTTTAAGTCACTGAATGTAACAAGATCTATAACATTTTCAATATCTTGGCTCTGGGACAGATAATCTTTAATAAAGAAAGCATTCTCCCCTGTTGCATAAAAATCAGAAAAATACGAAGGAAAGGTCATTTTAGAGTGAATCTTCTGGCTTTGCATTTTAAGGAAACTGTCTTGTAACTTTTGCTGTTTTCCAGAGTTTTACTCATGATGGTAGGAGTTGATTAATATCCATTTTTTACTGGCTTCTCAGTCTCCTGTGTTATAACATCTACCCTTGAGCTTTATCGTGCTGTCATTCACAACTATTTTTTTTGTCATAATGGGAAAATATGGTGAGCTGCTGACTTTTCTAAAGCTATGGAGCTCACTCTATGATTAATTCTCTCTACTGTTGCAGGTTTTTTCCTGCGTGTATACTAAGGATTAATACATACATTAAAGAGTTTGAATAAATTAATAGCTTAGATTAGTATAGTTAAAAATAAAACAGTAGTTTGTTACAAATTGATTACAAGATATGAGGCTTAAGGTCACAGATCAAATCTGATCTGTGACAGTATTATCCAAAAGTCCTCACCAACTGGTGGCTCTTTACTATTTCTGTGACAGCTGTATCCCCAGGACAAGCTGAACATCATCAGTTCCATCTGGTGGAAGCAACATTGGATGAACAAACATTAATTTTGTTCTCACATGCACTGACATCAGTGTGAACTGGGATGAAATCTACATATTACAAAGTTAGCAAATCAAAGGCAAGGTCAAAAATACATTGCTAGTTTTCAGTGCTATCACCAAAAGCACTCATTAATTCTCTGTTTCCAGAATTAAGTTTCTGTGGGACTCCCTGATAATACTTAGCATAAACAGAGGTATATGGTCCAGATAGATGACAACTCATATGCTTAAATCTTGCCTTATTCAATAAGTTATTTAAGCAAATTCAAAGCTTAGAAGTTTATATTAGTTCATCCTGTACTTTTTTCCAATATTTTTCTAAACTAGGACTTCCTTCTCTTTTCAATTCAATCCTGAGAGAGAGATTCGACATTTAAAAACACCACTATTTATCATTTTTGCTGTGAATAGGTATAATGACACATCATTTTACTTTAACAGAAGCATATTGTAAAATTCCACTTGTTAAACATTCCTTCTCTTTACCCATCACCCAAAGGAAAAAATAAAACTTCCAACAGGGAAGAATTTGTTCCCTGTTTTTGAAGGAGCCCAAGGGTCCTCAGCTTAGGTCGAAGTTCATGGTATCTATGAGCGCATGCCAAGACCAGATCACCATTTCAGCCCAAGGTGTGGGCTGAGATACGAAGGCAAGTAGTAGCTCTTCATTTCTCTCTGGATATGAAGCCACATAAACAAACATACAGTCCAGTCTATAAATAACAGACCAGAAATATAAGGTGTCCTTAAACAGCATATAAATAAGTTAATTTTCTGCTAAATTTCACTGGATTGCATATTTGCATAATGTAGTATTAACTATATTATCAGCCTCTTTTAATTATTTATTTTTTCCCCCAGAGAACCAAAGCAATTCTTTCTCACAGCAAGTCTTAATAAATGTACAGAGATTCACATAGCTATACCATGAAGTGATTTCCTCATGCAAAGTGATACTTTGTTTTTCTAAAACGTACTAGAAACATCAAAGTAAATGATTCCATACTAAACATATACAGCATTCCATGTCTGCATCTCCTAGAAACATAAGATAAGCATGCTTTTCCTGTTACATGGGTATAAATTCTGTCTACTGATTGTAACTTAATATATTAAAACCAGACCTTGGTCCAGCCATTCCTGAATTCTATGTGGTGGTAAACAAAAGCATCCTATTCCTGGTTTCACTGCTGCTCTCTCTTGATAACTTAAACGGGCATAGAAATCAGCATGTCTTTTTGAGGAATGCCTCACA
This sequence comes from Alectura lathami, assembly GCA_013399715.1. Taxonomy (NCBI): domain Eukaryota; kingdom Metazoa; phylum Chordata; class Aves; order Galliformes; family Megapodiidae; genus Alectura; species Alectura lathami. The sequence continues at coordinate 5,167 of VXAV01008725.1, read as the reverse complement.
GCCACCTTTTGAAGTCAAAGGTGATGCACCTTAGCTGAACAGCTTTCAATGACTAATTTTCCTACTCCTCATAGGTGGATAAGGACATTTACTACCAGCTGTGAAAATCAGCTGACTGTTGATTGCTTTCAGTTGTAATTAGTGTTGAACGCACAAAATTGTCATGATCACTCAGGGGCTGTCAGAGTGTTTGTTCCTCAATTCATCATGTCTGAGGGACTTTTCCCAGCTGGGTCATCGTTGTCTTAAGCAGGGCAAAGCAGGTGCAATGTTTTTTATTTTTATTTATTTTTTTTTTTCCACCTTCAGAACTCTTTGAAGTTTCTCAGATTTAACAAGTGATGAAAATTTCCCTTGAAGGTTGAACATAAATATTGGGCTAAACAAGGACTCTTCATAAATTTTATACTGGTAATCAAACTAGGCAACAGCTCCAGTATCTTCTAGACAATATCCAGAGAGTTAATCAATTAAAAAGGTACTTCATCAGGATCATCAGATGTTTCCTATCAATTGGATGAGTTGTGAAAATGATATTAATAGCTTATTGCCCTCCAGGTATTAAAAATCAGCACTTAAAAGTCCTCCAATTCTTAGACTTCCTAAAAATATCAGCTGGGTATATATAAAGAACTCTATCATAACCTTCAAACTTAAGAGTCTTTATGACTGATGTTCTACAAGTTTTTCCACAGCTACAATGCCTTGTCACTTGACTTTATTTCAGATTTCTGGTTTTGAGAGTTTTTTTGATTGATTGCTTGTGTAATTTCCTGACCTCAGAAGCTTCAAGATGAGACACTGTGAATAACCTTAGAAGACAACAGTCTGAAATATTGCAAAAAAGATCTGTTCATGAAATGTTTCTGAAACCTTCTGTCCATAGCTTTTTCTTGTGTCTCAATCTTTTTTTTTAATTTTAACCCCCATCAGAAAAGATGTCCTGAACTTTGAAGACTAAGTCATGCAGCAGCCATTTGGCCAGTTTATATACTAAATACCATCTCAAAAGTACTGAAGTTTGTGTTTTTTAAGCAACGGAATTTTGGTTTATTTAACAACAAAAAGTGATATTTATTTTGCTACTCCCATTATAGCACTTTGTGCCAGATTTATTTACATTGAAAGAACACATCTATTTAAGATTTTTTTCTACCTTTGATGAGAAGTGAAGTGTCCCTTATGGTGCCAATTTTTGTAATGGATGTGGAAGTTTGACAAACATAATGGTTTTGCAACATTTATTTTAGAAAGTTTTTGGGGAAGGAATATACCTTTCTTTCTCACTTCTCACTGAAGCAGAGTAAATAAATCATGAAAAGAGTGGTCTTTCCTATATCTCATATTTTGTGTGTTTTTAAGTAGAAATAAATGATGCAGCTCGTTATGTTATGAGTCCAAGTTCTCTAGACAGAACTCAATTCATAACCATTAACAAAGTATGTTATAGCATCATCAGCCACGCTTGCCTCTTTGGGAGTATCCTCCTTTGTCACTACATCTGCAATTATTTTGCGTTGAGAGTAAAGAGAAAAAATATATATAAAAAAAAATTAACCTTGCAAATATGCACTATTGTATAATATCTTGCTAAATTTGCTAAAGAAAATCTCCACTGGGAGTTTGACTTGAGAAAAGAATGCAGAACCTAGCCCTCAGAGATGACACTTCCTACTGAAATGAAATGCTGGAGTCAACAAATGATCTTCAAAATAACACTAACAGCTTGGCATGTCTTTGCAGTTCCAGGAAACTGCAAGTTTATGAATCTGAATGCAGAGCTGAATATATTTGTATTTCATAACAAGAATCTGTCCGAAGGGATGGTGTTTCTATTTCAACATTTTTCTGTATTACTTGAGTGAACACACCTCTCAACTGCCTGCTTGTCCTCTGATAAAGTAAATGTGTTTCCCACATAAACGAATCAGTACTTGCCTTAGAGATATATATGAAGGAAAAGAAAGTTGTACTTACTTCTGCCTGATCTGGAAGATCAGACCAGACTGCTTGAAGACCTGAAAACACTAAAATGGAATGTATTTTTATTTTTAGTTGACTGTGACATTTCAAAGCACCTATTATTTCTCTAGATTGCTTCCAAATGTGACAAATCTATTGTATAAGAACACTTCAATAATCCACAGAGTCTCAATGACTCTACTTTAGAAAGAAAGAGAGGGGAGTTAAAAAATGATTCTTGTGTAATATCAGATAAAAACTAAAATAAAGGTTTACATCAAACTGTCTTAATAGTTCATGGAATACACTTTAATAGCACTAAATAATTATATGCCATGTACGTGTCTGGATATGTTCTAAAAGCTGAAATACAAATCACTGGATTATGAGGAGGGCATGATTACTTTTTAAACAATTCAACATGGTACAAGCAAAGCTAAGTTTTTGTTTTTGTAAACCCATCTTTCCTAAACCCAGTATTTAATAAAGACAAAGCAAATAAGCAATTATTTCATCTGTAAAAATAAACAGATAGCTATTAAACAGGGTAAATGTTTGTTTTTTAAAAAATAAAATGTTATAAAATACTGCACATATTTGCAGATGTTGTACATATTTACTTATCCTTGTTTATGTAAAGTATGACCAAATTTAAAATTGCCCACATACAATTAAATTTCTTGTTTTGAATTCAGATAAGCAACATTGAATTTTTCTAATTTGTTTACAGTTTCTGCTTTGTTAAACTGACATAATATAGCAACCAGTTCCTAACAGTCTCCACACCACGAAGGTATTAATGAGCTGAGAATGACAGTGAAAATCTGCAAGAACAGAGTATCTTATTTCCCATTATTTTCAAGTTATGTTATAACCAGAAAAATCAAGTTGTAGTAGTTTCATTTTCCTGCCACATGCATTGATTTCTCTTGAAATTTTTCTAAGTGTAAAACCTCATTTTACATGTTACAGTGTGAGACTAACTTGATGGAAATCCATTGAGGACTAGACACATATTTACAATGGAAAATTTCTTGTCCTGCTTGTATGTATATTCATCATAGTTAGGTTTTGTGATCTGATTGTATTTGTATCACCATAACAGAGATCCCATAATCAAGACAAAGCACTAGAAGATTATCAAGAGAATGTTTTCTAACTCACTAAATTTAATCAAGTCCACAAAATAGAAACATCGATAGTTTTGCAGAAAAAGAAAAATAAAAATTAAAACTGAAGCATAAGGAAAATAAATGTCCTTAAAATGTGCAGTGGTGCAGATGCACTTCCACAGACAGTTGCTTCACTTTTGGACAAGTATCTAATTCCTATAAACTTTTTATCTTTTTAACTCCTGTTTGGCATTTGGTTTCCAAAAAATTTCATTATTTTGCTAAGCTAGAGTTTGCTAAGTTAACTTTTTGGAAATTAATATCAAGGGAGAATCAGGAAACAGGCATGAGAAGGTAAATTTCTGCTTCCTACTTCAGTAATCTTAACATTTAAATGACTGCAAAACAGCCACTGAAGCTGATATGAAGGAAGCCAGCAGGCAGCTAAACAGAATGGAGCAGGTGAGTTGAGATAGTCTGTAAGCTGAGATAAAACATAACATCTCCTATAAGAGAAAATTACTCTTAGTTTGATATGTTCTTCCTAAAACATTATCAGAATGAAATGTTCAACAACAGAAAAATACCTGCCCTCTTAAATAGCACATTTTTAATTTAGTAATCCATCATTCTGCACATGGTGCTGACAATGTCAAATGTTATCACACACCAATGAAGATTTTTCTGCTAGCTAATTACAGTTAAAGAAACTACTTTTATTAATACTGTTACAGTAGGAGACTGTCAAAGAATGCAAATTTGAGGTAGCTGCTCAGCTGACAATGATTTTCAGATACAGCTTTTCCACTTATTTCTCCTTTTCACAGAATCACAGAATGTTAGAGATTGGAAGGGACCTCAAAAGATCATCTAGTCCAATCCCCCTGCCGAAGCAGGAACACCTAGATCAGATTGCACAGGAACGCATCCAGGCGAGTTTTGAATGTCCCCAGAGAAGGAGACTCCACAACCTCTCTGGGCAGCCTGTTCCAGTGCTCTGTCACCCTCACTGTGAAGAAATTTCTCCGCATAATTAAGCGGAACCTCCCATGTTCCAGCTTGCACCCATTGCCCCTTGTCCTGTCACTGGATGTCACAGTGAAGAGCCTGGCTCCATCCTCCTGACACCCACCCTTTCCATATTTATAAACATTAATTAGGTCAGCCCTCAGTCTCCTCTTCTCTAAGCTGAAGAGACCCAGCTCCCTCAGCCTTTCCTCATAAGGGAGATGCTCCACTCCCTTAATCATCTTG
>VXAV01008722.1:0-21632 GCA_013399715.1 Alectura lathami | reverse complement strand
CCTCCCGCACCGCCTCGGGTTCCCCCTGGGCTGGCCGTGGGCTCCCCGGCGTGGCCCTGCCCGCAGCGCGTCGTTTGCTTGGAGCTGGGGCGTTCCGCCTGCGTCGCCCGCTCGCTTTTGCCACCTCCTCAGCGGCAGAACCGGGGGGCTTGAAGGGATTTCCAGAAGTTTTCCGGCCGATCTGCCTCGGCGAGGCAGGATGCACGCTGCTGCTGACAGACGGTTGCCTGGCCTATTTGGATCGCTCCAGTGCTCACGATTTCACAGCCTTTCAGCGCGGCTTATTCCTTTTCCCTCTTCTGTCTATGCTTTTTGATTTTTTTTTCTTGGTTTCCTCCAGCTTCCTGAGGAAATCAGGGATGTTATCTCTGCTTCCCATTCTTGTCAGTGCTGCACCTTGTCTCTTGGTGATATTTGGATGCATAAATCTTTTAACCAAGCCAACAGAGTCTGCCCTGTGTTTGAAATGGTGATAGAAAGGACCTCAGGCTTAAACATTGCTTTTCTGTGGGGCCAGAGGCAGCTAACAGTGTCCGGAGCATCACTGTGCCAGGCTGCGATGCCTGCGGCTAGGGGTCCCAGAGCTGGTGATCACATCAGAACAAAGCAGATGTGTCGCGTGCTCGCAGCGGTCAGGCACCTCCGTGTCACGCACACCACCACCGTGTACCTGAATTGAGGACTGAGCTTCCATCGTGGCTGCTTTTGGGCTTTCTTGGATTCATTTGGCTTAATGCTCCCCTGGCGTTTTGTGAATGAATTTCTGAGGTGGTTATTTCATGGGTGGGAGGAGCTGGGAAGCAGCCTCACATTGCCAACTTCGTTCTGGTGATCGGTGCTACCAGCGTGCCGCTCCCAAAGCAGCAGTTTTTTCCACTGCTGCTGGAAAGTAATTTTCCCTCTTCTTTTGTAGTTGGGAAGACCTCTCTGATCACCAGGTTTATGTATGACAGTTTCGACAATACTTACCAGGTATGTGGCAGGCTCTGCTCCATGAGTACCACCGCTCCCTGCCGCTGAAGCGTGTTCCCGTGAGAGGTGTTAGGTGCAAACCACTATCCATGAGACGTCAGCCTGGTGTCAGCGAGGTCGTAGTGTGCCTCGAAACATAGATGAGACTTCGTGGTTAAGCCCAAGTGTGTTATCAGGGAGTGCAGCAAACAGCAAGAGCAGCAAAGTTTGGGTCCTGTCTGGGTATTTGAGAACTGTGAGGAAAGCAGAGAGACAAATTGATTGGTGGGGTCAGTGAACAAAGACACGGCGAGGGTGATGAAGATGGCTATAGAAGTGTCAGGAAACAGAGAGAGCAAGGTGTGAGCGTGCTCCAGAGACTTCTTGGTCTCTGGCATCGTTACAGACGTTCCATGTACATTAGAATGGTTGAGTCCAGTGCATGGGTCGATCCACAAGAAGTCAGCGTGTTCTCTCCTTTTTTTTTTTTTTTAACTGGAAGGCTATAGATAGAAGCCAGGGAAAATTTGGCAAGGAGGGAGTGGGGTAAGGATGGAGAGACTTCAGACTGAAAAGCTAAAGATGTGTAGGAGGCTCAGAGATTTGGGGAAGAGTTGGGTGAATCAAAAGCAGTTAGTGGTATTTCAAGGGAATACCAACTATCTTTTAGGGAAGCTGAGGCCACGGTGTTCTTGCCTAATGTGGGCCTGAAGGAGTTACTGGTTTAGACTGGAGTGACTTTAAGCTGGAAGAGAAAAGAGAAGATGAGTTTCTTGAGGACAAGTCATTCCCTGGAGCCAGGCCCACTCGCTCTGTGTGTGCCTCTGTTATCCCTGCCCCTTGGCAGGTGCTCTGGAGGGCTCATCTTGTTCCTGTTGTTGCTGTAAACTGTGTCCTGGCTGCACAGGACAGGGCTCCTAGAAACCAGCACTGACTGCAGGCATCGACAGTTGTAGTCTGTTCTGCTGTCAGGTGGTTCATGTTCCAGTGGATGCTTCCAGAACATGTTAAGCTGCCCCCGTTCAGGTCTGGAGACTGCCCGAAACACTGAAATCTGTGACGCCAGCACCCTGCTTCCGGGGCTGGGATGGGCTGGGAACCTGCTTGGCTTAACCCTGGGGCTGCCAGGGTGCTGCAGGTGTTGTGCACCTGCCTTGCTGCGCAGCAGTGGGAACGTGGGTGGGAGGAGGCTGGCAGGAGGAGCTGCCTGCCAAGGAGCGCTGCTGCCTGCCCTTGCCAGCGGAGCGCCTTCCCAGCGGAAGGCCCGGAACCAGCGCTGCTTTTGGGGTTTCAGTACAGTTGCTCACCGTTGATTTGCTTCTGGTTATTTCTGAGAGAAGTCTCACCAGAGTGTGTTGCTGTAAGCCAGAGGGAGATGACAGGGCAGATGTGGTCTGTGCTAAGATTAATGAGTGTCGGAGGCACAGTTAGAGTTGGGAGGGTCTTGCGTTGTCGAGGAGCGTCGGGAGGATAAGGAAGCTGGTGCAGATACCCAGACTGCTTTGTTTTAAACCTCTGAAGCCAAATGACTTCAGCAGCTTTACTGCAAGTTGGAGAACATTGTTTAGAGATTGTATGGAAGGGTCTGATGTGCAGACACTGGAAGGCAAGTTGCGGTTACTAACGCTTTTCTTCTTTCCAGGCCACCATTGGAATTGATTTCCTGTCCAAAACAATGTATCTTGAGGATCGCACGGTGAGTGAGGCGGCTGGGTGGGCATGGGGCCGCAGCTGCTGTGCCTGCTGTTGGGCCTGGCCAGCCCTCCGTGGCTGCTGAAATCCCGCAGCAGCCGTCAGAGGGCCAGCCCTCGGCGCATCGGAGCGCTGGCCCAGTGCGCTTTCTGGTGCTTGCTAATATGTAAGACTTCCAGAACGCAGTCAAACCCTTTCGTGCAGAATTGGAGCAAGCTGATGCCCATAGCCCGGGGAAGGGCTGTCTGCCCTGTGTATGGTGGAGGTGGTTCGCTCCCAGAATGCTCTGCCTCTGGGATTGTCGGTGTAAATGGCTGTGGACAGATGCCAGGTAGCTCCAGGTCCTGAAGTCATTCAGGACTACCGGTGGGGGCACGTTTCCTCCTTGTAGGAAGGTTCAATTTGTAATACAGTTTTGACTTGCTGGTAATAAAGCGATTTTGCATTTAGCTTGCATGAGATTCCTTTTTGCATAAAGAGATCCCTCGCATCCCTCTCCTGTCTTTCAGTGTTTGTCTTTGTGTTAGTTCTGTTGTGCTGTCCCTGCCTTTTTGCTCTTTTTGTTACTGGCTGAGAAGCACTGAGCTGAGGGAGGGAGGGGTCAGCGGAGCAGTGGGAGCCCTTTGTGTTGCTGCTGCTGAAGTCTCACCCCTGTGTGTGGCGAGATTCTGGAGAGCTGCTCTGCCATCTTACCAGTGACTGGCTGCTAGAAGAGGCCTTGCTGAGGCTTTGGGAGGAACTGCTTGGATAATGTCCTTCAGTGTTGTCAGCAGGGGCAGGAGATCTTGGGAACGACAGGGTGCGCGGGGTGCAGCAGTCCGTGGTTCCAAGGCCGTGGTTCCTTGGGGGTGTGCGGGCCACGATGCCATTCACCCACTGGCCTGCTACCCAGAGGAACGTCTGGTGCTCTGTTAGCTTCCTGAGTTACTGAGGTGGTCTGCAGAGCCTGTGAAGCCTGCCAGGATAAGGAGAGGTGCTGAGTGTTTGTAAGAGGAGGGAGAAGTATCAGTGCATCAAGCTTATACTTCGATGTGTACGTCCTTACACCAAACAGCATATCCTGCAGGGGGCTGCCTGTGCTGGGTCGGTCAGCTCTAAACACAGCCTGGGCAGCATGTTCCAGCCAGCAGGACAGTACCATGTGCACAGATCTTCAGAGCCATCTGGGAGCAGCTGCCCGTGGAGCATAGCTGTACCTGCACTGTCCCCAGTGCTGTTCCCAGTGTGTCCCCAGCGCTGGGGGCTGTGGTGCTGGGCAGGCGGGACCACCAGAATCCCACCCTCACTGCTGGCAGCTCCCTGCTCCAGCTCTGGCCTCAGTCCTGGGAGACAGAAGTGCTTCCTTCTCTCAGTTCTGTGCTAGACCTGCGGATGTAAGCACAAGACGAGCCAGTCTGGAGGGCGTTTGCTGTCCCGGCTTGCACCATGCTGCTGTTTGGGGGCACTTCCCATCACTTTCCAGTGGGTTCACCAAACCAGTGCCTGGGTGATGGCCTCCTTACCATGTGCAGCCACCTCACCTGGCTAGCTGCAGGCCGCTTGCGTGGCTGTTGTGGCTGGAGGCCTGGCGTGGCAGGGTGCGCTGAGGTGCGTATGCCTGTTTCTCTCAGCAGCAGGTGGCGTTGGTGTTTTGGGGGTACCTTGGCTCTCTCATGGAACGGAAGGTTGTGCTCGTGGGCAGGTTATGAACGGGCTTGCGGAGGGAGGGACCTTTCTGTGGTGTGCTGGGCTAAGGTTCCTGCCAGAATGCGGGTCCAGGTATCACTGGCTCTTTTCACGCTTCTGTTCCGTTTTAGCTGTCCTTCTGTTGCATTATTTTTGCTTTGCAGTTTTTTTTCTTTTGATTTTTATTTCACTTGAGTTTCGGTTTTGTTTTCCATTTTCCTGCTCTTTCCTCTCCCTCTTCCCCATGCTTTCCCATTTCCCAGATCAGGCTGCAGCTGTGGGACACAGCCGGCCGGGAGCGGTTCCGCAGCCTCGTTCCCAGCTACATCCGTGACTCTGCTGTGGCTGTCACTGTCTTTGACATCACAAGTAGGTATTGAGCCTGAGGGCCTGCAGGGCCCTTCCTTGAACGTGTCCCTTCTGTGCCTTGCAAGCGGTGGTGGCATCTGGAGGGCGCTAAGATAAGCCGTCAGCCCCAGACTGCAGGTGTTTCTTGGGTGAGGGGAAGGCAGATGAGCATGCAGCCCCAAAACCAACAGTGGCTCGATCTCATAATACCAAAAGTAGGGAATCACTTAACTCTGGTCTGCACAAAGATCAAACTGTGGTGGTGATGTGGAAGACAGAGGACTGGCAGGCAGGTGAGTAGAGATTGACTGCGTGTGTCTGTACAGATCGGAATACAAGGTGGTTAGTGGCCTTTGGAGAGCATTTTAGTTCTGGGTTTGAGGTTTTTGTTGTCGTTGTTGTTTGCTTGTTTTTAAAACCTTGGAAGACTTCTCCACTGCCAAACAGTGGAATGCTGTCAGATGTGGTAGAACACCCACCTGAACAGAAGCCGTGTGGCGATTTGTGAGTGTTCCAGGCTCCCATCCCACTGCAGCACAAACGGATGGTTCCTACGAGTTGCCAGAGGGCTTCTGAGGGAGGCAGCTACTGTCACATCTAAACAATGAACGAGTCTAAGTGGAAATAGTCCGTAACTCTTGGCACGAGCATTTTAGTACATGAATATAGTTATTTCATTATAACTGTTATTGATTTCACTTGATCTGGCTTTGGCAATTAAGCTACAGCATCAGCAGCTAGTCAGGTTGCATTGCAGTGAGCCACCACTGCAGGAACAAAATCAGTTTATAAAAAAAAAAAAACTGCAGAATTAAAAACAAAACCCCAAGACCCACCACCTCTGGCTTGCCTTCATTTTGTCACAGACCCTGGGCTGTGGTAGGTATTCATGGATCAAGGCTTTGTTTCACGTCGGTGAATGGAGGTGCCCTTGCGAGGTGGCTGCACTCTCTGCGTGGTCACTCTTGCAATCCTGTGGCTTAAGTACTTAGGGGGGATTTCTGGTTTGGTGCAAAGTAATGTGCAGCTGGTCTTTTGGGGGTTCGAGAGTGCTGGGGTGTGCCCACAATGGCTTGCTGGGAACAGATCTAGGTGAGACAGTATTAGGCTATTGAGGTTGGCATCTTTTGCTCCTGGGATGCTGTTTGTCCAGGCAGGTGGAAGAATCTTGCCACAGCTGAGGCTATTCATAACAGCTTCCAGACATGTCAGAAGTAGAGTGGTAGCTGATCTCATTGTGCCTCGGTAATGGTCTGAGCTTTTCAGATAATTCCATTTTTTTTTCTTGTTACTGCTCTTTGTTCTGCTCTTAGCAGCTCAGGGGCTTTTAGTTTCCCAGTGATAGCAAAGGAATGTGCTCGAGTGCTTCTGAGGGCACAGCAGTGGTGACTGGTGGGATTGGGAGAACAGTTTCCTTTCCGCTCTGAATGTCTTCAGTGGTGGCTGTATTTGGGTGCCTCAGGTAGCCTGCAAGCTAGTGCTGGTGCAGTGTAAAACAGGGACAGTCCCGCAGGGCACGCTGCTCTTAACGAGCAGAGAGTCTGCCAGCACTGGCGTCTTACTGTCCAGGTGCCTGGAGGTTGTCACCCTGAGTTTCTGGGGGTAGTGAAGAGCCCTGACTTTTGCTGCTGTAATCAACGCTGCTTTTGGAATGAGGAGAGTGATTCACATGAGCTAAATGTGAATCACATTTCAACCCTAAGTCCTAATCTTCCTGAAGTGCCAGGGCAGCCCTGTGGATAGCCTTGAATTGGATTTTTGGACACTTGCTCTATCCAGCACCCATGTAGGTTTTTCTTATAAACAAACTGATTATTGGTCCTCCTGAAACTGTGTCCTCCCTTGTAGCCAGTCTCCTGCAAGCTCCTTACTAAGGTGTGCTCTGTGTGTAAGCAGCCGCTCTCCCTTGCTGCTGAACTGCAGCTTTGTGAGCACATCCAGCCAGTTCCCATAACTCAGCTGGGAGCCAGGATCTGCCTGCCTGTGAAACTGGGGGCTTCTGGGCATGCCAGCAGCAGTGTGCTTGTTTTCTGGCAGCGTGGCACTGCTTGTGCAGCTGGCTGTGTGGGGTGGTAACCTGGGAGGAGGTGGTATCCCTGCCAGCTGTTGAGAGCTTTTGTTCAGCATTCATTGTGGTAGTTAGGCGTTTTCTGGCTGATGCTGCTTCAAATAGGCAGGCCCCAGCATCGTGGGTGTGGTGGTGGTGATTACCTTACTGAGTGCACCAGGTGCTCAGAAGATGAAAGGGGTGGAAGAGGAGAAATAAAGCAGGTGCTAGCGCTGTCATAGCTGGGTTTGTGTCTGGGTGTAGCTGTGGTTCTGGAGATCGAGCTGGACTTCATAGCGTGTGGTTCTGACTCTGTGCTTACCAGAAGGGGAGAGCCCAGTGCCCTTTCTGACATGTGAAGCATGTGTTGTTGCATTTCCTTTTGCATCTGCTGGAGCTTAAGGTATCGATTGCCTTAATCTTGCATGCAGTCTGCATTACCATATCTTCTGGCTGCCTGATGCTGGGAGAATGGATGCTGTCACACTGCCTTGTGTCAGAGTTGAGGTAGTTACATGTCTGTCACATGGGACTTGCCCAAAGAGCTTTAATCTGGGTGGTGGTGGTAGGCCAGGAGTGCTGTGGAGACCCTGGGTAGACAAAGATCAGCTCTGTTGTGTGCCAGCAGCACCAGGGGTGGCAGCCATAACCTGGAGCTCCTTGGGATGGCAGTGGCTGAGGGAGTGGGAGAATCTCCAGAGAAGCAAAGCAGGTGGTAATAGCATGTTGCCTACACTCCAAAGAGCCAAGTTGTGTGCTGGGTGGGTGGAGCTGGGTTACGAGGTCAGTCTCAGTGTCTGAGGCTGAGCTGCACACTGTTCGGTCCAGAAGCGGCCTGTTCTCTAAAGGACAGTCTCCCCCTCTCTTTTCTCTCCTGCTCTCTGCTCTCCCTGGCCTGGCATCAGCAGGTTCGGCTGCAGCTCTGGGACACAGCGGGCCAGGAGCGGTTCCGCAGCCTCATCCCCAGCTACATCCGCGACTCCACCATCGCAGTGGTGGTCTACGACATCACGAGTGAGTGACGCCGCTGCCTCCTTGTTGGAACGCTGTACGCGGGCAGAGCTAGCCTTACCCCATGGTGTTCTGCATAAAGATGATGAACGGTAGAAACAGTCCCCCCGCCCCCGCTGTTCTTGTGTTCAGACAGGAAACAATTCATGGGTCATTTCTGTGTGGGGTGTGGAAGCAGGGAGGGCACCGGGATGCTGGTGTAGCCAGCTTCATGAGCATTCCTCCTTGCTTGAAGAAGTTGTGTCCTTAGCGCTCCCATGTGTTTCTTCCCTGCAGACTTGAATTCTTTCCAGCAAACCTCCAAGTGGATCGATGACGTTCGGACGGAGAGGGGCAGCGATGTCATCATCATGTTGGTGGGGAACAAAACTGACCTGGCAGACAAGAGGTAATGGGGGGGGGGGGCTGGTGGCCTGGCTGCCCTGACCAGGGGAAGCAGGGGACTGGCCAACTGGTGTGTCTGCAGAGCAGCTAGTTTTATAACCAGAGGGATAAATAGCTTGTCACAACATCTAGATTTCTAGTGTCAGAATACATAGGGTTGTACCATTTTGCTGTTCTGAAAATAGTTCTGTTTAAAACAAACCCACATAAAAAATTTTCCCTTTGCTTCAATGAAGTATCTCTGTTACCATATTTCTCAATAGTGTATTTGTCTGATTTTTCTTTTCATGCAGAGATAAAAGATGCCTCACAAAAGCAAGGAAATCTGGCTTTTTTCCATAATAATATTCACATGACTCTTTCTATGTGCAGCTTTATGATTGTGCCAGAGTTCCTTCGTGTTGCCAGGTGCAGCATGAGATTTTACTTTATCAGTGTAAAAGGTTTCCTCTGAGCATAAATTCCATGATACAGCGCACAAACTGTGATGTTGTTGGAGGTGCGAGAGGAAAGTAGGTTAGCAAAAGCAGACTTCCCCAAGAGACATGAAAAGTTAATTAGACTCTTAAAATCCCATGGCTTTCATGTTGTAGGACATGTAAAACATTTTGCCTTTAAAATTCTTAATCCTGCAATGCCGCTTCAACTAAAAAACAGTATCACGGTTTCTTAGAAAACTACAGGCTTACACTTCTGCATTTCTGTTTCAAAGTCATCTCTTAATTGTGGCCCTATTCTTGGCTGTTCCATCCATCTTCCAAAACTTCCCATCAAAAGACAACACCTTGAGAAGCTGTTTTCTCAGGAAAAAAGAGATCTTGCACTAGTATCTGAACTACCTGTTTGTTTACTCCTCTTCTTGGCATGATGGGCCTATCAGGGCCCTGGGTGTCTCGCTGCTGCATGTTGCTGCATGTTAAATGACAAACCTTGCTTTACGCACTCCTGAGGTGTAAATACTGCTTCAGAATGCGTTGTGATGCTTTTTTTCCCTCCCTGGTGCTTTCGGTGTTGCCCAAATGCTCATGTGAGACAAGAGCCAGCATCCCTGGCTGCGCAGCGTGGCGCTGGGAGATGCTTTTTGCCCTTTGTCTCCGTGCAAGTCACGCTGTTAGCTTCTAGTTTGCTAGCAGGGAAAGCATAGCCAGTGCTGAAACTCACAGGCATTTGAGTCAGCAGGGGGGAAAAAGATAGAGTTAAGCTTTTACTGAGTGCAGTGTGGGCTCTGTATGGGGGGTGCATGCTATGTCCTCCACACCGTTCTCTTCGCAACTATTTTACTTTTCCCAGTTTGCTGGAGGCCGTAGTGAGTAACCTGTGCCTTGTGCTTCAGGAGTCTTGGAAGCGTGGTGCCTCGGAGCTTCAGAAATAGAGTAAATGTACATGGCTGATTTGGATTAAGAAACCCAGCAAGTTCTCTGAGCAAGAACTTGGAGCGGTCTGGCCTCTAATAGCAGCTCACAAAAGCAACTGGCCACCATCCGAGATGCTGTACTTGAGCCAGCTCTGTGTTGACCAGTTAGTACCTCTTGTGCCCTCCTGGGAGCTAGGAGTACCTGCAGCTCCCTAACCAAATCGTCTGGAGTTCAGATTTGAGGCTAGTCCATATAAATATATTTTTTTTTTGGAACTGGAAAACCCAGTGGGATAATTCCTGCCCTGGATTATTTTCTGGTGGTACGGAGGAGCTTATGGGCAAGACAGCTGGCTCAGCACTGACAGACAAAAATACCAGAAACTTGCTTGAAACGTGGCTACAGTTGGAGTTCACGGAGCATTGAAAATTCCTGTTTCAGAAGTTTAATGTAAGTGTCAGTGGTCCTGGTCTAGGCTTGAATCTGGCGTTGTGGTGTATACCCAGCTGTCACTAAAAGAAGCCACCTCACCATGACCAGAGTTTAAAACAAAAGTCAGGCTTGTGGCAGGCTGAAATGCCGGGCCTCTAAGGCTGGACAGAGCCACAGATTCAGTCTGAGCCTGATTTAAAGTAGAATGCAGCGTTTGGAAACCGTTCACCCTGTGGTAAAAACCAGGTGATGATTCAAGCTCTGGTGCCAAAAAGCTGAACTCGGGATAGCACTGCTTTTATTTGGTGCGGCCTGTTAAGTTTTTCTCTTGTGCTCTTGTTGCTTCAGTTGGTGGCTGGCTTTCCTGCAGTTTTCTTTTTATCGTTTTGGACTATTTTTCTTTGTTTTGGTCTTTCTTTCCTGTGATCTGTTCTCATTGCTGTAGACAGGTTTCTGTAGAGGAGGGTGAGAGAAAAGCCCAAGAACTGAATATGATGTATATTGAAACCAGTGCTAAAGCAGGATGTAATGTGAAACAGGTATGTACAGGGTGTTGATAGAGATGCATTTGCAGGTGCTTGCTCGCAGGCAGCAGCAGAGCACTTGCTGTTGTGCTGTACTTGCAGCTGGAGCCTTTCTGATTCCTTTCTGTAATCCCATGGAGTTTCCCTCTGACTTTTGGGAAACTGCTTTTTGCATCAGGTGCAGCTGATGGGGGTTCCTCCTTCCCCTGAGGATACTGTGAATGAGACTCAGATATGCTACATGAACTCCATCCTGTGCTGATTGTTCTTCAGGAGTGGTCTTAAGTCCACGTGTTCCCTGGAGAGCTGACCTGAGGTTGTTTCCTCCTTAGCTGGGGAGGCCAGGGCTCTGAGGAGCTCAGAGGCCCTGAGGTCTCCATCTGTGTAACACGGGGTGGGGAAGAGACCCCTCCGCTGATGAGTGTCTTGGTCACAGGCATCTCTAATTCTTCCTGTCCTTCTTTTGTCTTTCTGCTTCTGTTTGCACCTTTGTCCAGGCAAATCACTACAGAAGAAGGCGAACAGCGAGCCAAAGAGCTGAACGTGATGTTTATTGAGACCAGTGCAAAGACTGGATACAATGTGAAACAGGTAGATCAATCTTGTGTTCCTAAGACAGGAGTTCTGCGCTTTACTTCTGCTCTGCAGGAGGATTAAGCTTCTGCTTAGGGTTCATGTTGCATCAGATACGTACTGCATCTCTTGTCAGCCCCTGAAACGCTTCTTGCCCAGTGGTCAGTGCTGCTGCTTTACCTAGTGGAAGATTCCTCCCTGTCATGTCAGGGAATCCCTGTTGAAGCTAAGGAACCTTAACTTACCTAGAAGGAAAGGAGAATCTAAAAATAGAATGTGCTGAGGAATAGGACTGGCACTACTTAGTGCAGCCTGAAAAACAGGATTTTGTACATTCCCTTTGCTTTTGTTAACAATTAATGCACTGTTTTCTAAAGTCAGTGTTGACACCAGTCAGGATAACAGCACATGCTGGTGCATCAGCGTGAGCGTTCCTGACTCTGTTGGCAAGCCACAGAGAAAAATCACAGAATGGTTGAGGTTGGAGGGATCTCTGGAGATATCTAGTCCAGCCCCCATGCTCCAGTCGGAGTCAGCTAGAGCAGGTGCCCAGACCTGACGGCAGCTGGGTTTCTGTGTCTCAAAGGATGGAGACTCCATCTCCAGGTAGCCTGTCAGCATTCAGCCCTAAGGTAACAATCCGCAGAGAGCGTAAGCGTGGTCGGGGTCAGGAAACCACCAGCTGGGATACCTGGCTGCTAGGAGAACCTGCCCTTGGGATTAGGAGACTGTGGGTTTGGTTTTGATTCTGTTAGCTGTTCTGGATATAATCCCCTTCAGCCTTTGGTTCTAATGTACTGTCGCTGTATGCGCCTAGCGGTGTTTGTAGTGAGAACTTCTCTGGCTAAAACTGCTGAGGGCAGATGCCAACTGCAGCACCTTGCAGGTGCCTCAGGGGCTTGGTTTTTCCAGGTGACACAGTTCAGAGGTGCAGATGAGAACCTCTGCCAAGCTGCTGGGAAGAAAAAACATCGTTGGCTGATGGCTCCTCTAGTTCTTAAAGAAGTCTTTCTGCAGCGTTTTTCACCAGGCTGTCTAGCAGTCTGTGTTGTTCACTGCTTCACTAATGTCAGCAGGAGGAGCTCTAAGCACTGGCTTGAAAAATTTTTTTTAAAATATGTTCTGTTTTTATGGGGCTATGCTAGTCCTCCCCAGCTCTTGTGCATCGTTAACAGCTTCAGTGCAGCTCACCCGAGGCAGCCATTCTGTTCATGGATGGCTGCTTTGCAGCAGGGACTGAACTGAAAGAGCTGGCCGTAAACCCTCAGTTACTCCATAGGCTTCCCGAGCAACCTCTGGGCAGACCGAAGGGTTGGCAGAGGTCCCAAGCTGTGCACTGCCACGTAGCTGTGTGCAAAAGCACTTGGGGCTGGAAATGGCAAATTGCAGCCTCTAACATGCTTGCTTGAGTGCAGGAAGGAGTTGTGTTATGCATCCCTAAAAGAACCATTTCTAATTAAAAAGAACTCTGTGTTCAAGTTCAAAAAAAAAAAAAAAAGAAACCACCTGAAGCACCTGTTTTGTAGGCATTCAGTGCCTTCATTTCTTTGAAGAAGGCTGTTTAAAGTCCTCATGAAAAGGTCTTGTTGCTGGTCATTGCCTTGCTTGCTAAAGTACCCACATAACAAATCTGTACAGTTCTAAGATCTGCTGTACAGCAGCGCTGGAGCTCTGGGGGTTTTTCTGTTTGGTCAGCATGGACTTCTTTCGGACAAACTTTCACCTCACCTATTGCTACTTCTCAGCTTTTCCGTCGTGTGGCTGCTGCCTTACCTGGGATGGACAGCACACCAGAGAAGAGCAAAGAAGACAGTATCCTTGTTTTCTCATCATGAATTTTGCTGCTATCACAGGGCTGGGCAGTTACCCTTTGTGGGACTGGGTTTACTGACTTTCTGGCACATCTTGGGGGTGGGCCTTACTGGGCTTTTGCAGACACGTGGCTGAGACGGTGTGGTGTGGTGCTACAGAACAACTTGTAAGCGCAAGCACAAGTTTTGCGTTCTGCTCTGCCCTTATCAAGAAGGGGCAGCCGACAACCCTTTAAGGTACTGATCCTGTTCTGTTCTCTAGTTCTTGTTGGTGTGTGTTTGTTTTGTTTATTTGTTTTTTCTTGAGGCAGGTGATTTCCTTAACTTGTCTCCTGCAGTGATCGACATCAAACTAGAGAAACCTCCTGAGCAGCCGGTAACGGAGAGCGGTTGCTCCTGCTAACAGGCCCGCTCTGTAGCAGCACATTCCCCAACTGGCCAGTCTCACTGAAGAACATCACTGCTCATTGGCTAGCAACCCTACTGGGGGCTGACAAAACAACCTACCAAGCGAGCCAACTCCCTGTTTACTGGTGGGGAGCAGCCCCGGCCGCCCCTCTTACTGCATGGTATGAGCCTTGAGTGCAGAATGAGTGTCCTGTCTTTTACTTTGGTTTATTTTTTTTTGTTGTTGCACTTTGGCACTGTGGTGCCCTTTACACTCTCTCTTTCTCTCTGTTCCTCTCCTCCCCTCTCCCACCTTGAGCCTGTCTGCTCAGATGTATCTTGTGAATGCAATGGAAAAGCCACCAAGTTAGGGAAAACAAAAATAAAGCTTGGGGGTGGGTTCTCCACCTTCCTTTACTGCCTTGCATCTTAAACTAGATCCCTGGCCACTCCAGCCATGTCTGTCATGCATCCCCACTTCCTCTGTTTAAAGGCTGCCCCTTTTCCACCAGTCAGTTTGACTTGGCCTTGCCTTTTCGGACAGTACAGGTTATCTATTTCTAAGCTTTTGCTTCCTGCAGGGCACACACAATATAGCTCCTCAGTTTCTCCTTTCTCTGGATGATCTTGGCTAACTCTTGCTCGCAACTTCTGAGTTTTGCCTTATGCTCAGCCCCTCATGTGACACAAAACACTAGAAACCCCCAAACTGATAGCTTTGACCTTGTTGCTCCTGTTTGTGCAGCAGAGACATCCCACAGACCGCTCCCTGCAGTGTGAGCATCTTCCCATCCGGAGGATGTTGGTGCTTGGTGAGTGTTGGCTCTCAGATGTGGGGAAGGAAGTGGGTACAGAGGCTTTGCAGCATGAGGCTGGGTGGGGGGAGATCCTCAGGGTGGTTTGTAGGACCAAGGTCCCTATCTGTCAACAACGAAAGCAAACGGCTTGTGGAGCCCATCGCTACAGGGGCAGTACCTACCCTGGGAGTCATGGGTGCTGTTCAGGTTGCTTTCCTAGTCTCCCTCCTCGTGTCTGTAGTCACGATGCCTAGGAGCCGCTTCACGGAGAGCGGGAGAGCTACGGCAAACTGAAGGCCAGTGATAGCTGTTCTGCTTTTGTACCAAGGTTGCTGCTTGATGCAACCATACGTAGCTGCTTCTGTAGTGGTCTAATAGAGGGTGGGGGGCTAGTTGCCATACCACTTTTGGGATAGTGGTGAGCTGTGACATTGCCAAAACAGAGATGAGTGGTAGCAGGGATTTCTTAGACGTGGCTGTAGGAACGTACACTGCTGAAGTGCGTTTTGTTGTCGCTTCTGGACCTCTGAGGTTGGGAAACACCTCGCTCTTCCCCCAGCTCTCTACCCCTGGTTTCTAACAATGTTAGTAGAGCTCTTCAGAAACTTTCATTGTGGGACTTCTTGGCCACGTGTCCGCTCCAGAGCTCAGGAGACTTGTCTGTTGACAGAGAGGAGAACAGAACAGCCAGATGGTTCTAAGCCATTCACCATTCCTTTTGTCACCCTACCTGTGTCACACTAGGGGGGATGCTAGTGGGCAGGAGCATGAGGTACTGCAGCATGAAGGGTACAGACAGGGACAACAGCACCTGGTGGGGTGGTGACATTCCCCTAGCAGGATGCCTTGTCGGTCACTGACACAGTGTGTGCACTTTGAAACCTGCGGGCTGGGGACGGCAGGGAAGGGGCGGTCTTAGGCCAGGAGCTGGCAGCCTTGCTGGAGGAGCACCCAGTCACAGAGCCAGGGCTGCTCCCTAGCCGCGCTGGCTTACTGGCTGTTAGTCATCACGCTGCAGGTGGCTGCCCCTGTGCTCCGAGAGCTTTGTCCCTTCCCCTCCTCGTGAGCTGGCCTGCAGGAGGAAGCTGGGATGTCGTTTCCCATTTCACTCTGGAGTGTCCCCCCGCCCTTACCCACCATCTCAGCTGGCGTGGCTGGGTCCTTTGTGCCAGCACCAGCTCGGCCCCCTCCTCTGTACATACCCCTGTCGTGTGGGAATTGCTGATGTTTGTCGGTGTGTCTGTGTCTGCTGTAGAACAGGTTTTGCTGTCCCCTTCTCACGGGCGGGTGTGCGCTGCCCCTGCTCTCGTATTGTTCTGAGTCACGGACCTGGGGGAGGGAGGGGGGACCATAAGTAACGGGGGGGTAACTAGTGAAATAAAATAGTTCACTTCCCACTGTCTTCTCTATGGATGTGTATAATATTGAGTGTGTGTCTGGCCCTGCTGTCTCCTAGCTGTTAGCCAAGTAAGTGTGACTATTACTATGAGTATGGACTGTCTGACCACAGCCGTGTATTACACTAAATAAAGTTATTTCACCAATGCCTCCTCTGTCCTGCTTCGGCAGTGAGCTGCTCTTCTACTGGCAGCTTTTGATGCGGCCGCTGGGGGCGGGCACTGCTCGGGCCGGCCCGGGGGCGGTGACGGGAACCGGGGCCCAGAGCACTGCCCTGGTGCTGCCATCCCGGCAGCGCGCCCACATGGAGTGGGCACAGGTGCCCGACGCTGCTGCTTTCCGTGCCTTCCGGCAGCGCTGCCAGGACGGTGGCTGGCAGCGGGACCGCGGCGGCCTGGCTGTCAGCCTCCAGCTGCCGTCGCCCGGCTGTGCTGTGCACCAGCTTAAGGTGAGGGCTGGGGGTAGTACTGGGCCAGGGGTGGGCAGCAGAGCCTGGCCTGAGCTCTCCGTGCTCCCTGCAGTGCCGCATCGACATCCCCGACGTGCCAGCAGAGACGGTGTACGACGTGCTGCATGACAGCGAGTACCGCTGGGAGTGGGACACCAACGTCATCGACACGCACGACATTGCCCAGGTGGCCATCAACGCTGACGTGGGCTACTATGCCTGTGAGTGCAGGGGGCTGAGGGGTGGGGTGGCACTGCTCCTTTTCCACTGAAGCCTTGGCTTGTGTTCAGTAGGGGGCCCCCCTGCCCAGGCTGCCTGGCAGGAGGGGGACACTTGGGGTGCAGGGTGCTGCTCAGGACTGCTGCTACGAGAGGTGTGGTGCTGCGTGGTGATGTTGAGATTGCGAAGCGAGCTCGGGAGGATGCTTGGGCAAGGCAGAAGCCTCTGGAGGGGCTGCACATCTCTGCAGACCCTGCGTGCTGCTCAGACAGGGGTAGCAACTTCCTTCCCTCCTTGTCTAGGGCGATGTCCAAAGCCCTTAAAGAACAGGGACGTGGTGACGCTGCGAGCCTGGCAGGTTGAGGATGGGTATCACACCATTATCAACTTCTCCGTCAAACACCCGGTGAGTGAGGAGCAGGCTGGGTCAGAGGGCTGTCCTGTTAACAGGATCCTGGGATCCTGCCTGTGCCTGGGATAAACTGGGACTCCCAGAGGCCCTCGCAGTTAGCTTCCTAATTCCTGGACAAGGCCTCAGCTCGAGGCAGCTCATGTAGCCTAGTCGTTGCCCTGTGCATTCAGTGCCAGACCTGAGAGAGGGAGGGGGCTGGCAGGATGGAAGCCAGCATCTGACTGCCTGGTGTGTCCGCACAGAAATACCCTCCACGCAAGGACCTGGTAAGGGCGGTCTCGTTCCTAACGGGATACCTGGTGCACTCAACTGGGCCCAACAGCTGCAGCCTCACCTACCTGGCTCAGGTGGATCCAAAAGGTAACTGGTGCTGCTGGCCTTGTGGTGTGGTGACGCAAATTCTGGTCACAGCGGAAATCCCGCTCGTAATCCAGAGTGCATCTACATAAGGTGGCACTGCTCTGCTGTGCCATCCTGCCTGACATGCACTGATGCTAATGCTGCAGCTTGCTGTGAGGGCTGCTGGGTGGCTGGTAGAAGCACAGCTGTTTCTTGGCACAGTAACTTCTGTTTTCCCCCTCCAATCCATTAGGGTCGTTGCCAAAGTGGGTTGTGAATAAAGCCTCGCAGTACCTGGTGCCACAGGTGAGTGGAGCATTTCCAAGGTGTGTGTGCCAAATGCCACCCTACAGGCTGGAG
The DNA here is from genome assembly GCA_013399715.1 of Alectura lathami. NCBI lineage: Eukaryota > Metazoa > Chordata > Aves > Galliformes > Megapodiidae > Alectura > Alectura lathami. Next base: position 4,479 of record VXAV01008722.1, on the reverse strand, counting down.
CACAGGGCTGCAGAGAGGGGTAGCCCTGGGCAGCAGGGCTGTGCTAGAAGCCAGCAGCATGGCTCACCTCTGGGGTGACGTTTATGTTCTGCCAGCCTCACCTGTCCCGACAGCTGACTGATTCACTTCCGAAGCTGGAGGGAGGTGAATAATGCCCTAACTCCGGCCTCCGCTTGTGTAATGTCCTGCCTCGCCCCTGCTCTTCATGCCCCATCTGAGCAGGACCTCGGGGCTCAGGAGCTTTTGGAGCTCCTGAACTGAGTGGCAGAGTAGGACAGCCATGGAGGATTTCTGTCCATTGCTGATGGTTTATAGGAAGTTTAATTTCACTCTCCTAAAGCAGCTGGTGTCATCAGGGGATCTGAGCAATCAGAACATGGTCCCACCAAGGAGTTAAACTGGCCTTTCCCTGAGCTCCTCCTATGCAGCCAGAAAAGAAATAGCGTAGCTGTTGGTAGTGGCTGGATTGCCAAGATTTCCTCTAAGCCTCCATGGTTGTTTCCCCCTGTGCTTCCCTGCTTATCAGATGTTAAAGAAGCTGCACAAGGCCTGCGTGCAGTACCCTGCCTGGAAGCAGCAGCACGATGTAAACATGAAGCCCTGGCTGCACCCCGAGCAGAACCGGCTCCCTGTTCTGGCGCTGTCAGAGCTGGCGCTGCAGCGTGCTGCCTCGCTGGAGAACATCGACGAGAGCAGCCTGGCTGAAGAGAAGGACGAGAGCAGCGGTCACGGCGCCTTGGACAACTGATGCTGCTCACGTTGCTGCAGGGAGCAACGCCATGTCGTGCTGCTCAGGTTTGTCTAGTGGTTTACAGTAAGGGGGGAAGAGCTTTTTACAGAAAAATCCCCATGTTTGTAGCTGTTTTTCTCATTCACGGGCTATGTGGATCCTGGTGTGCCAGACCTGCGGCAGTGCAGACTGGGGCCAGGAGCACACAGACCGGTCCTGACCCGGTTGTGTCATGCTCTGGGAGAAGTCGTGACGTGCCTTTCTCAGGCGCAGTCTGCCCTGCCCTAACAGTATACAGCCTGTTCTGGGACTGCTGCTCCAAGAGGTCGAGTTCCTGCGGTGCCTCTGCCAAGCTGTTTCACCAGCTGGGGAGTTACTCATTGACAAGCTGTTCATCGCCTCTGTTCCGAGTGGCTGGAATATCAGATGTTGCTGGAGCTGCTGTTTTCCCAACAGGAATAAGTAACCGCCTGGTTTGTCCCTCTGGTTCTGAAGGATGAAGTGGACTGTGGTGACGAGTACAACCCATGCTTCTGCTCTGTCAATTAAAGATACTTAAGCTGTGAATGGTCCTGAAAAAGAATCCACTCCTTCCTGTTAGCGCACAGCCAGCTGCAGGGGCTGTGGAAGCACCTGAGTAATTCCGAGTGTTAGCAGAGAGGAAGCTGCCCCAGGCAGGGACGATCTTCCTGGAGCTCCTGTGAGGCTCTGAAGCAGGATTAACAGGTGGAGGCTGTATTTGCAGTCCCTTGTGGAGAGGTCAAGGTCCCCTCTGGCTCCTGGGCAGCAAGGTTGTGCCAGAAGCCTGGTGCATGCAGTTGGTTGTGTTTTCCACCAGGCAGAGCACAGGGTTGGCTTTGGGGCCACGGACTGGCCCTTGAACTTCACCCTGGTTAGCCTGAGCGCAGCACTACGGGAAGGGAAGACAGAGCAATGTGAAATGTTATCCTGCTGTAACTTGACCATCCTCCTTCCCTAGGAAACATGTAGGTGCCACAGAACTGGTGCAAGACTAGAGGCAAACATTCTCTCCATGGAAGAGCTCTCACTTTGCCCCTCAGGGTGCTACAGTGGGTGGGCCTTGATATTTATTTCCTTGGTAGGAAAACTGATCTCTTTAACTGAGTGAAAATATTTTTTCCAGCATATTTAATTCTACTTCAGCAAAGTCAAACCCAGCTGGCAGAACTGAAGCTGCGCTAGGGCTGCTGCTCCTCGCTGTCTCAAGTGAGGTGCTTTAGTGCCACCACAGACCAAACCCTCTGCTGCAGCCCTTCTTCTTTCCTGCAGCACTGAAATGCCACTCCAGCCTAACCATGGGCTGGTTTCCATCACAGCTGGTGGGAAAACACCCCCTTATAACAGGGCTGCACCTGGCATGGGTCCCAGGCCTTCCTCCTGCAGGCTGCAAGGGCAATCAGAGCCAAGCCTTGCCTCAGCTGTACCCAGGCATTCCCTCAGGGGAATGCTGAGGGTGACAACAGACCCTCCAGAGACTTCATGAGTGGGAATAAGATGAAGTCTGGTTGCTGTACTAGTTTTATTAGTTCAGTTATTACAGGTAAGTGGAAAACACCGCGTAGAAGGCTGGAGCAAGTGCTGTCCTGACACCATTTACAGTATGATACCATCCTGTGTGTGTGCCCAGTTTTGCTGATAACTGTGATGTTTTTATCAGTGCTCTCCCAGCATGAGGCACAGCAGGCTTTGACCCCTTTCTCAGAAGAACAGCTGCCTTCTCACCATTTCAACAGCAGGAGGGTGAATTGTGCCAGCAGGAGAAGAGATGCCCAAGGAAGGGGAAAGGGGAGAAGTTTACCTCAAAGTGGCAGGGAGCTCTGCTGGGAGCACCTGAAAGGGATGGGGCTGCACCAGGTGAAGGAAGCAAGTTCAGCAAGTGAAACCTTAACAGTGCAAGCACTGCATGTGAGGGAACCTGGCTGTGTGCCACTGCAGTTTAGAAACACGCTCCAAGCATCGTGGTCCTGTATCACAGAGGTGGTGAAGCGGCAGCAAGGTACACACGCATGTCTCGGCAGACTAATGCAGCTGGAGCTGTGCATTGAGCTGGACTGGATTTTGCTCCTGTTTGAGTCCCTAGCAAAGCCAGTAGTGTAGAGCAGAGGTAGGACAGTGGAAAGGGAAAGGAATTCATCTCACCAGAGAAGTGAACAGGTTTATCTCTTGGAGGACTAAGGGCATGCTCTGCTTGAGTGCACGCAGGCACTCCTGGTATCACATGCTGGCAACAGGGGCTGGAGCCAGAACCAGCAGGGCGGGCGCTCCTTGAAGTCATACCCACTAGAAGAGAAGCATGGATCATGCCGGACGAGCTGCCCTCTGGTACCCACTTCCACACCAGTGCCAGCAGTTGTTTCATCACCCATTTCCAGGAGGACAGACTGAAGCCCCATCCATCATCTCCCAGCTAAACAGACTGTGGCATCCCTTCAAGCAGGAAGCAGAGCTGATGCCTGTGCCTCCAGTGACAGCTGAAGCTTAGTGCGTCATCTCAGACGTTGAGGAAAGGTAGTGGAGAGTTTCTTGCAGGACAGTTCCTCCAGAGAGGACCCAGCAGAGAGCTGTCTACTAGTGAACAGTTCTTTCCTTCTGTCTCTGGTAATCTGGACAGGAAAGAGAAGGCAAGGCTGAAGGGCAGGAGAGCAGTCCCTGATGGTGAGGAGGAACTAGCCAAGATGTTACAAGAAAACATGAATTCTGCTTATTCTTCACTAAATAGATGCAGCGTTTACTTACTGTAGGGAAAGTAACGCACACGCATGGTGATTTCACGGGCTGTCTTCAGGATCTCCACAGCCTGAAAGCAAAGAGTTGATCAGTGCCCAGACTGGGCTGGAGGACAGGGAATGGCAGTGCGTCAGTTACACAGTGCCACCAGCAGTGCTGGTGCAGACCGGGCGATGGTGCGTGCGCCAATTCCCCTTGTCCTGCATGGGAGGAGAGTGCACACCAGGGACCAGGAGCGCTCACCTTGCTGTGCTCAATGTCCTGGAAATCCACATCATTCACGGACAGCACCTGGTCCCCTTCCTGCAGCCCAGCTCTGTGTGCATCTGAGTCGGGGATCACCTGTGAGGGGCAGAGCAGGCGTGGCAGTGCTGGCTTCCTGCACGGTTGGTACCACAAGTCCCTTCCCATGCGGCCAAGCCCCGCGGCCTCCTCACAGCACCCATGCAGTGTGTTCACAAGGGACAGGGGGGCGTGGAGGGGACAGGAACTGCAATGCACCAGCAGCGCTGCACGGGCTACGGAGAGGTAAGGAAATGGGGCAGGACTGAGTGCTGCCTGGCAAGCAGCAGATTACAGGTCTGAGTCTGGAGATGCATGTAAAGTGTAGTATGACAGCCTCCATCCACACACACCCAGCTGGCTCAGCAGCACCCAAGGGAACAGGCAGAACACAGGGTGGGAGCGACAGAAGGACGGACACACCTTGGAGATGAAGATCCCCAGCTGCGAGGCCTTTCCTCCCCGGATGTTGAAGCCCAGCTGTGGGACAGAGCAGGTCGGCAGTGAAACGTGACCACCCCCCAAATACCAGCCCGTTTCCTGTGCGTGCAGCCAAGGTGTAAGAGCTGCGGCAGCGAGCACCGCTCGCTCTCTGGCTTCTACAGAGTCTCACCCAGGTGCCTGCAGGGACCCCAGTGCCCGGTCCCTCACCAGCTCTGCCGCCCCCCGGGCGCGGCCCGGCTTTCGCCTTGCCCCTCGCCCCGTCCACGCCGCCCGCC
>VXAV01008719.1:252568-270137 GCA_013399715.1 Alectura lathami | reverse complement strand
GGCGGGTCCGCCGCCGTCGGGAGGAGCGCTGGGCTGCGCTGCCGGCGGGCCCGCTCGTCACGCGCGTGGGCTTGTCCTCGTTGCGCCTAGCTGGGCTGCTCGGCTCCCCCAAGTGCGGAGCAGTGGGGAAGCTGTGAAGTGATTTCAGGCTTTTCCTTTTTTTTCTTGTTCTTAGGGTTGTGTAGGAGCTCTCGTAGCTCTAGGTTCGTTGTGTGTTCCTGTGTGTGTATAGAGGATAACCATTTAGTTCTCGAGTGTGTTTGGCCTTCAGTCTTCACCAAATAAACAGCAGTTCCCAGCCTTCAGATTCAGACTGACCCTAAATTTTGATTTTCTTGGAAGCTTGCTTAGTTTCTCTAGTTTTGATCTAGTGAGCTAGTGGCTGGCAGCCCTGTCCACGGCAGGGGGGTTGGAACTAGGTGATCTCTGAGGTCCCTTCCAACCCAAGCCATTCTATGATTCTATGACAACTGCTGTCAGGCCTTCAGCAGCTCCCCGTGTTATGCTATAAGCAGCCTTCAGCCTGGCTGCAGTGCGGGCCTGCGGAGGCATCGAGTCAGGAACGTGTGTTTTTATTCGCAGGTACAACATGCAAGTAAACAAATCGCCGCCGACAAGCAGTACAAGGGGATCATCGACTGCGTTGTGCGCATCCCAAAGGAGCAAGGAGTGCTGTCCTTCTGGCGAGGAAACTTGGCGAATGTCATCAGATACTTCCCAACTCAAGCTCTCAACTTTGCCTTCAAGGATAAGTATAAGCAGGTGTTCCTGGGAGGAGTAGACAAGCACACTCAGTTCTGGAGGTATTTTGCCGGCAATCTGGCTTCTGGTGGTGCAGCTGGAGCCACTTCCCTCTGCTTTGTCTACCCCTTGGATTTTGCAAGAACCCGTTTGGCAGCTGATGTCGGCAAAGCTGGTGCAGACAGAGAATTCTCTGGTCTAGGGGACTGCCTAATCAAAATCACCAAGTCCGATGGTCTGCGTGGCTTGTATCAAGGGTTCAACGTCTCTGTCCAGGGTATCATCATCTACAGAGCTGCCTACTTTGGAATCTATGATACAGCAAAAGGTAACGCTTTAGAAGGGGGTTGGTAAACCTCTTTGCGGAATTGTATGGGCTGCGTGTGTTACTCTGTCATATCTGCTGCCTGTGTGAGCATGGAGGTGGAGGGGATGTGTCTGTGCTGCATCAGTGACAGCGTTCAGTGGGAGGCTTCAGCCTGCATTGATGGTGCAGGCTGCCTTGTAATTTTCCTGGTACACTTGCCAATTTGCAGTTTTTCCTAATGGAATTAATGTGTGATGGCAACAGTATACAAACACTGTTTGTTTGTTTCTTATTGATAACTGTAGTTATGTGAGTCCAGCTCAAGTGTAGTTGGCAGAATTGGTGTGGGCAGTATTTCCATAGAGTACTTGTTGGTTAAGCTCGACTTCTGGGGGTAGATGTCATTGATACGTATAGCTTTATAGAATTTGTACAGCCTGATTTGTTTTAGTGATATTTATTTCGGTGAACAAGTATGGAATAATTAAAGCATTTCCCCTGCCTGTCTCAAAGGATCTCAGTACCTAAATGTTACCCATTCTGTGATCACTGAGAAGGAAATAGCATGCATTTCCTTAATCTTTTCCTATAGTGCTTCAGTATGCCTACTGTGTTTCAAGTGTCTTGCTGTAACTTCAAGCATAGCTTTCCAGTGCTCCGTAATAGTGTTTGTTGTGCAGTGCGTTGGTGAGGACGTGCAAGATAAAAAGCTGACTAGTTCCTTTCTTGCAGGCATGCTGCCAGATCCCAGGAATACCCACATCGTTATCAGCTGGATGATCGCGCAGACGGTGACGGCAGTGGCTGGCGTGGTCTCCTATCCTTTTGACACAGTGCGGCGTAGGATGATGATGCAGTCCGGACGCAAAGGAGGTAGGCTCTTGCTGTGTAGTTCTTCAGGCAGCGCTAGCGGTCGTCCCTCAGTGCTTACAGCTCCTTGTCGTGTGAATCTGACTGAAGCTTTCTTCCTGTTAAGTAGTAGGAGGCAGTTTGGTAATGCTTCCGGCTTGCCTCTGTGAGGAGTTATGATGAGAATGGTTTGTTGTAGAACATGACTTGGGTGAATGGACTGGCTGCTTGCAGTGAGAAACAAAGTGAAAGCTGTTCGGTGACAGCATGATTGCCAAAAGATCACTTAATATTCTTATTCCGTGACATAGCGTTTACTAACTAGGCAAGCAGAGGGGAAGATGTTCAGTTGCCTGAACTAGCATTGCGCTAGTCTGAAGTGAGGTGTGGGACATAACAGAAGTGAAACAGTTATTAGAGGCACCTGAGATACAATCCTCAGAGTTAACAGTTGCTCTTTGCTCTTTCTCTGCAGCGGATATCATGTACTCTGGAACCATTGACTGCTGGCGGAAGATTGCAAGGGACGAGGGAGGAAAGGCATTCTTCAAGGGCGCGTGGTCTAATGTTCTCAGAGGAATGGGGGGTGCTTTCGTGCTCGTGCTGTACGATGAATTCAAGAAAGTCATTTAAACAGCCTAGCTAGAATTGGGAATCAAGTTGAGCAGATCATGTAGAGTAACTACCATTATGGACCATTGACCTTCAAGAAATTCCTGTGAGTCTTATTTATCGGAGCCGGCTGATACTTGTAGATGGGGCTGGAAACTGACACAGAGGACTGATCCATTTCGTGGTAACCTGCATGAAGACACTGAATCTGTCAGTTCAGTGTGACTTTTTTTTTTCTTTCAGCCATGAGAAATTAGTCACAGTGGTTCTGGGTCCAAAGTGGCTGGGTCCAATTTAGGCAGAAAAAAAACGTATGCCCATGGGTCAGTCCCCGGTTTCAAGTCCTGTCTCTTAGGACCATAAAATTGTATTTGAAAGTACTTGCTAACAAATCATGTTCTTTTCCACTTGTACTGAAGCACTATGTACCATTTTGCACAGCTGAACATCTAGCAATTATGTTCTTAAATTGGGCATTCTGCTGTAAAACAATAAACATACTTACTCTGTCTGTGTTGAAATTCTTACATCAACCCTGTGGGAAAGCATTTATTTTGTTTCAGAGAATGGTTCCTCTGATATGCTCACACTGCGCTGTAGCAGGATAAATTTGATTTTATTCTAGAATTGAGTGTGGGAACTTGGAGGAAAAACGCATGGGTTGTGCTAATAGAAACCACTCCCATTCTTTGTGCCTGATTGTGTACGGTGGGCTGCTGCAAGTGGCTTTTTGCATGATTTTTAGAAATTGAGTTGCACTTTTCATATGTAAAATGAGGTTTTCTGTTGTAGAACTACAACCCGAAGTTCCAAGGGCAGTCAAAAAGTACCTAATGCTCTTGCTTTTGACAAAAGGTCTTAAAATGGAACCTGTATTTTCTTAAAATTAACAGAAAGCAACACACATGGTGTTCATGCAAAAAACCAGGAACCCCATTAAATGCCTTCAACCTTTGGATGACTGATCTGTTGTATTGTTGCTGCTATTTGGAAATGGTTTGGCCACTTGTTTTTTTGGCTTGATCTCTAGGAGTGGTCAGTACCTCTGTGGAAGACGAATTTAGTCTGACATGGAGCTCATTCTAAAGGGTGAAGTTGGCAGGGGTTGTGACAGGGAATATGCATGACTGTGTGGCTGTGAAATAGAGGTGAGGGTAGGTCAGCCTTCAGACAATCCCTGCAATCAGGCATTATTCAGTTAATACTGAAGACTGAAAACATGCTGCTCAAAAAGCAGTATGAGAAATTATTACATCTGTGCTCTTCATTTGTATGTAATCTTTTGTACTTTGTAATCCCCAAAGATGCGATGGGGGGGACCAGTAAAGGAAAGCAAGGTGTTCATCTCCCAGTGTGCTCTTAAAACTCGCCCTGTATCTGCGAATGTTGTTGTATGAGTCACTGAAGGCTGACTGAGCTACCCGAGTTTTTTTTTTTCTTTTCTGTGTGTGCCTTCTGAGGTTGCTGCTCGAGATGAGGCATTTAAATGTCCTCCATGGCTTTGGCTGGTGACTTTTGCACCCAGGTGATGTTCCATGGCACAAGCACTGCTTTCAGCATCTCTCTGTGAATGTGAGTACGTTACAGAGCTGCTTTGTACACGGGCTGTGGCAAACTTCATGTACCTACAGCAAGTGTGTTTTTTTTTTTTTTTTTTTTTAAAATCTTGGTAGCTCTCTTGTGGTGTCGGCAGGTTGTTCGATGTTGACCTTGCCAATGAAGCTGCTGTTTCAGTTGTAATTATATTGATCGGGGGGGTTGGGGGGTGCAGGGGAAGAGTTGGTCTATGTAGATACATTGGGTAGGTTTATTTTCTACATCAATGGCTCGAAAGGCAGAGATAAAGATGGAACACCTCATACAGCCTTACTGTGAGTGCGTGGTGGCCTAGCTTTGTGAGGGGGAGCCGAGCATGGCGATTACTTGAGCAGTCCTTCGAAGGGGGGTGAGGTTTTTTTATCCTCCACTACAGAGTTAGTTTTTAACCAGAAGAAATAAGAAAAGAAATCAGTCTGAGTGTGGGTTGTTCTTTCAGTGGAAATGCAACTTACCTGCGCTGTGCATTCCAGCATGTACTACTCGGTGTTCATTTTTCTAGTATATTGCTTCCTATAGTCATGCAGCAGCAATTTTCAATGTGATTATGCAGTGTGGGAACATGAGGCAAACAATAAATGAGACTTTTAAAAAAAGCATTTGTTTTCTGCCTTATTGAAGCACTTGCTTGGTGGAATGTGTTTATATTGAAAAATACTTTTAACGAGCAGACACCTGGAATTTGTAAAAGAAAATGCTGGAATCTAAATCTAAGGCCTGTATTTTAAACAGCTTTGGAGGTAGGACTTGCACACTTTGAGGGAAATAAAATACACTGGTGTGAGAAAGGATTTCCAATTTATTAAAGCTTATTACGAGTTTCATTCCAATTGTTGCAGCTATTTCACTGGATTTTTTTTTATTTTTATTTTTATTTTTTTTGAAATTTGAGCTATTTCATTGAAGTTCTTTCCAGTATTGCAGAGTCACATTTACATTGGGGATACTGAGCTCATTAAATGACGCAGATACTTTTAGCAAGCATTGTCCATGTTTGTTTTGCATAAAGTTCATTGAATATTTTGGCAGCTTAGTACTGGGGGTTGCAAGGTAGAAGGACAATTTTAAGCTAGTTCCTGCTTCAGAAAATCCTTGGAATGTATAAAAGTGGTAAGTTGGGGAAGTAGCCTTTTGACTTCTATAGCACTGCTCTTAATTCAGATGAAAATTTCAACAAACAGAAGAAATTGTATCAAGTTTCTGCAATGGTGTAGATGGGAGGCCCTGTTTAAGACTGAAAAACATCTCAGCAACATTTAAGCAGCTGTTCTCAGTATGCATTTTTGGAAGAGTTTAGTTGTCAGACATTGTTTCTGAACAAAGGGAAAAGAACGAACTTTTCTCCTTTGTTCTTTTATGTATATCTTTTTTTTTAATTGCGGAAAAAAGTAATCTCACAGGTGTTTGTTTCTAGTCTGTACTGTGAAGAACAGCTTAAATACTTGTAAATTGTCAGGAGGATGTGTGATTTTGTGTTGAGAAATCCAAGTGTGTTCTTGGAAAGCTAGGTCATCTCTTCAACCATGGTTATTTCCTCAGTACAACCTTTTTTGGATACGAGCACGTTCTCTGTCTAGGGAGAGGAAAAACATAATTAGCCTTCAATGTGCAATAAGGTACAGACCTGCTGTTGGTGATCACAGGAAACATGTAGAAATATTAGATACACCAGTTTGAGAGGCATCCTGGTCATGTTTCCTTACCTACAAAATGCTTGCACAGCAAGGGATGAGCAACATGACCAAAGATTGAAGGAGGATCTCTCTAAAATAAATTTGGGGATTACAGGAATGCAAATTGTCTGATGAACCGAGTTGCTTGTGTAGGATCTTACCCAAATAGGAAAGCAGGCAGTTCTTTAACAAGTCGCAAGGAAGCAAGTGCAAGCTCAGTGTGGAAAGTTTAGGGTTATAAATCATGAGGTTTTTCAGTGATTAGAGAAAAGTGTTGAGAAACTGGACAAACAGTAGATGTGAAAGGTCATGGCAGCAAGTAGGAACAAAATGACGAAATGCAAGCTTTGGAAAGGTGAAACCAGGCAAGGGCTGTATAGGTTCCAAAACAGCTCATGATCTATTAGACTGAAGTGCTAGGAAGGGATAGTCCTGGTGTTCAGCGGAGGCGCTTTCCTGAGATAGCACATTTTTACTTCACCCTTTTGAAGAATTACAGCATTCAAGTATCTTTTTGTGTCTGGAAGAAGAGATAAAACTAGTTTTTAAGACTAAATTAGGCAAAGGAGACCTAGAAGGTGTTCAGAGAGGTAAGAGACTTGAAAATGGTCTTCACAGCCTGCAGGTCTGAAGCTGGACTGCACTTGAGTCCTGGCAATTACTGCTGGTCAGCTGCTGCCTGCAGCAGTGCCCATGCAGCTGTTCAAGGCTGCAGACCCCCGAAGACACCTGGTTTGTGTAGTTCGAGTCATACAAGTACAGGAATTTGGAAGTCCCTCAAGTTCAGCAGAAGCATGCAATCCAAGGGCCTGAAACCTTTCAAGGACTGCTTGCTACTTTATAAGCAACTACTGTTTAATAATTTGGGGACAGATGCTTCTCCACTTCCAGTATTTTCAGACTATCAACAGCAACCTTGTGAAATCGGTGCGCACAACTACTACTGGTCTCAGTTTAAAAATCACTGACCTTAAAGTGTGTCTGCAAATGCACACAAGAGAATCACTAGACTCAGCCATCACACAGCATTTCTTGTATCAGACTTTGCACAGGAAGGAATGAGTTTTTAATGGACTAAATTTGGCTTTCATCTTTATATGGCATTTCTTCAGTTCCGTGGCTTACAATGAGTTGTAGTTGACGAACCTGACTACGTGAAGAAGCATACCTGGATGTCTTCATGAGCTGACAGATTAAGTTTGTCTCTTGGTTGTGGAATAGGACTAAATATTCTTTTGAAACTGCAGTACCTTTGGAAACAAAATGGGTTTGTAAATAAAACACTGGTTTATAACACAACAGTTTAATGCTGTACCTTAAGGACGGTATTTATTGCTTTACACATCTCTGAGTGAAAAGAAGAATACTTAGAGCGTGAACTGGTGCGTAACTATTACACTGATCCCTTCTGTCACTAAGTTTCTATTGTGACTGAGGTTACAGTAAATAATTTCTTAAGCAAGATTTAAATAAGTCACATGACATAACTTTCTTCCACCACTAAGTAAGAAGTATTATCAAAGTAAGGACAGTCATTTCTCCCAAGTCCCCATTGCCTGGCACTGCATCAAGTCCAAAATATGAATGTTAGATGATTAAATGTTTTGTTTTTTTTCAAAGTATCTGGTGGAATGACTCACTAACTGTTACTATTCCACAGTTCCATCTGAAACAGCAGTGCTTCATGACACGGATAATCACATTTCTCAAGCTTGTGGAGGCAGTAAGAATGTTTCATAGGAATCCCAACATTAAGAAGGTTGGTTTACCTTTTGCAAAGAAAAAAAACGAGCAGTGTCACTGGGATTGTCCCAAGTGCTATTATAAGTAAAGTCACAAAAATGAAGTAGTCTTTCTCTTGACCTGAAAGATCCAAGAGAGAAACATAGTATGCCAAAATCATAGCATGAGACGGGCAGTAATTAACTCCAGTTACACCTCAACTTCTTGGATAATCCAAAGGATTTCAACTTAACATCTTATGGAACTTTGTTTAAAAGTTTAGGTACATTTAACGTAATTTAAAACATTTTGAACACATAAAATACAGACAGCAATTAAAAAACAAACAAACAAACAAAACAGAAAATGAGGAGAAAGTCACAGAATGGAAAGCAGGGATAGTGGTGGAACTGCAGGGAGATTGTTGAGGAAACAGTGAAAAGGAAGTTTCAGAAGGAAGAGGATGATGTTTGAGACAAAAACTTCACAAATTTAGGGGGAATCTCAGAACTCCAGGCAGAAGGCAGGCTGGGTCTATCAGCCAGTTCCTGTAATCCTGGTGCCTGGGTAAGAGCTGCCTTCACAAGCACATCTGCTCAACACGACTGTCAGCCTCTGTCGCCGCAGCATTTGAGCACCTCCTCTAGGTTGATGGCTTCTACCCTGTTCATTCCATGTGTTTGGGTAAGGATTAACATTTTGTTCATGACTGAGAGAGTGAAAGGTTTGCAAACATGGTAATCCCTCAAACAAACACAACACCCTAGATTAAAAGAATATTTCATAGTCTTACCAAACTCTATAGGTTCACTCCATTCCCCCCAGTTTCTGCTTACAAAACATGTTGTTTTTCCACGTGCTCTGACTTTCAGAACGTATTTTTTTTTCCCATTGTAACTTTCAAATTCGTATTTGTTTTCATTTACCTGAAATCAAAGCAGTTAGGTGGTGTATATCACTCCAAAGGCAAGCATTAATAAAATTTGAGTTTTAATTTCCTGGTACAGGCACTGTAAAAAACCTGATCTGTATAGTTTTGCAGGTATATGGCTATCAAATGCTCTTTCCCCCAGATTTTAAACCCTGATATAATAGTTCATCCTACTACTGACTCTGTTTTGGAGTTTAAGGTTGTTTTTTGGACAGGAAGTTGAAACTGGAGAAGCATCCTGTAAATTCACCTTGCAATCCTTACAGGGATTAATCATGCAGAGACTTCCCTGGATGGTGTCTGTCCTTGCTTAGCAGACATGATGCCTTTGAGACAGTCCAGTACCAGGTGGTATCATCTGCCCTCACGACGCTTTACGCAAAGCCTGGAGGCTGCAAAGTCAGGGGTACTTTCAGGGCTGAGATCTGCCCATTTGTAAGGGGAAGACCGACAGCGTGTGTTGGAGTCTCAGTTAACTTTCACAGGTTCTGAAGATCTCGATATTCCCTCTGTCTAACTGTCCCAAGCTACAGTATTTTTCTACAAAAAGGTACAAGCAAAAGAAGATGCCCAATTTTTATTAAAAAAAAAAAAAAAAAAACAGCTACCTTAAAATCTATTTGGGAAATAAATGGAAGGCATGATGTTTTGTGAAATTTATGGAAATTCTCCCTATCCCCATTCAAAAGGGAAATATTAAGAAGCTTACACATGAAGATACCACAGGAAAATATCTTCCTGAGTTCTTCTATTGATACAAAAGCTATAGTTCCAGAAATAACTATATTCCATATAACAGTAATTTACATACTAAACCAGGCAAAAGTGCAAATTTGTTAGGATAAGAATACTTACAGTAGGATTCTTTTCCTCTTTATGGGGCTCATGCTGCAAAACAAAGACAAGGCTTCATGTTACAATTTTCTTGTCCAATAATCACATATTTTCCCCTCTTTTGTTCTCTGTTTCTCACTTGTAAAGATTGTAAGTAGTTTTAAACTGAAAAATCCAAATGGAGATTCTGTTCCAGCAATATCCCAGAACGCTTTATCCACAGTGAATGGCTTCCTCCATTTTATTTTAGAAAAGGAAACATGACTTGTGTTGTGAGCTGTGTTTGCCCCTTTGTAATGCACACTCTCAAACAGCAGAAGTATATCCAAATTATCCAAGCAACCAAATCACCTTCTAAAATAACGGATCTGGAGGCTGTGATTTCTCAATAGTTTGATAGCATGAAGGACAAAATTTGAGTAAAATGCAAATTTCTTTTCCTTCCAGTCAAACTCTCTGTTAGACATCTGAGTGATTCACATTCAGGGGATTTTCCAAAAGTAATGTGAATACTTGCTTACATATTCCAAACAATCAAAATTTAATTAATGAGGAAAAAATAATATTGACCAAGACCAAAGAACCTGAAAATTCTGAGATATTTAAGACAGAAACAAAATATATATATATAGGTACAAAAATTAGCAAACAGTATCACCAGCAGTGGTTTTAGTAAGGATCCTGGAGAGCACTGAAAATGGAGGTCCTGGAAACGTTTGTAATACATGATGTCGGAAGGACAGCTGGCATTACGGACAAGCGAGGAAGATGTTACTCTCAGCTTAGGACATGGATGGAAATCATCTGTCCGCTGTGGCCAGGCAGGGTGCAGCTGATTCACCAGAACTTAGAGGAGTCATGTCCTCACAGCTACTACAGGGTATCCTGCGAGTCTTATCTGCTGTCTCCACATAGGCATCTCTGGTACCTCCAGGACCTGGAGCACCTTAAGTGGCATGAGACACCTACCTGTGGTCATCTGCATCCCTAGTTCTGCATCCCTAGAGCTACAGAGGAAAGAAGAGCTAACATATGTTTCTTCAAAAGAAACATCTTGAGGATACCGTTGTCTTATTCTCAAACTTCTTGTGGATTCTAAGAATTTTCTTGGTGTCTGTGGAGGAGGATCTGATACCCCATTCTCTGGTCTGTTGTACTTGATGGATACCAGACATACCTCAGACATACCTCAGCTGTGATAAATTGACATGCTCTGCGTTGTCCTGCATTTTTCTTGTGGTTACTGTGGTAAATTGTTAGTACTCCGCCTACAGAGTAGGATAACGGGGTGGGGGGAAAGCATGTGAACAAAAACTGAGAGGCAGCTGTGAGCTTCCCAGCACCAGCAAAATGCTGTCAGGGTGGCTGAAGCTGAGGTACCCTGGGAAGCTGGATGAGCATGAAGGGCCCTGGCCGGGGCTGGAGGCTGCTCTGAGGAAGGCATCTCACTGGGGTCACTGTGCTGCCATCACATGATCTCCTGTGAGGTGGGCTAGTGCAGAACGACATCGTGGGCATTCTAGATTTTGAACAGAGACTGCTCACACCCTTTCCCTTCTCTGCTTTCCTGCTTGGCGTATCTCATTAGTTTGAAATAAGCTCAGAAGTAGCAGCAAGCTGGAACAGCAGGACTGGAAGAGGAGAACACAACATAGCTTATGAGACAGGAGTTGTTAAACTCAGGAAACAGGTTTGCATATTATCCAGATGCATGAAGCTAGGTATGGTGCCAAATACAAAGCAAGAAATTTTTACCTTCTTTTGTATGTGTATTTCATACTGAAAACAGCGTTTCTTTTCCACGTGACTTATGAGGGGTGGTTGCCATGTAATTATGCAACGCGCTGGATTGCTAGTACAGTTGGCAGTGACATTTAATGGAGGAGAGAGTCTTTCTGGAATGGAATGAAATTCATGTAGACACAATCAGTAATCAGCTACAATTCATGTGTTCATAGCAAAATACATGTGAAGCTGAGAAAACTGTCTCAACTCTTATCTGGTAAACAAATGTTATCTGCTAAACAGAGGTAAAACACAGAGGCAGAAGTAGAGAATATAGCACTACGGCTGTCAAACTGTAGTTTTGACTACGTGAGAAGAACTCAGGTCTCTCACAGGTCCTCAACCACATCTGCAAACCTTGTAGATGACTACGAGTGTCTTAAGTGACACCAGAGGCATGTTTTTAGACAACTGAATCCTGTCCCAAATCTCTACCAGAGCTTAAACATCTAGTTCACATGTGGGTACCCAGTTATTTAATTAATGCAGTCTTAATTTGCTAGTCCACCTGGTTTTAGGACATATGCCTCTTGCAGCCCTCAGAGAGATGTGGGATTACTGGAATGGTGAAAGGAGCGCACCAGAAAGGTGGCCTTGAAAGCTTTTAACAATTCCTTTTCATCACTTGGATCCCATGAATTTGTTCACACTTATCCCTGAGCTGGTATTTCACACTGTCTGCCTTTGTTCATTGTAGTTAGTTTCTGGAACAATATATTGTCAGCTATCAGAATCACTATGTAGAACTGTGAACCACTGTGCAGAATTGTACAATCACTACACTTTTGTTTTACTCTCTTTTTTCTTCAGAGAATTTTTTTTTCCTTCGTTTAGTACAGCAGAAATAAAATAAAACTGCCTACTTACCAATTGTATACATTGTTATGGACTCATCATAGAACTGGATCAGGGAGGCTTCGCTAGACCCATTCACCAGGAAATAAGTAGTTTTGTCTTTAATTGTCACATTTTGGAATCGACATCCCATATTTCTGTCATTTTCACCTTTAATGTAAAGCTCACATTCTGTCTCGTCATCATCTCTGCACATAACACAACGTATATGTGACAAGGTGTTTTAGTAAGGCGTGGGCAGTGTGATTAAGTGCGAATTCAGACTGCCCAGGACTCAAGCAAACCTTACCTTGAGTTCTGCCAGTAGAGAAAATACTGAGTATCTTCTGGAGCATTTCTGCCTGCCTGCCAAGTGCAGTTCATGAAGGAAATGTTGTAAATCACACAGGAGAAGTTTTCAATGGCTGACCCATTCACGCCTGCAAACACAGCAATGTCTGTTATGAGGCAAAACTGTGTGACTGCTCCAAGCTGGAGAATCATGTGAGCAGAGGTAATTTTTCTGGATTTCAGTAAGGCCTTTGATACTGTCCGCCACAACATTGTTCTGGTCAAATTGTCCAACCACGAGATAAACGAGTTCACGCTACGTTAAGGTGATGAACTAGCTTAACAGCAGAGCTCAAGTGGTAGTGAATGGGGCCACATCTGGCTGGCGACTGGTCACTGGTGGTGTTCCCTCAGTTGTAGGGCCAGCTCTGTGTAACATTTTTATCAGTGATCTGGATGCTGGAGTAGAATGCATGCTTGGCATATTTGCTAACAATACTGAGCTGGGAGGTTCTACTGACTCCCTGGAGGGACAAGAGGCCTTGCAGAGGGATTTACATACACTGGTGCATTGGGCAATTAGTAATGGCATGAAGTTCAGCAAAGGAAAATGCTAAGTGCTGCCCCTGGGATGGAGCAATGATGGACACAGGCACAGATGGGAGATGAGCGGCTGGAGAGCAGCCTACAGAAAGGGAACTGGGGCTGCTGGTGACAGCAGGCTTAGCATGAGCCAGCACTGTGCAAGAGGGAAAACTGCATTTTGGGGTGCATTAAACATAACATGTCCAGCCAGTCATAAAAGGGGATTCTCCTGTATTTAGCATTGGTGTGGCTTCGCCTCAAACTGCATGAAGTTCTGGTCTCCACAACACAGCAAAGATGTTAAGATACTTGAAAACATCCAGAGGAGGGCACCAAAGCTGGTGACAGGGTTGAAGGCATGTGCTGAGACTGGGGGCATGGGGCTGCCCAGTCTGAAGGAGAGCCGGCCAGAAGGCGACCTCACTGCTCCCTGCAGCACCCTGAGGAAGGGAAGCAGAGGAAGGGGCAGGAGGGGATTGGCACAGAGCTGCCAGGGGAGAGTCAGGCTGGGCACTGGGAAATATTTCTGTGCCGTGAGGGTGGTCAGACACCGGGACAGGCTTCCTGGAGAGGTGGCTGATGCCCCACAGCTGTCAGTGTTCAAGGGGCATTTGGACAGTGCCCGTAATAATTTGCTTTAACCTTTGGTTAGCCCTGAAGTGGTCAGGCAGTTGGACCTGATGGTCTTGTAGGTGCCTTCCAACTGAACTATTTTGTTCTATTCCGTTCCATTCCGTTCCATTCTGTTCCATTCTTTTCTGTTCTCTTGGCACATGCTTAGGAATGCTATAGTAACACTTGCAACTCCAGTCAGTTATTGCTTGGGTTAGGAATGACAGCTCAGATAAAAATGGGCTCTCATCTTATTCTGCCTACCACTGAACAGTGAGCCTGGGGAATGAGTAGAGCATTCATGTGTGTAAAGTAAGGCACACAGTCTTTTAACACCATCCTTGGTGCTACAGAGAACAGTAGTTCTCATTTTATGACTAATGATCAGGAATCCTCTGCTGAAGTGCCCTCATGTCAAATTGCCCACTGGCTAGAGCTTCCATCCTGATGCAGGCAAAAGCAGCTTCGTCTCTTTCCTGGAGCACATTCAAGTGGTGACCTAGTTTCTTCGGAAGCTCCAGCTCCCTTGTGTCTGGGCTGTGCAGTCACGTTCAGCCTCCTTCTCCCTTCTCCTTCAGTCAATTCTCTGTTTCTCTGGTGTGCCCCAACTCCAGCCACCCAAGTGGCTTCCTTCACTTCTGCCTCCAGCCCCCACAGCATCCCATGTCAGGGCTGCCTGAGGAGCAGGCTTTGCATTTTAAAGAACACTGTGAGAAAGTTTCTTCTGTGGAGTCTCCAGGAAAAGATGAGCAGGGCGCTGCTTTGCTCAGATAGGAGCAAGCTGCTTATCTCATCTCCTCTGTCAAGTCTGAAATACCCCGGCTACGCACGGCTGCAGAAGCACTGGTGGCTTGGTGTTTTGGGTGGAGAAAGCCAAGGTCAGAAGGAAGAGGAAAATGGGCCGTAAGGACTTCAGATTTGGATTTATGATTCTTGGATCTGCCCAAATCCCACTTTGATTCACTCACAAATGGGGCAGGCTCAGAATATAATGATGAACAGTTGCCTTAGCTCAATGGGTGCATGCCAGCTGCAGGAGCCCTATAGTGTGTGAGCCAGGGACAGATTAGGAGATTGCTATGTTCAGTTTGCCCCCAGCTGCTAATCACCAGCATTTCCTTTCCTCTCCTCCTCCCACTGCATGAGTTTCACCGATGTCCAGACTGTGCTTTAGCTAGCTCTCTGGTCTGGTTCCTGACAAACACAACACAATCCAGCAAAGAAGCATTTCATAAAGCTGAAGGCACTAACATTTCAATTTGTAACAGCCAGGACATTTACTTGAATCCACCCTTAAACCACTGTAATTTAGTGGCATTTTGGAGCAAGAAAAGGAGTAATGCAATTACAGATATATTTGTAGTAATGCCTCTCCTGCAGAACCGCAGAACAGTCATTAGAGAACAAATAATTTTAACAGATTTGCAAAAAAGCATTTTTAATAGAAAAGAATATTTAACTACCATGTAAGGAACCGTTTTCTATGGCAGTGTTTATCTTTAAAAGATTGTAAAAGGAGAAAACCTTACCCAGACCATAAGCATTACCTTCAGGGATAAATGGGCAAGTTTTTGAGATGTTTGTGTTTGGTACTTCAATGGTAAAGACTGTCCCTCTGTACAGAGGCAGGCTATCTTCCACTGAAAACCTGCATAATCTGCTCTTTGCCTGAAAAATAAGATGTTAATATTTTACTTCTCTGTTTTTCCTCTGAGTTAGATGGTGCTGGATCTGAAATTGCCAGTCAGCAAAAACTCCTATGGCTAAAATCTGTGTTTTACACTCAAGTGCTTTTTTCTTTACCACTTAAAGGTACTGTAGAACGAAGCTGAGTAATTGAAAGCATAACTACACAAAAAGATTTCTATACCAGTGTGTGTGTATTAAAGAAGACTAGTATTACCCCAATGGCATAAGAGAAAATGGTGAATAAATAGGAGAACCAAAACGGAATTTAATCAGAGGATCCCATGTGGATAGAAGTCCTCATCTGATCTCTGTAGTGGTTAAGAAAGGTGTCTATGGCATCAACTTAAAATCTTCAGTAATGATGTGGCGTGTCATTGTGGTTCATATTTCCAGTTAAGCATCTGAATTGTTGTTCTAACTAAGCCATCTCTCTCTCTCTCCTCCTTTCCCCTCCCTTGCCCCCAACTTTTCTGTTAGGATAGTGGGATCTTATAACATAACATGCCCTAGAGTCATGATCCAGTTTACTGAGACATAGGTGAAAAATTTGAGCCATTGAACATTCATTACAGTGTTTGGAGTGTTCACTTTTCATCTGAAGGACCTCTTTCCCTCTAAATTCTCTGGGTGTCTCAATCTCACATCCCCTTTTTCAGCAGCTATTCATGCTTCAGCATAGATGCAGTTCAGGCTATCACCTCCTTTCCCCTTCGGTGACAGAACTTCAGTTTTGTGCTATGCACAGAATGCTCTGCTCACAACAAATACACCCTGGCATTGGCAGTGGCTTTCCATAGCCCTTGAAAGATCAAGCTGTAGACTTGTCAGTTACTTGTCAGATTTTACCTCCAACTGATCAATTTTTTCTTGGTAAAGGAAATCTATAAGAGGTAAAGAAAAAGGTATAATTAGCTATCTCAATGAACAGCAAGTTCACCTTTATCTGTCTATATTCTCTGTCCCTGGCCATGATACAACTGTAAGTAGAGAAGTTCTTGCTGTTCTGCCAGGATAGCTCCATTCTTCTCCGATTCAATGTCAAGTTTGTGATAGGTGATCCTTGTGTCCCTGCTAAAAGAGTTACAGAGTAAGTTCAGTAAAGATATGCTGTTGCTGTTGTTGGAGAGGATAGTATTTTTCAGACCTAAAATGAGAATTGCCAGCTTAATTTTAAATATCTCTGATAAATGAGCAATTAAACACCGTTTCTCAGAATATGTCTGCAAAAACATACTTACACCCCATACATTGGAGGTCAGCGTGCAAAGGATGCAATAGCATCATACAAATCATGCAAATGAGTCCAAAAGCACCAAACATCTCCAACATCTTTTCTTCCTGGAAAGAGATGATGAAGCCTTCAGAGTGAGGACAAAGTAAAAAGTAAAAATTAAAAACCAGAAAGTGATATCAAAGTGCATATTTTATTTTTATTATATTATTATTTCTGCAAAGCTGTATTATCTTCATGGGAAGAAAAACAAATGCTATTTAATTCACCCCTGGAACATATTCTTTAGAAAAGTCAAGCAAAGGCTGTGTTTTGGGACTTCTAGTAAACACCTGGCACCTGTTCTTTGAACGATCTGAGTAAGCTCACTATTGTCTACTGCAAGTCAGCAGTTTGAGATGGAGAGGCCACAAACTCTCATTATGACACATTCACTCACTGTTTTCTCTGCAGTGACCATGACTTAGGATTGCTGTTCTCTCAAATATTTGTCCTAACCATACCATCAAAAAATCAAGTGTTCTTGCTTCCTGATCCTGTGAACACCCTGCCAAGTTTCATTCACAGTGCTCCAGCTTCCTCTGCAGAAGGAACATCTAGGCTGGCTTTCAGTTGTTTGGTGAAGGCGCCTGTTGGGAAGTGGACAACTTGGTTTTGGCTGTGTCAAGCTGTGGATGACTCACTTCTCCATGAGTGCTCTGTTAAAGCCAGCATCACCACCACGACAAGTTCAAAGCCTGTTCCTCCTTCTGTCAGTATCTTAGGTGAGCATGGAAAGCACCTGTGAGATCAGAACTGTCCAAGCAAAGCAGGAGGAGAAAGGTCTCAATATCCATCAGATTTCAGCAGGAATTAAATGTTGACCTATTTCTTTTCTTAACTGTGGCGTGTCTTGCTTGAAAAGCTTTTGGGGCCAGTTTCAAGGGTTCATGCAGTAAAGCATTCGTAATGTTTAGAGCAACTCCCTGTATGACTTCTCATTCTTTCTTAGAGGCAAAGTGGTTTTGTCTAAGTTGTCGATCAGTTTCACTGTTATTTACTATCAACTTTTCTTCTTGTCTTTCTTGACCACATATCAACTATGGAAAGCTTTCCATTCAGAAAAGTGTCTTAGGAGCTGAAATTTTGATGAGCCTTACCAAAGGCCATTTGGCTATGGACAGCCCTGGATTCAGATGTTTTTCTATTTTCCCAAATATCCCAAAAAGAAACATTCATCATAAACTTAACATTGCTCTCAGCTCCTGACTAACCTGAATGAAATTCATTATTATTAT
>VXAV01008719.1:232803-252239 GCA_013399715.1 Alectura lathami | reverse complement strand
GCGGGGGTCCAGAACTTGTTGAATCTTACTGTGAACTGTACTAAAGCTTGAGAATGTCTGCTTTCTTACCAGAATTTGATGCTATCTTATAAAACCATGTCCAAAATAATTTTAAAATAATATAACTACAGTGATACACAATTGAATTTGGGCTATAAAATACACATGAGAAGTTGGCAAAAGTGCTAAAACTTCCTGAGACTTCACTGACACCTAATTCAAAATTAGCAGAAGGTCATATGTATGAGCTAAAGACTTGTTTTGGGGATATGACTGTTACATCAGTCTTTTCGTAACCCACATATTTTAAATTATTTCCTCAACTTTTTCCCAATTTTTTATGGATAAGCTTACAAAATTCTCATAGATGACAGAGATATGTGAGTCCTGGTTTGAAAATATGTTTATTTTAATCAGATTTTCTTATCTATGTATTCTACATTCTATTTTTTTTTTATAGCAATTTCCAGCAGTGTTCCAGTGCTGAATCCAGCTGCTTATCACCACTATGCCTAGCTTCCCTTACAGCTATTTTTGACAAAGTGACTCTATGTCTTCATGAACAACTTATTTGAATGAATAATTGCATATTAATAAACAGTATACAACTTCATTCTTAGACTTTCTGGTCCTCTGAAACTATAAATTTCTTTCTACAAGCTCTGAACATTTTTCAGAACCTGCTCCTGTCGTGTCATTCAGACTAATTTTCCCCGAAGAGATGGTAAATTCTAATGATCCTTTTCAAAGAAGACATGAGATATCCTTCCCCTCTTGACTTGGCTCCATTATGTCTTGGTAATGAAACAGACCTACTAACATGCCTGCAGATATCCCATGTGGGGTGTACTTTGATATTAAGACACCTATAAGTAGGTCTTTATGTGTGCATTAATTGTTTAAGGTCCCATTACAGGCCACGGATTTCTGGTAGAATTCTATTCACCACTTCTGGTACACATAAATAATTTCTCAGTACTTGCTTTAAAGCCTTTGACTGCTGCTGTACGAAAGTCTTTTTAAGCTTTTTAGTATTTTCCTATTTGTTTTTGCATATCTGATTTGCTGTTTCCCTTTGCTGAGTTTCTTTGATTTGGAAGTCTTTTTCCTAAAAAAAAAAGAAAAAAAAAAGCAGCAACTAAGTCTTACACCCAGACATGTCTCTTTCGACTGCTTGTTTTCTTTTCTTGTCTTTCACAGAGTGTGTGAATATTATCTTTGGTGGAGCATTGTACAGGTCATACATGGGAGGCTAAACCTTCCCATCCAGGCTGCCTGTTCCATCAAGTAATTCATGGCCGTGCTCTCGTGAGGGTGGGGACTGAGAAACACTGTGTGTGTGTTTGTCTTTACCTGTTGACTATCACAAATGGCCCTGTACTTTTCAAACTAGATTAACTCCCTCTTTTCTTATATGTTTATATTCCTCATCTCAGAACTGTCTACTTCAACTTTCTACTTGATGAAATGTCAGAACCAGAGGAGTTAGATGTTACAGAGCATCATATTTAAATTACAGAGTGAGTACCTGCAAAGAGTGACTCCATATTCATTCATGGGGTGTGAAGGTCTGAGCAGACCTAGTCAAACAACTGGCATCAGCTCTTGTCAAACATATATGCGTTTAGGCACTCTTTTTTTTTTTTTTTTTTTTTTTTTTTTCCTCTGAGGAAGTTAAAACTCTTTAGAAGAGATTTCCCAGTAGTTGTTCTTCTGTTCCCTTTAATGTGAAGAAGCAACAACTACTAGTGGAATTTTTGGTTTTAATGTTTCTTAGTAGTGTTATTTTCCAGTAGCCATTACATTGATTGCAGGTATTTCTAGGTCTAGTTCTAAGGCTGTTAGGTAAATTCTTATGAACTCAGGAAAAAAAAAAAAAAAAAGAAACTTGCTATTACCTTGTTAATTGTCTGTCTTTCTGTATTAACTTTTATGGTCATTTCAGAAGAACAGATTAAGACTGACTCCATCTGTGGTCTAAGGAAGCTGGAGTTTTTAATATGTCTGGAAAGCACGTCACACTTCATGGAAATGGTTTATGGTTTGACATGACCTATCTGTTAGGGTCCCCCAAAATCAAGTCAGGACAGGACACCATGCTGGTGTGTCATCACAGAGAGACTTTCTGCTGCAGCTTGATGCTTTTCTGCTTATCTCTGCTACATCAATCTTTCTTTGTAAGTTATCCTGCTAAGTGAGGATGTGGCCACAGCTGCTGGGAAGTGATATTGAAGAATCTTAAGTACAAACAGTATGGAAGATGGGCACTGAAATGCTCTGTGAGATATTGATGCTCTGTGTGATATAACTCAACAGTTATTCCACTCTCCCTTGCTCTTAGTGATCTCCACAGAGATCTCACACAGGAACCTCAAGACCTTCTGTTCTTCTCTCCCTCTTTTCATATAATCATATTTTTCTCAATTTTGTGCCTTCTGTTCAGTCATTCTTAACCTTTTCTTGTTCTTTTCCTCATCCTACCCTAATTTTTAGGTGTTTGATTTCTTATTCTCTCTCAATTATCTGCTAACATTTCCTTTGTCATCTTTGTGTCACTCTTCCTGTCAACTCCTTTTGTCTGCTTTCAAAATCTCCTTTGCGTCTCATAAGAATGACAGGGCTCATACTGCTAATTCTCTTCATATTTTCTAGCGTAAATGTTCATCTGGAGCATTGCCAAATGAGTCATCTATGGCCTTGCCTGCTTAGAGGAATTATTGCTGGCACATTGTGTCCAGGCTCTGGGCATATCATTGGGCTTGCAGTAGGAATAGCAGGAGCTGTGTTTGCTTTCCTCATAAAAATTGACCATTTTCATTGACTAGAGCACCGAAGGACTCTGTGGAGTCCTCAGTGCAGGAGAGACATGGAGCTGTTGAAGCACATCCAGAGGAGGGCCACAAAAATGATCTGAGGGGTGGAACACCTCCCCTGTGAGGACAGACTGAGAGAGCTGGGGCTGTTCAGCCTGGAGGAGAGAAGGCTCCAGGGAGACCAGACAGCGGCCTTTCAGTATCTGAAGGGGGTCAACAGGAAAGAAGGGGACAGACTCTTTAGCAGGGTCTGTTGTGGTAGTACTAGGGGAAATGGTTTCAAACTGAGAGAGGGGAGATTTCACCTGGATATAAGGAAAAAGTTTTTTACACTAAGGGTGGTGAAGCACTGGCACAGGTTGCCCAGAGGTGGTGGATGCCCCGTCCCTGGAGACCTTCAAGGTCAGGCTGGACAGGGCTCTGAGCAACCTGATCTGGCTGTAGGTGTGCCTGTGCACTGCAGGGGAGCTGGACTAGATGGCCTTTAAATGTTACTTCCAACTCAAACGATTCTATGACTCTATGATTAAAAAAAACTCTTAGGATGAAAACTCTCATTCTTAACTCTATGATTGTTTCTGCTTTTATATATATATATTTTTTTCTTCTGTTCATCCTCACAAGGATCTTGGCCTCTCTGCATGTAGTTATGCTGCTGCATTGGGGAGGAACACAGAAGGAACCCAAGAACCCAGTGCCCACACTCCTCAGTTTTTAGTTTACTCTCTAGCTCTCTCCAAGGCAGATTTCCTATAAAGGTAGTCAATTCACCTAAGCTATGTGAATGTGAGCTAGCCAGTGTTACTCGACCTTGGAGCCATGAGGAGTTCTAGCGTTCCTATATTTAGTGGTATGGTCATAGCCTTTACGTTTAATTTTTCACTAGCAGAACCTTATCAAGAAAAACATTTAAATTACTGCTAAGCCTATTATTTAATGTTACCAGATGTTTGATGTGTCTTATTCAGCAAGAGTGATCATATCCCTGGTAAGTGGGACACTTTCATTGTATGCTAATTAATATGAATATGTTTAATCTTTAGTAGCAATGTATGGGCAAACTCAGTATGTTGTGGAATGATCTTCGTATTGATGTGCCAGAAAGAAAATACGATCACATTTAGAAGTTGTGGCATAACTATAACAGATTTTACAGAAGGCATCAATTAAATGCTAACTTAAACACTTTCATTTCTTATTCTCTTAGTCTGTACAGTCTTTTCTCCCAGGCTGTAAGTATAGGATGCTACCAATAAAAGTCACCTGCGACCAAGGTTCCTTGCTTCTAATTCCTAGCTTTGACAGTGGCTTTCCTTTCTTGAATGGCTCTGGAAAAGTTACTTCTGCCCATGACACCCTTCCAGAAATGAAAACTTGAGTTTTACCTATAGCTTGATGTGAAGAGAAACTGATGGTCACACACTGCAGACAAACACATGCATATACATCATTGGCACATGGAGATCACCATACGTATATTAAGCATACCAGGAGGCACAGAAATAGAGATAAAAATCTGGCAATGCATTATAGGCAATTTAATATTTAACTCATGTTGATGCCTGAATGCAGCTTTCCAGGAATCAGTTTGGTCTCTAGATGAGCATTTCCATTTGAAATGTAGATGATACAAAACTGAGAGAAGTGGTTGATATTCCCCTATTCTCTTTTGCTTTAGAGGGACCTGGACAGATTGGAGAAACCGGCTGACAAGAATCTCATGAAGCCAAAGGGAAAGGAGCCCTTATGGTTCTTGCCCAGGGGAAGAAATAACCCCAGGCACCAACACGGGCTGAGATTTTCCTGCTGGAAAGCACCTTTGCAGAGAGGGCCTTGGAGTCCTGGTGGAATCAAGTTGTAAGTGAGCCAGCAATGCGCTCTTGCCACACAGTAAAGTGGGCTGTATTTGGTAAAGCATTGCCAGCAGACTGAGGAAGGTGATCCTTCCACTCTACTCAACACTGGTGAGTAGAGTGTCCTGTGTGCAGTTTTGGGCTTACCTGTACAAGAGAGACATGGATATACTAGAGCGAGTCAAGAAAAGGATCACAGGTATGGTTAAGGGAATGGAGCACCCTTCATAAGAGGAGAGGAGGAGAGAGTTGGAACTGTTCAGCCTGGAGAGAAGGCGGCTCTGGGGGATCTTATCCATATACATAAAACAACTGGGAGGAATAAGGAAGATGGAGCCAGACTGTTCTTAGTGGTGCCCAGTGACTGGGCAAAAGGCAATGGGTATAAAATTCTGTGATGAACTTTTTTTTTCAAGAAATAGAAATCTACATATTCCTAGGTAGAATAATTAATAGAAGGGATACAGAAAATAGTATTGCTTTCAGTTATTGCAAAATAAATGTCAGATAACAAATGTCAAATAGAGCAACAGACACCACAGACATTTCATAGTCTTCCTCAAATCTTGCAGAAAGCTCTAGAAATTTTTTATACACACAGATTTACATTTTTAATCAAATAGGCCAATGCATCACCAAGATTTTACCTAGGCTTTCTAAAGCAGGAATCTAATCCAGATTTTGTAGATGGTCTAGTATAAGTGGACCTAACTTAATCCTTAGCAAATGTCTGTATTCTGCAGGTTTTGTTGTTACAGTGTTTTTTTTTTTTTTTTGGTTGTTGTTGTTTGTTTACACTGCATTCAAATTAGNAAATAGACAACATAAAGACACATACCTCCTCTTGGAAAAACTTTCCTCCTTTGTCGTGTTTTATTTCGAATCGGAGCAGCAAAGACACTTAAGCCTGCAAGTGTTTTGATCTGCCAATTTTTTACTGTACGCCAGTACTCAATAGCAAATACTGCAAGTCAGAAAGTTACTCAGACTATCATTTCCCCTACTGCTTTTGAACTTCCTTAAATTTCCTATTTTGCAGATGCTAATGATTTCACAAGAACTGATCATGCAACTCTTCCTTCCTGCTGTGTTGGATAAACTAAGCATTCATAGTCACAGTATGATAACACATTACAGAATAATGAATAAACACCCAGTAGTCATGAACACATTCATAGCAATACCCCTCCTACAAATAAGGACATTTACATAAATAATATATTTTTGAAATATATAACTGCAGTTATGTTATACAAATTTCAATTTTGTGCAACTAGTCCATGCTTAAAGTGCTTACAACATGGCCATTTAATTTTATCAAGACGTGGGTGGCTGTATAGAATGTCAGGTTTGTAAAAGACTTTGCAACTGTATAAATATGACAATCTAACCCACAATGCTTGTTTTAACTTTCAGCAGCTGTAGATGTGGCTCTGGGACCTGCTGTGTATTAGCCACTTCCTATTTTGTGTTACAGGTCATACGACATACGTAGAAGAAGCTAGCTGTTCTTCATGCAAGAGATTATTTAATTTCTTCTTGTTCTCAAGCACTTATAGCCAGAGTGATTACCCTGTATCTTCCACCCCTAACACAGGCACAATAACAGGAAAGCGAATTCCCTGGGCTTCTTAGGAGTGAGACAGGATTTGTAGTAGTTAACCTGCTAGAGGAAGTACTGTTCCTAAGCATGCTTTTCTTGGACCAAAATCTCTCACTTCATCATCATTATTATTATTTTGCTTGTGTATGTGATGAAATCCACTGGTAGAGAACTACTTCACAGACATTTCAACTTTTAAATGTCTTTACTTTTCAGTTCATACTGCTCTGCCCTGCCCACTGTCACCCAAGGATACTTATTGGAAGTGCATGCTAATGGTATTTTCCACTTTAAGCCTTGAAGTTATGGTTGAAAAAAATATGTAAAAGTAAAGTGAATAATAGAGAGAGTAGAATGCATGTTAGGGAGTGCATCAGCTAAAGAATTTAGCCTCTAGAACTACATATCTAGTGTTGACTCAGCCCTTGCCAGCTTTTCAGGACATTGGGAGTAGGTTTGCTGTGTTGTAAATCTACACACTAAAGGATTTTTTACTTTTTTTTTTTCACTTTTTTTTTTTTGTTTGTTTTTAATATAGCCTAAAAAGAATGTAGCTAGTGCATGTGTCAGCGTGGTCTGGAATTGCCTATTTGTCAAATATGCTCTACTCTGATACCACCAGCCACCAGCCAACTGCTTCAGCATGGGGTTGGACCAGATGACCTCCAGATGTCTCTTGCAACCTTGCATCCATTCTGTGATTTGGTGATTCTGTCCACTCACGTACCCTTGCCACAAGTATTTGCGATGGAAATTGTATATCAGTATGCTTATCTGACAGGAGAAACTTGGGAAAAATGAAAAACCAAAGCGAGGACAGCAGCACAGCTCACACTGATTCTTTTCACACTTTTCTGAACTTTTAATTTAGCTTACTTAACACCCTTACTTCTTTTCAACAGCAGGAAATGAGCATGACAGCCTCCATAGGGCTCATCACCATCAGAAGATTGTCAACCTGGATCATAAAGTTTATAAAGATGCCAAGAGAAGACCTGCTTCCAGCAAAATTCCTCTGAATAAATTCCTCAAAACACTATGTTAAAATACTACTCGGCTGACAAAGGATCATACTAGTGAAGTTTAATATGAATCTGAAAATAGAATTAGAGTACAGTGGAAGAAAAAGAGAGAAAACCTGACTTGCGATTGGTATGTTTTTTGTACACCTCCACTGTGAAAGGACAAATCACCTTTTCTCTTGTAACAATGGACTTTGACAGACTTATGATGGAGTCTGTCAAAAGATGGGCTTTTTCCATCATCATAGTGTGCACCTCTAACACTAGCCAGCTGACAAAGACCAGTGGCTCCTCGATATGGATCCAGGTCGTAATGCATATACCCTAGGTATATTTTATTAAAGCTAACTAAAAGAACATGTAAAACTTCCTCATAAAGCAAGACACTTCGAAAATAATCTGGTACATCAGCATTTTGAACAACTAATTCTTAAAAGATCTTGTCTTCTCTCACTTGATACTGACATGATATAGACAGATGGGTACGTTCTCAGATCAGACTCCCTTATTTTCAAAGGTATTACCTGACTTACATGTTCAATTTCTTCACTTAACAAACATAACCTGGGAACAAACTGAATATGTAGTTTGTGCTGCTACGGCTAAAAGACAGCATTTAATAATGATGTTACCATTCTGTCTGGACTTGTCTCCCACCATATCTGTTTTGGGTTTATTCTGATAGTGGGAACTAAACTAACTTCATATTTTTCTATTTCTTCCTTTGCAAGACATGTTCAGGACAAGTATTGTTCACTATTGTCTGCTGGTTGTTAAGAACCAGCCTTGTGAGAGATACTGGGAAAAATTTGGGCCTGAGCCTGTCCTCAAAATATGGTTTTCACCTGGGAGCAGGAGAAGGGGAACAAGCATTGGAAAGGGTTGAAGAAGGCCTGAAGGACAGGGCCTAAGAGAGTAACAGGACAAGTCATTCCAGGTGTAGGAAACAGATAAATGATCAATTAAGAGTTCAGAGACAATCCTGACCACTTTTACACCTGTGTGCTTTCCTGGAAAGGTAATTAATTTTGATATAGGCATTCGTATCCTGTTGTGGTGGCATGTTTGGTCAGGTTCTGGATAACATGAGGGTTGTCTGATAGTCTCACCTGACCAGTACTTTCAGGCTGTTCAAAGAGTAGCTGAATTAGGTTTGACTAATGTGATTTAAACACTAGTCTGGATTAGTTCACCGGGGGTCTGCGTGCACCACCAGGCTCAGCCACCCTTTCCCTCTCCTCAGAGTGCGGCTTCCTGTGCTCCCTCACTGGCTGCTCTGGGATGGGCCCTGGCCAGGCAGGGCAAGGCCTGCTGGCTCCATGGCTGCCCTCAGTTCCTGGATCCCTCCCATCAGGCAAACGGCCCTCATGGTGCCCTGAATTATCTGCACAGACAAGCTCACAATTCTGATTCTATCGGAGACCAGCTTCCTTCAGGACATACGATTTCCTTGTGTTCCCCTTCAACAGGCCCCACTTTCTTCTGGGAGCTGTCATCTTAGCTGTTTGTGAACTGCTGCAATCAGTAGCCTGGTATTTATGGTAAGCCAGCAGTGATTTTGGTGTTGTGTAACTTGCTATTCTGTGCCTTGTTCTAGTTCAGCGCTATCAACGTGAGCAGCTGAGACTCCCCCAAGAGCAGTGAGGCATAAGCGGACACCTCTTCAGCTCTCCCAGGACAGTCCCTTCCAGCACCAGAGTTCTTGGTCCACAGGTATAGAGTGGAGTCTATAGTGCTGGACTCTCGCAAGTAGCGTTCCACAGTGTTGCTAGCCAATTCATGAATTGCTTGTCATAAATGAAAGAGAGAGAAATTCACTTTACACGGTCTGAAAGATCTATTATCAAGAATGTCTTTGTTTAGCATTAGCATTTGCAGCAGTAGGTGGAGCTCTGAGAAAAAAAAAAAAAANNNAGTTCAAAAACGTTACCAACCCCTCAAAAAAAAAAAAAAAAAAAAAAAAAAAAAAGATTAGATGGAACAATTGTTTTCACATCATTCAATAAGTTGCCCAATGTTGTATGAAGCCATTTTGTAACTGACTAGCAATGGCTGGTGTAATGCACAGAGTTTTAGGAAATGCACAGGATGTTGTTTCACAACACGTACTTTGAAAAAGGTATTCTAAAAAAAGTTAAATTTTTAAAACTTTTCCTTTTTTGGATGATTTAAATTCAAGTGAGTCATGGATTAATTCAATTAAGTTTTTTTGTTTGTCTGTTTTTCACCGTTCCTTCAGCCTGTGTGGTCCACGTGGGTGGCAACCCCTTTTTGGAGCAAATTAACTGGCCCTATCTGGTGTTATCCACAAACATGATGAAAACGCTCATTGATAAAGATGTCAAACAGGATATGTTTCAGGATAGAACCCTGTATTACCCTAGTTGTCACTGGTATTTACTTTTTCTAAAACCATACTGACTATTCCTAGTGACCTTCTCCTTACTGTGCCCAGAAATGTGCTCCAAAAGGACTGATGCCATGACTTTCCCACGCTGTCAGGCCTGCAGTTCTCTGGGACAACCTTTTGACCTTTTTCTGTAGATGGGAGCAATACTTACTTGCTCTTCTCCAGTCATCAAAGAACTCCCTTCTTTTGGGGAGACACAAAAAAACACAACCTTTTGAAGACGATAGGGAATGTGTTGACCAGGTCTCAGTACCCTTAAGTTTGTTTCTTGTGAGTGTGTATGGGTTTGAGTTTCCTCATTTAATCCCTCATTTAATTCTTTGGACCCTCACCCACTGCTGTCTGTTCCTTTCCTCTTTGCATCCTTTTATTTTGAGAAGCTGGTTTCCTGATATGCCTGCTTGTTTCCCTTAGTATCACAATGGCTCATTGTTCTGCTTAGAGAACGCTGTTCAGCATGACCTGCCAGCCTTTCCTGAGCTCCTTTTCTGAATAAGCTAAAGTATATTATCCCTTACCAAGAGAAAGCAGGAAACAAGCAAGGAGCTTCTTCAGTATCTATTTAACTAGATTGTAATACCATCTCCTAGGTGTCTTGATACTGTCTTTATTTTACTTTCTTATTCAGTTACCTATAGGAAGCCAATTAATGTTTTGCAGCTCACGGTTATGCTGTGACAGATTACAGTCAACCTGTGCTTCTCTCTGAAATTTTGCCCAAGAGGAAAGACATTAAGAAAAGTTGTATAAACTGGTATAGTCTAGTACAACTCCTTTACTCTTTTATTTTGTGACTGTGAGCATTTCAATTTTGGCCACTGCTGTGTACTGTGAGAAATACTAAGGTTGTTTGCACATGTCCATCTCTGTTTCAATAAGAAATTGGCCCTGATGTTCTGTTCTGCTGCAAAAAGCTTCCCAGGTGAGTCTTTGACCAAAAGGCAATCATTAATTTTGTCAAAGGCAGTAGGTATACCAAGAGCTGTTTGCATCTAGCTAGAGTAGAATTTGGACAGTGTGGGGGATAGCCCCTGCCTGTGATGGTAGCTGGAAGACTCCCCAGCACTGGAAAGTGTCCAGGAGCAACTGTTCCCAGCATTGATTTGGTCAGCACTTGCAGGCAATGTCCTCTACAAATCCTGGGCATAGTCCAGAGGTTATATCAGATCAGCGCTATTATCTAAGGGCAGTTTTTGTGTCCACCTAACTCAAGAGTTTAGTAAAATATATCTAGAAAAATTATATGGCAGTTGGCCTTGGTGCAAGAAAGTAGTCCTGGGAATATTTAGTTTGATAATCAAATATATGGTATTTTCTGAAAAAGATAATAATCTCTAATAATCAGTCTAATAATCAGATAGCTATATTCACATGCCTGGTATAGAGGTCTGAGCCTTTCAGTCTCAAAATGAAAAGCAGTTTTACACCAAAGCATAAACTTGATCTGTCCATGGTTCCTCACTCAATTGTGAAAAACATAGTGAGATCCTGAAAATCTGAATCTCCAAAACCAAAAAGAGCAGCAAGGTATATGAGCTATCAAAATCAACGAGGCTACTCAGAGGATAAAGTGATTTTTGTTGTAAATGAAAGTACTCAAAGGTTAATTCTGTTATGGGGAGAAATTCCTGTCTGTTTTCTGTTTGAATCTTTAGACCACCTTAGAAGTCATGGTGAGCTTTTGGCATTACCTCCTCAGATAGGAACAGGTGGATGGCTCACTGGCCAACCATCCAAACTGGGGAGTCAGAAGATAAGACTGTTTTGGTATAACTCCAGATCCAGAATGAGCCTTGTGTGGAACTAGACTTTAGCTGAAGGAGGAAGCCTTGTCTGTGCTCTGCTATTACCTGACCATACGTAAGGATACACTGGTGGTTTGTGTTCATCTTGTTGTCCATCAGGACCTAAGAGCCTTTTCTTCAGACCTGTGTGTCAGTCATGGGTTTAGTTTTTCCCAGGTACAGGTCTTTGCCCTTGCTTTGGTTGAACTCCATGAGGTTTCCATCAACACGTTTCTTCAGCCTGCCAAGGACCCCCTGAATAGCAGGCCTGCCCTCCAGTATATCCGGTAGTGTCCCCTTTTTGCTGTCATATGGTCTTGCTAAGACTGCTTTTCACCCCATTGTCCAAGCTGCTGTTAGTCCTAAACGGTGCGAGTCTTAGCACTGATCCTGTACAAGCACTGCTCATAACCGGTCACTGCATTCAACAACAGCCTGTGCTGTTTTCCCAGTACCTTGTCCTAACCCCAAGACTCTGAAGAATCACTGTCTAACTGAGTAATAAAGGTCTTCATTGAAACAAAACGATGCAGAGATTAACTGTGTCGTAAACTTCATGTTTTAAAATATGAAGCAAAGAAAAATAAAAATAGCACTAAGAATAGAAAGAGCTAGATACTTATAGAAGTAGACTCTGAGCTGATACCAAGTTGACAGTGGCTGATCTCTTAACATGTAACTAACACACAAACTCCAGGAATACAGGGTTTTAGACATGCTCATGTTCTATGAGATTTCTTTTGATTACAGGCTACCACTCAATATGTCAGCCAGTTGTCAATCCCATTCTCAATTTTCTAGTTGCCGATACGTATGTTAAGAGATCTGAGGAAACTTCAAGAGCAAACAGGCATATTATTGTCTAAAACAAGGCATTCAGGCACCAGAAATCTCAAAAAAAAAAAAGCCTATTATTTCAATAAACTCACTACTTTTAATATGAGAAAAAAAGAAAAAGTATTATTTTTCCTTAAACAAATTAAATTGTAACTGAAACTTCTTGACTGACATATTTAAATCATATTGAAAGAATGAAAGATACCCAGTAAGGGCACTTACCCAAACAGTTAAAGTCATAGAATCATAGAATCATAGTCAGCCCAAATTAAAAGAAAATACAATGGCATTTCCAAAAAATTATACATGAAGTAATCTTTCCTCTTGGCTGCACTAGTGTTTTTGCCAAGGAAAGGAAAAAGTGAATAAAGCCTTTTCCATCCCCAATGTTCTGCAGGGATATACAGTTGCCTGAGCTAAGAAGTGCAGTTTCATGTTGCTCATTTTCAGTTTGCTATTTTACTACTTCAGCAACTAACATGATCTGTTCATTTTCAGATGTTATTGGCTGCATTTTGTACTCTGTCATCTGAAAGGAAAAGAAAAGCTTCAATTAGTTTTATGCATATGATTAAATTAACCTCTATTTATTTGTTATTCTGAGAGTATTTCAACTTTTGTTGCATATTTTATAGAAATATTTCACTCCTTTGCTTCTTATCTGATAAGCTTTCCTTAGAAAGACAAAACACTGAAATTTCAACGTCTCTGAAACACTGACACATGATTCTTGGTCTGACCTGAAAGTGGGTAGGGGGGACCTGTGCTTTTCTCCAACACACCACACCGATTACCACAAATAATTTCAAAAGAATTAGAACAAAAGGATTACATTTGTAGAGGCATGCGAGCATATGCGTACATATTGACATGCACTTAATTTAAAATAGAAAGCCTACCTCTGGATTTGTATCAGGATGTCCGTGAAATGGGATTTTTGGCTTTGGGATCTGTGGAAATGCTGCTTTCCAATAACCTGTCCTGGAGTTCAAAACGGATGGAGTAAAAAAAGAAAAATGAAGCATACAGCATGTGTCAAAACCATTGCACCCCTGAAACAGCCCTTATCTCCCTCTTTCAGGATAAAAGAGAAATGAAAACTATACATCATCATGGCACAGAATGAATACATGCCAGGGAAACACTAAGAATTTGGATGGTAATCATTTCCTTTTTGGTTAGATACACAAGCAGTTATTTTCTTCTTTGAAAGAAAAAGGAACTCCCTATTGTGCTCATCTTTAAGTCACTGCAACCAGTGTAAAGTGAACATAAAAATTTAAATGAGTGGGAAGAAGAGTGTCTTCTCTGAATACGTCTATACAAAGTGCATGATAAGGTAGACTACCCTTTTTCTTTCCACTTCCACTGCATAGTTTATTTCAATAAGAAAGAGGCTTAGCTTATGTGCTTTCAGATTTGTTTAGCTTGATTTAGCTTGCTAGGACAATTCTAGTGAATGTTACAAAATCTTTATTGATAAGTAAAATTAGCCTGTGCATTTGCAATAAATACATTCCAAGAAACCAGATCTTTTGGCAGACAGCCTACATGGTGAGGTGTGGCCTCACTATGAACACTATAAGCAGTTCTGGGCTCCACAGTATAATTAGGATATTGAGACACAAAAATGTGTCCAGGGAGGGCAATAAAGCTGATAAAAGGGCTTTAAAAGGTTGATATGAGGAGACGCTGAGGACACTTGGGCTGTCTAATTTGGAGAAATGAAGGCTAAGAGGTGACTTCACTGCTCCCCACAGCTCCCTGAGGAGGGGAAGTATAGAGGGAGGGGCCGGGCTCTGCCCTGGGAACCTGGCAGGAGGGGAATGGCAGAGAGCTGCCAGGGGAGGATCAGGTGGGCACCAGGAAACATTTCTGTGCCGTGAGGGTGGTCAGACACCGGGACAGGCTTCCTGGAGAGGTGGCTGATGCCCCACAGCTGTCAGTGTTCAAGGGGCATTTGGACAATGCCCTTATGCTTTAACTTTTGGTTAGTCCTGAAGGGGTCAGGCAGTTGGACTTGATGGTCTTTGTAAGTTCCTTCCATCTGAACTAAAGCTATTCTATTCTATTCTATTCTATTCTACATTGCACATATTCAGTAGCTGCACTGCTAATATAAGTGATTGAGTATAATTGCTCTGCTTGCTACGTTGACAGAAGAATCTCTGGAAAAAAACTTGTGTGGATCAGCCAAAGAGGGACTTTGGGTATCAGAATAATAGTACCTGCTTCAGGAACACCGCTTTGGTTTAGCTTCTACTACAGTGTGAGTGAAAACACTTCTTCTATACTTCAAAGGCACTTCTACATTATTTATTTGTTTAAGAACTGCATATGCTTCCCACACCCACACAAAATAAAATAAATGTATAAATTATGTTTACCTTTTGCAGAACAAAATTGTGAAGAGAGCCACTGAGAGTGTTGTAAGTACCACCACAAGTAAAACCCATACTGAAGAAGACAAAAGTTCTTCATTTCCTGAAAGAACAATCATTATTGTTAATGAAAAGCAATAGATGCACAGCTGTGTCAAACACATACTCTGACTGGTGAACGTCGGTCTGAAAGGTTTCTCCTGGAGTGAAAACCAAGTCTTTAAATTTACCGCTTAGCTGTACACTCTCCTGGGAGATTTTAATGCTGAGCCTGTTTGTTAATCCCCAGCACTAAGCAGGTATGCACACCAGTTGCAAATGTACAACTTTTATATTGATTCCCAATGTTAGAGTGTTAAGAGGTGAACCCATTTTCTCTCACACCTCTTCTTCTCAGTAACATAGAATGAAGCAAAATGTTTACAGATACTTTATATTTTCCTGTGTCTATAGCTGCACAGCAATTTGTGATGTTGATAGGTCATAGCTGGGGTAAGGGTAAGCCAAGGTAAAGGTTTTTGTTCTTACCAAACTCAACAGCTGCACTCCACTCCCCCCAGTCCTTGCTCACTAGACAGCCATTGTTAGCTGCTCTGATTTTCACAAGGTACTTCTTTATAATGTTGGATCTTTGAAATTTGTATCTTGTTCCCTAAACAAACAAACAAAATCACAATTAAACTGAATTTTTCTTTGTTGAATGTCTAGATGTCGACATGTGCAAGTTGCATTTACGAGTGAAATTTTATAAGGATATGAGAGAAATGCTTGCCAGAGCAGCCTGCTGTTATGGAGCAAGAAACAAATGTATGCTTGTTTTTTAAGTATTTAACATGTATGTATCTATGTACCTCCTTTCAAGTATAGTCTATCTTTCCATAAATTTTGCTGCTCAGAAGCTTTTCAACTTTTACATGTTAGCCTGTAATTTCTTATGAAATTATAGTATCAATGTCTGAATTATTGATAATTTCCCTTAGCACATTAACAGAAGCAGAAAAATGTATTGAATTGTTTCATATTAATACTGCTAGAATTCTGTAATGCACGTAATAAATTGTCTCTGTGCACCTCACTTTCCTCTGTCTTCACATTAGGACTCTTCATGCCAAACTTAAGTTCCCATTCAATGTTGTAAAATAATCAGAAGACTGCAACACTTGGTTTTACTAGAACTTCCTGAAACATGCTTACTCTTGGATAGTTTCAGGATAGGAGTGCAAGCTGCACTGAGTAGAAGTGGTGCAGCATAGCTGAAGAACAACACCCATTCCAAACGGCTTTTTTTTTTTGCTCTTTGTAAGAGAATTAAATTTCTAGGAGGTGTTTTCTGTGTGCCTCCTTTCCCTGCTGTCGCTAATGTCTATTTACAAAATCTGATCCAAACATTTGAGGTAGAGGGGACAACGTAATGTAGAATGGAAGGGTTTTCAAAATAGTTACATAATAGTAATAAAGTACTTTCTTTGAATGTGTGATAAATTGTGTAAATATCATAATTATTTAGCAGTTTGACACATTTAAGAAACTCATAAATAAGATTATTGAAAAGCATAGGACACTAATGCTAAAGGCATTTACATGCTATTTACTTTTCACAGATGACTATGACACTAACATATTGCAGTTAGATAGAAAAAGTGGACTTACTTCTGTGGTGTATTTGGTCATATGTGTAGGACGATCCTGTAAATTGAGAGAAAACTTTTATTTTTATGATCGCTTGTTTGTTTTTTTTTTTTTATTTTTTTTAGATGAGTCATTTTAATCTGCTATCTCCTTTTTCTGCATTACTTTCTTGTGTACTTGACAGTTTGTTCAGAAGACCTAGTAATTTACCTAATTTTTAATTTCTGATATGTAATGCAATTGCAATGCCAAGTTTACGTATTAACTAATTATTATTGAAAAGTAGTTCTCTTCCTTACCACTAGAGTTGAGAAATAAATTTTATTTACAATTGGTGATTTAAGTGAAACAAAAACAAAACAGACCTGGTCTGAATGAAGACTGTAACTTTATTCTTACACATGTCAGAAACAAATGTTGAGAATTTTTTTAT
This sequence comes from Alectura lathami, assembly GCA_013399715.1. Lineage (NCBI taxonomy): Eukaryota > Metazoa > Chordata > Aves > Galliformes > Megapodiidae > Alectura > Alectura lathami. Next base: position 235,474 of record VXAV01008719.1, on the reverse strand, counting down.
TTTAAATCTAAGATTGATATATATATTTTTAAAAGTCACTATACTTAATTGCAAATGCAAAGCAAACATTGTTCCTTTTTCCTTCAGATGAAATCTTTGAGGACTGACTTGGATTCACAGATATTTTAGGCTTTCCTCCATCTACATCTTTGACAAATAAAAAATCACTTGTGAGTAGCTATGACTACTATGTACCACAAGGACCACACACAGCTAATGATTGGCAGGCTATATCATCATCTCCAGTACCCTGTGGGATTGGTTTTTTTTTAATTTATTTTTGTTTTTAATTACTTTGAGTCTTGTTTTCATCCATTCTAAAACAAAATGAAATTAATTCAAACTTTTTTTAGCAAATGATTGCATGCATACTTATGTGGCACCTGAACATGTGTTCAGGTTGAAAATTAGCTAAACTGTCCAGCTTAGAGTGTTGTGAGCAGTAGTGCAAAGTCCATCTGGTGGCCAGTATCTAGAGCAGTCCCTTGAGGGTTGTTACTGGGACAAACATTGTTTAATGTTTTCATGAATAACATCTATGTCAGGATGGAATACACTGTGAGCGAACTTACAAACAACAGCAAATAAGAAGGGAAAGGTCAATAAGCTAGGGGCCGAGCAGCTATTCTGAGGTACCTGGCTAAGCTGGAGAAGGACTGACAGGAACTTCATGAAATTCAGCATGAAAAAGTTCAAGAACTTGCATCTGGAGTGTAACAACTCCATGCAACAGGATGTGCTGGAGAATGAGCATTTGGAAAGCAGCTCTGAAAAAAACGTTGCAAGGATCCTGGTTGACAAGCTGAGTGAAAGCCAGCAATGTGCCCTTGGACCAGCAAAGGCTAGCCACCTTGGTGCTACAGTATATTTAAGCAAACTGGACATATGTAAGTCCATGAGCACTGATGGAACGCAGATATGAGTGCTAAGGGAGCTGGCAGATGTCATTGTGAGGACGTTCCTGATAATCTTTGCTCTGTTAAGATGATTGGGAGAAGCATTCAAAGACTGGAGGAAAACAAATGTGACTTTCATCTTCAACAGGGAGATGAAGGAGGATCCAGAGAACTTCAGGATTTTCAGCCTTATCTCAGTCCATGGGACAGTGATAGCTGGTCATGGAAACCATTTCCAAGCACATGAAGGAGAAGAAAAACATGAGCAGTCAGCATGGGGAAGTCATGCTTGACCAACATGATAAGTTTCTACAATGAAATAACTCACCTAGTTGATGAGGGGAGAGCAGTAGATATTGTCCACCTGGAATTCAGTAAGACCCCATAAGATCCTGGATGGAACCAGGCTCTTTTCACAGTGGTGCCCAGTGTCAGGACAAGAGGTAGTGGGCATGAACTGGAGCACAGGAGGTTCCCTCTACAAACACTAGGAAACACTTTTTTACTCTGTGGGTGATGGAGCACTGGCACAGGTTACCCAGAGAGGCTGTGGAATCTCCCTGCCTGGAGGTATTCAAAAGCTATCTGGACATGATCTTGGGGAAACGGATCTAGATGACCCTGCTTGGGAAGGGAGTTTAGAACAGACCTCAATCATTCTATCATTCTGTGGTCTTAGAAGAACTGTAGCCAGCAGGTGCAGGAAAGACATTCCTCCCTTCTGTTTAGAAGTTGGGACTGCAACTGGAAGTGTTGTACCCAGTTTTGGACTCCCTAGTACAAGCATAACATTAACATACAGAAGCACATCCAATGGAAGGCATCAAGACTATCAGGGAGAACACAACATGTGAGATGCTGAGAGAATAGGGTCTTTTCAGCCTGGAGAAGACTCATGGGAGATTTTACTGCAGTCCACAACTATCTGATTGGAGGACACAGATAAAATCGTGCCAGAGTCTTCTTGGAGGTACACAGTGATTGAACAAGAGACAGCTGAGGCAAGTTCTAACATGGGAAACACCTATTCGTTATTAGGAAAAAGTTACTATTAAGACTACAGCACCAGAACATGCAGCCTAGAGCTATATGTCAAGTTATGTGTCCATAACTTGACCTGACACAGTGCTGAGAAACCTGATCTATTCAGGCCTGTTGGGAGCAGGGGCCTGAACTAGGTAACATCTGGGGCTCCCATCTGACCTAAATTACAATTGCATGAAAGTTTCTCTAAAATACATACACTTCATTACACACTGTCAATTTACTTCAAAAATTTCCCAGGCCATTTGTTGTTTGACTCATCTAGCATGGGAGTATGGGACACAAAGGGGCAGTTATTTCACTTGTACTTACATTAAACTAGTTGGCTAAAAGCTCTAAATTATCAGGAGAAAGACATTTTTATACTTTCATTTATCTCATGCTAAGATAACCATCTAAAGTAGACCAGATATTCTCTTTCTATTGATTTAAAAGTAAATCTAGAAAGCTATCTTAACTAGACAGCTGCAGTTAGAAGGATCAAATTCTATACGCTGCAATTAAGATTAGAAAAGCAAATATACATTTTAAAGAGTCAGTCATAGAAGGCTTTTTCTTCTCCAGATGTTCTACATTGTATTATTAATGAAACAAAAAATCTTGAATAGATTATAGTGATGCTTAAATTTAGCGATACAAGTGGCCCAGATGGATTTATTTATTATTGATATTTTTTTCCCATTTGGAAATTGACTCAGTAGGTAGACAACAAAAAACTCCTCTTCTTAAAA
>VXAV01008719.1:218381-231460 GCA_013399715.1 Alectura lathami | reverse complement strand
AGGACAGCTCTAGCAGGTCTCAGTGGAAGAAAGTATTTTTCTGAGTTTTGTCACAGCCAAAGCTGTAGTATGTTCAAATCTTGATTAACCATCCTTCTCCTCTTAGTCCCACATGGTCATGGTCACCAAGTGTATCTTCAGCAACATGTTACTCAGGAGAAGAGAGGTAAAAAAATGGGGCAGTGCAGCATGACATGGTGCAAGAAAGGCATAACCACAACAAAATAAGGGGCTACATTTGAGGAAGGTTACACCATATAAGAGAGAGAGATTTTCTTTTTATCCATGCATATTAGAAAATGCAAACATCTGTATCTATGCTAAATGTAAGTCAAGAAATTCCTCTTACCTTATGTGATATTTTGACTTCATATTTAAAACACTTGTCTTTGTCAGAGTGACTTATTTGGGGTCGTTGCCATTGAATAACACAATCATTTGAAGTTTTGTCACAATTGACGGTGACATTTGATGGAGGCATAAGCTTTTCTGAAATGGTAAAATCAAGAATTCAAATAGTTAAAATCAATTAATCTCTTTTTGATTTGGTAAAAAATCAATTGCGTGTAGAACCTCTGTGAAGAAATATACTTTTTTCCATCTATTTTTGTTGAGAAGTCTATCAGAAACAGTTGAAATACCAGAGTCGTCTTCATCCTGCCTCCAGGATTAGAAAACAATATGAACAAAGCCAGTGAACATGACTAGGGGAGAGCAATCTGATGTTAACCCAAATATAAGAAACCTGAAGGTCATTTCATTCTTTAAGCCTCCTCACATAATGACGTGAACTTATGGCTTGCTTGATATTAGGAACTATGCAGCCTAATTCCTCCCCCCAAAATAACCATGCAGATTTAAGAAGGGCACTTCAGTTTTAAGAATGTGAATATATCCCCCTAATTTCACTGATGTGGGTAAAATCAACGAGACCTTTTTTTCTGATCAACCCCAAAGAGTTGATGCTTTTTGTAAAAACAAAAGACAAATGGTCACCGGTAAGCATTAAAAGGAGAATAGAAGAAATAGTTTCAGACTGCTTTGAATCAGTCTTTACTGACAGAACTGGCCTATTTGTGGTGGGCTGTTGATCAAGGAGCAGTCTTACTTCATCTATTTCATCTCCTTAAGTAATAGTACAACTTAATTCCTTCTCTTTATAGAAAGAAGCCTTTTCCATTTATGGAGGCAAACAGTGGAGCTTTGCCAAAGGGATTTTACCAATAGTAAAAGTATTTGCACAGGACGCTTCCAAGTAGATCACCATCTGTGAGAGTGTATATGAGAACTTGGGGTGTTCTGTACACATACTCATTTCTTTAGTCAAGGGAATGTTGTCCATGTATGATATCCCCATTGGCAATGAGCAAGAGGAGCAATTGCTCAAACAAGCTTATCCTGAAAGGTGTCTTCAGTTAAAATATCTTTGGCCATCACTGAAAATGTAGCAGTGTGAAGTGCCATTGCCTAAATCCTGTGGATCCTGCTGGAGAAAGATTTGTACATAAATTGCTAAGGAAGCTGAGGCAGGCTACAGCTGTGGAGCTTTCTTGCTTAATTTCTCTTATAGTTCCTTCACTTGGGGAATATATTTTCTTGAAGAAGCTGCCTCTAGGTCTAGAAGTTGACTCTAGGTATAAAGGTGAGTCAGGATACCTCTACAGGTGGTAAAGGAAGCGACCTTGGGTAGAGGAATACCATGTACTTCTTCCAGATCAGTGTTAATGCTGTACGATACAGGTCAAGTAATGGAGTCATTCCACATAAGAAAGGATGGAAAAGCAGTGGCTACAAAGAAAACCTTGGTCCAAAGCATTAATATTTTGAGAAGTTAAACTAACAAGGAGAAAATCTGAAGATCATTAAAAGAAATGCTAAAGAAATAAAAGTTATGATATGATGTGTTTCAAAAGACTGGGGAGATAGAAACACTGGCCAGGATAAATGATTCAGAACAATTGGAGGAGGAGGGCATACACTGCCCCTTTTGTCATCACAAGGATCATATGTGAAAGAGACTTTAGGGTTTCCCTCTACAGATATCATTCTTAAGGAAAAAACATTATGTCCAACGATGCTGGTAAATGGGTATATGTGGTCTGAACTGACAGGTAGAAAGTCCATTAAAGAAAAATGGTTAAAGAAAAATGGATTCTATGGGGAAGTAAACTGGAGAAAAATTCTGCAGCAAGACACTGATCCCAGAAATAAAACCATTTTCAAAAGTTTTAAGTATAATAGATAATGGTATGGAAGTTTGCAATGAATGCATTTACAAAGTCAATATTCATTGTCTTTAGGACAACAGTCAGCTAAAGGAGTTGACAAACCAGACAAATTTCACTATAGCTACATGAGTAAACATAAAAGTAGAGATTTCACAGGGAATATTGGAACTCTGATACCAATATCCAATGGACTTGCATGCTTACACTGCTTTTAGGTACATGAAAGCCAGAAAATCCTGACTCTCAACATCAGAACTATGTTAGGATAGTCAGACTTCTCTTAACAGTTATTTCAGAATATTTCTACCTCCTCTTGTAGTCCACTTTGGAATTACATTTTTGCAGGCAGTGAGGATGAAACCAAAACTTTTCAAAGAAAAGGAAAGGCTGTCTTGTGGGGAGACAATTCTGCACTGAACGCAGGCTCCATCTCAGGGATGAATGCTCTACCAAACATAATGTAATAATGGAAATAAAACAGAGAAATTATTTACTCACCAATTTCATACAGTTCAATTAAGGTGCTGTAGAACTGGATCAGGGAGTCTTTGCTAGATCCATTCACCAGGAAATAAGCTTCTTCATAATCTATCGTCACATTTTTGAATCTACATCCTGTATGTCTACCATTTTCATCTTTAATGTAAAGCTCACATTCCATCACGTTATCATCTCTGCACACAACATAACATGTGTATGACAAGCTGTTTTAGTGAGGCGTGGGCAGTGTAATAAGTGAGAATTCAGACTGCCCAAGACTCAAGCACACCTCCTTACCTCGTGTTCTGCCAGTAGAGAAAATACTGAGTATCTTCTGGAGCATTTCTGCCTGCCTGCCAAGTGCAGTTCATGAAGGAAATGTTATAAACCATGCAGGAGAAGTTTTCAATGGCTGACCCATTCATGCCTGCAAACACAGCAATGTCTGTTATAAGGCAAAACTGTGTGACTGCTCCAAGCTGGGGTATCTTGGCATTTGCTTAGGTGTGCTAGACACCTGCAAATCCAGACAATTATCTCTTGAATCATTTTAGGCAGCAGCAATGGAAGGTATTTGGATTGACAGATTGTACAAAGAGTTTGATGTGGTTATATCATCCAAAGGTACAATTATAGTTGCATCTGATAGAATTAGGCTCAGGGAAGACTACACTGCTGTAGTGTAGGCTGACACCTGTGGTTTCAAAGCATGGCTGTGCTTTGAATTGTTCTGATTTCTGGGATTAACATCAGGAACCTAGCCTGGATTGCAAACATTTAAATTTAAATTAACTCTTAAACTCCTAGCCCCAACAAAGCCCAGTAAGGAGACTATACATTTCTTTTAAAAGAAAGAATGGCATATCCCTCCTTTTATAAGGAAACTGCAATTTATTTGAGCTTGATGAGGCAAGAAGTAGTGCTGTATTGTATATTCCAATTCCATGTTTCTAAAATGAGCAGATCTGGTACCCCATTCTCTTAACACTCTCATATATCTTATCCCTCATACAAAGATGGGTAAATTCTGTCAGACCCTTCATCATTATGGATTAGACACTGCAAAGTGTTAGGCATGGCGCCATGAGTTATGCTGTTACAAAATTCAAAGCATTCCATACTTCTTGAGAAAGAATTTAAAAACAACAGCCACAAACATTTTCAATGTGATTTTAATTATGTATTGAATATATGAAAATGCTATTAGTAAAACATTGGCACAAGCATTTAGAAGAGGTTTGGGAGTTAGTAAGGTTGCACCAAGCAAGACAGCATTTGAGAACCAAAAAATTACTGTGATAGTTGTAAGAAACTCCTTTTCTTGCCCAATAAACATTGTCATAAGGGTGTGAACAAGAATCATAGAATCGTCTGAGTTGGATTGGACCTTTAAAGATCCAGTCTAATTCCCCTGAAGAGAATGGGGACATCTACAGCTAGATCAGGTTGCTCAGAGCCCTGTCCAGCCTGACCTTGATGGTCTCCAGGGACAGGGCATCCACCACCTCTCTGGACAACCTGTGCCAGTGCTTCACTACCCTTAGCGTAAATATCTTTTTGCTTATATCCAGGCGAAATGTCCCCTCTCTCAGTTTGAAACCATTTCCCCATGTCCTATCACAACAGACCCTGCTAAAGAGTCTGTCCCCTTCTTTCTTGTACCCCCCTTTTAGATACTGAAAGGCCACTATTAGGTCTCCCCAGACCCTTCCCTTCTCCAGGCTGAACACCCCCAACTCACTCAGTCTGTCCTCACAGGGAAGGTGTTCCACCCCTCGGATCATTTTTGTGGCCCTCCTCTGGACGTGCTCCAACAGCTCCATGTCCCTCCTGCACTGAGCACTCCCCATCTGGACGCAGCACTCCAGGTGGGGTCTCACCAGTGCAGAGCAGAGAGGCAGGATCACCTCCCTTGCCCTGCTGGCCACGCTTCTTTGGATGCAGCCCAGGATGTGGTTGGCCTTCTGGGCTGCGAGGGCACACTGCTGGCTCATGTCCAGCTTGCCATCCACCAGTATCCCCAAGTCCCTTTTGGCAGGGCTCTGCTCAATCTTTGCATTCCTCAACCTGTATTGATAGCAGGTGTTACTGTGACCCAGGTGCAAGACCATGCACTTGGCTTTGTTGAAGCTCATGAGGTTAGCCTGGGCCCACTGCTTCAGCCTGTCTAGGTCACTCTGGATGGCATCCCATCCCTCAGGCATATTGACCACACCCTCAGCTTGGTGTCATCCGCAAACTTGCTGAGGGTGCACTCGATCCCACTGTCAATGTCGTCGATGAAGATATGGAAGAGTATCGGTCCCAGAACAGAGCCCTGAGGGACACCACTCGTCACTGATCTCCATCTGGACATGGAGCCATTGACCACCACTCTCTGGATGCGATCTAGCAACCAGTTCCTCATCCGTTGAAGAGTCCACCCATCAAATCCATATCTTCCCAGTTTAGAGAGAAGGATGTTATGGGGGACTATGTCAATGGCCTTCCTGAAGTCCAAACAGATGACATCAGTGGCTCTTCCCTTGTCCATCAATGCAGTTACAGAATTGCAGAAGGTCACTGGGTTGGTCAGGCAGGACTTGCCCTCGGTGAGACCATGCTGATTGTCTCCCATCACCTCCCCATCTTCCATGTGCCTCAGCATAGCTTCCAGGAGGATCTGTTCCATGATTTTCCCTGCCACAGAGGTGAGGTTGACGGGTCGGTAGTTCCCAGGGTCACCCTTTCTACCCTTCTTAAGAAGGGGTGTGACATTGCCCTTCTTCCAGTCACCAAGGACTTCACCTGACTGCCATGGCTTCTCAAATATCATAGAGAGTGGCTTGGCGACTGCATCAGCCAATGCCTTCAGGACTCTGGGATGCACCTCATCGGGTCCCATAGACTTACGGATGTTAAGGTTCCTCAGGTTGTCGCAAACCTGATTCTCATTTACAAAGGGAGGGACATTGCTTCACCCGTGCCCAACTTCTCGATCCATCCCTCGATCATGCATCGAAGGATGCATGAAGAGCAGTTGTCATTGAAGACTGAGGCAAAAAAATTGTTGAACACCTCATCCTTCTCCTTGTCTGCCTGTATTGCTCACTATGGAGGGGACACCTTCCTGAACTTTCCTTTTCCAGCTGATACACCTGTAGAAGCCTTTCTTATATATCTTTGCGCCCCTCACCAAGCCTAGTTCCAGCTGGGCCTTGGCTTTCCTGACCCCTTCCCTACACAGCCTGGCAGCATCCGTACTCTCCTCCCAGGATACCTGTCCCTGCTTCCATTGTCTGTGCTTTTCTTCTCACTCACTAGTTTGACCAGCAGGTCACGGTGCAGACATGCCGGTCTCCTGCCTTCCTTTCCTGACTTCCTACACCTGGGGATGGAGACCCCTTGGGCACTAAGGAAAGCTTCCCTGAAGAGCTGCCAGCTCAGCTCCACTCCTTTGTCCTTCAGGGCAGTTTCCCAGGGGTTTTTTTTGACTAGCTTCCTGAAGAGCTGGAAGTTGGCTTTCCAAAAATTTAGGGTTCTAATTTTACTCCTTATCTGCCCCATATCCCTCAGGATATGGGCTATCCATCTACATGAAAAAAAATTAAGGAATGAAGGGTTTCAGTTTTTTTACCCTCAGGCTATTAGAAGCAGGCAAATCCTTTCCCAAAGTCTAGTTTATTACCTTGAGAAATATACCTGCATATGCTTGAGTATGTTCTGTTGATGTTCGTTGCTATAACAGAAAAGTTTGCCCAGTTGTTTTTTCAAGTCTTGATTCAATTTCTCTATTCAAAAATGCCTGCTATATTTGAAATACACACAGCTAACCTGCTTGGATGCCAGGAGCCACTCCAGACACACGATCCCTTCACAGGCTTCTATGTCACGTCTGTCAGTCAGTTCTGAGCAGGCATATCACTACATCTCCAATACCACTGAAAGTTAATGTCTTATTTTTAGGTAAGTCAGTCAGGATGCATGTATCTAACTCTGTTTTTCCTCTACTTTAAAATTTTCATCTGTACAGCATGAGATACCGCTCAGTGAAGCTCCTTTGAAACCAGGAAATGAGGTAATCTTACACTTCAGTCTCGTCAAGATCATAATCTCACAATAGTCCCTGCAAGGCAAGAATTTCATAAGAATGGCTAGAGAGGACCGACGTATCTCTGTGCTGATGTGGGCCTCAATAAAAACAAAAAAGAATCACTAAAGCACAGACTGTCTTGTTGTTACCGAGAATATATTTTTCAACTATCTAAGAATATGGAAGAAAAAGAATGTATTGTAGTGATTTGTCTTGGTTAAAGCTTTACATAGAAAAATTACCTATATAGTGAACCAATCATTGTCTACTATCACAGAACAGTGGTACTCAGTGAAATTCATCGTATTTATCCAACTCAGTTCTATTTTCCACTGATTCAGCATCAAATTTCTAATAGCTGAGTCTGACATCTCCACTGAAATTATCACATAAAGGGATCAGTTAAGTGCAGATTTTTTGGGTGCAGAGACTACTGCTTATCAGGTCTAAGACAGAAGGCAACTGGAGGAAAACTACATCTAAAGAGAAACATGTTACACCTCACTTTGGAGGATATCTGAATGAAGTGTTCTACTCACAGTTTGTGCACTGCCAGTCAGTATGCATCTGGGCGACGAGCAACATCCACTGTGTCATGAAGATGAGTCCAAGACAAGTAAGCATCTCTTCTTCCCCAGAGATAGAAAGCAGCAAAACTTGTCTGAGGTGAAAGATGTCAGAGCAAACCACTCTCCTCTGAATTTGTCTGGTCTGATCTGCTCGTATTACCCACTTCCACACCATCTGCCCATCTCAATTCTTGAGCAAGAAAAGATTGTATAGACCTCTCGAGCAGCTAGATAAACATTCAAATAACTGTTAATAAGGTTAACAAAATTGTTCTTTTCTGCAACAAAACAACTTGTGTGATGATTTATAAAACTCTTGGTTTGGGGCCACTCTAGACATGCTACATACATTCACTTGGTGACTGCTGTCTTAAGGGCTAAAGATTATGTCTCTGCTGTATAGAAAAGTTAGGATGAATAGTCCTCAAACATGTAGGTAACTATCTACATGTTTGGTACCAGTGATCAGTATGTTCATTTTGGTAGGCTGTTAGATCAGGTTAGATCCACTCTCAAGGATATTTTTGAGCATATGCATCAAAGTGGATCTAGGAGGAGTGTCTAAGTTTACTACAAATTCAGTACCAAAAACAGAAAAAAAATTAAATGTGTGGCTAAGAAACTTTCTTGACAGACGGTAGGCACATAACTTACAAAAAGCTTTATTCAACTTAGCTCTGTGTATTTCTCTGGCAGCTTTTGAGATGTTGCCTGGGACGTCATTCTTTCTGCCCCTGGCTTCCCGTATCTATCCTAGAGCCTTACAAAATACCTCCACCAGCAAAATCGAAAGACAAAGATGGACTTACCTTGTATTTGAAAACTTCTTTGTCTTATTTATCTTTGTATCATTGTCTTGAGCCTCAGAGAAGATGGAAAGGCTTGCAATTGAAATGATTCTATAGCTATGAATAGAACTGTCTCCCTTCCTGCTTATGTTTTAAGGAACTGTCATATAATCGGAAATGTTGCAAGATGTGATGTTCATCACTTCCCTCCTGATTCTTAGCAAATTAATGCAATTGGAAAAGTCACAATTTCATGCAATATGAATGAGCATTTAAATGGTTAAAATTTCCTTTCTGTTGTATACAGTCTGCTAAGCTTGGGAATCCAACGAATACATAAAAACCTGTTATTTTCCAGATATTTCTGTCTGGTTCTAAATAATCCTTAGCAGTACAAAGCATGACTCAGTACAAAGCATCTCCCTCTGAAGACCATGGGGGGTTGCTCATGATGGCTGAAGGCAGGTCCTGGAAGCCAGGTTCCATCCAGCCACACCACCAGGAGCAGGAAGCTCCATCTGCCTGGGGCCGGGGACAGGCCAAAGTGGGGCTGGGCATGGGCATACAGGTGGGCCCATCTGGGCTGGAGCCATGTCTGTCCTGGGCAGGGCTATGGGGAGCTGGAGCCTGGCCCATCTGTGGCCTCGCTGTAGCAGGGACTGGTGGCCCTGGGGTGATATGAAGGCCTTGGCTTGAGCAGGTCGGGGAGCCCCAAGGGCAGGGCAGGAATGGCATGGCTTATGGGGGTACTCACTAACATGGCAATGCAAAATCTAAAAATTCCTTAAGCTTGTGGAAAAAGAGGATTTCAAATCTTGAATATGAAGTCTTCAGATAAGCAACATCACAACCAAAAGTTGTGATCTGGTTTTGTTCTGTGTCCAGTTATTCCAGTGTAAGGAACAAACAAACAATCCAACAAACACAAAACACGGAAGCCAAGACAAAAAATGCAGGTTAGCATCTGTTCCCTTCTCAGGTCACAGTTATCATTTCTAGAGCAGAGGGAAATGATAGTTTAAAAAATCAAAATCTCTCTTATACTCTGAAATGCTTTGCTTCACACAACACAATGTGGAATAATCTGGAACCACAAAATCCATGAAAAGTAAATTAATTTCACCACATGTTGAAATTGAAGCATCACTGAAAACTATGCTATTGCTCAAACAGTAAGATATGTATTGTGGTTTAACCCCTGCAGGCAGCTCAGCATCACATAGCCGCTCGCTCATTTTCCCCCACTGGGATGGGGGAGAGAAATGAAAAGGTAAAAGTGCAAGAACTCATGGGTTGAAATAAAGACAGTTTACAAGTAAAGCAGAAGCTGCTCATGCAAGCAACGAAAAAAGAAGGAATTCATTCACTGCTTCCCATTGCAGGCAAATATTTGGGCACTCCAGGAAAACAGGGCCCATTATGTGTAACAGTTACTTGGGAAAACAAATGCCATCACTCCAAACATCACCCCCTCCCCCTTCATTCCCACCAGCTTTTATTGCTGAGCATGACATCACATAGTGTGGGATATCCCTTTGGTCTGTTAGGATCAGCCTCTGGTTATGTCCCTTCCCAAATTCTTGTGCACCCCCCAGCCTCCTTGCTGGCAGGGCAGCATGAGCACTGCTCAGTAACAACTAAAACATTGGCGTGTTATCACCACTATTTTCATCAAAAATCCAAAACACAGCATCAGTGAGTCTCTGTGAAGAAAATTAACTCTATCCTAGTCTAAACCAGGACAATATGACAATTTTTTCTTCTAAAGGGCAGGCAGATGCATTCTGGTGCAGTTAAAAATTGTTGGAGACAGAACTGACCGTATGCTCTTCTATCAATCCCATTTCTTGCCTATTATATTTGGAAAAAAATCAGCTGCTGCCCAGCACCCTTCCAGGCTGTTCCAGGATTCAATGTCCTCTGTCAAAATCCCAATGTCATTCCTATTCTGCTGCTGCTTTATTGCAATACGGAATGATGCGATCATTATCAGCTGTTTGTATCTAGCTATGACATAGTTATTTCCTAAGGAGAAAAACAAAGCTGTAATGCATCGCTGACCATCTTTGGGGACGAGGAAGGTTTGCTTTCAAGAGGCCCAGAAATGCAGAAGCTCATGAGAATTTCTGCTGTCTAGATTCCTGCTGCAGCGTGAGATCGATGACTGAAGAGCTTTAAGTGTGCCGTCACTTTCCAGATTCATGCTCTTATGCTGCTTGTAACCGTAAATTACACTGGTTTGTCACTGAGACCAGCCACCACTTCAAAATGGATTTCTGACCTGCTTTCTTATCTACAGTTCACACAGTAAAAAGAGAACTGGTGTTGCACAGCAAGTCTCTTCATAAAATTAGCAACTTTTTGACTGCAAAGGTCTTTTCTACTGAAATGAAAATTGTACCATCTCCACTTCTGCTCACATGCAAGCAGAAGCATAGAGCAAGGCATGCACTGGAAAGCAAAGTACTACGCGACACGTTATGGTTGAGTTCATGCATTTGATCATGTCTGTCAGTAGCTCAGTAATGATTTAGAAGACGAACCCTGAGCATCCAGAACTTAAAGAAACTCCAGTCACCCCTGGAAACAGTAATCATAAGGGAATCAAAAAAGCCTGTCCTGGTCTTCCATGATTTCAGGGGGATCGATTAATGGGAACAGATGCTTTAGAAGGATGCAATGATGAATCTCTTGTGAGTGGACATTCTTTGTATTTCAGGAGAGAATTAAAATGTGACAAAGTTGTTCTGAGGCATAGTTATAAGCAAAAAATACGAAACAAACACAAATGATGAGCAAATGAGAATAGTTGAATATTCTGCCAGAAAGTAAATTTACTCATGGAAGAAGATCTTTTAGCTGATAATCACTTTTTCATATTAAAGATGTCAATAGTCATAGCAACTGAAAGTTTGGCTCCAGGTCTGAGCCCAACATGGTCATTCATAGGAAAAAATACTCCATTGTCACAAGCTTCATTTCACCTTATGATAAACAAAATATCATACTTGCCCAAGCAGATATTTTTAGAACACTTACTTGACTGTGAAGGAAGAAGAAAGGACTTCTGACCACAAAGAATGAAAAAAAAAAAAAAATTATTGTGTCCTCATCTTTAGAAGAAAAACACTCAGTTTTACGTTGGCAATGGATTACATTTTATGGAGAATGAAAAGGGGAGAGTACCTGGTGTAATAAAATTAAAACCATAGGGAATGCCAGAGAGAATCAAACGGGATTCTGGAAGGAAGGAAAATGGGGCTCTTGTGCATCTGCCTTTCTCCTTTCTGCAAGCCTTTTACTTCCCTTTGTCTCCCTCCTCCAATAGCATGTTTCCCAGATTGTCAAGCAGTCTCCCACCCCATTCCTGCAAGCAGACACCTCCAAACCTGGGACTCTGCCCACCTTCTGGCACCCCATACTGCAGGAGCAGAGAAGGAGTTGAAGTGAGCCCAGAGATGAGGCTGGAAAGGAGGAAGGCTGGAATCAATTCCACCAAAGTTGCATTTGTTGATCCTGCACAGTATTAGGGATGGTGTTTAAGGTGAACTCTGAGGGGCCTTTAGCTCCACACTCCTACCGACATTTCCTGCCAGAAGCATCGGGAGCACAAGGCTGTGCCCACAGACGGCTGTGGCTAGATGACTGGGCAGTGCCTGTATCTTACTCAGACTTTCATCACGCAGTTTGATGCTGATGTGGTAGGATGTTGGGCAACTGTATTTTTGCTGTGCCTAAATTTAGTCCTGGGAAGTGCTGTCAACTTCCAACCTTTGAATTGCCCCAATTATATGCCTCACAATGGGTGAACAAAGTGAAACACACCTGTCCGATTCCAGGTTCTTTTCCTCTAGTCCACTAAGCGGTTACTTGTGCACCCCAGACAGAGTCTCACACTCACACTCTGAAGAGCTCCCAAGCCTGTAGAAACCAGCAGAGGAGCAGCATGCTTTCTGGTACTCTCTGAGATTACACATCTATGTATCTATGTAACACATTGAGGAAGTCTGGGTTTTGAGGTTTGGGGGTTTGAATAGTTTTTTTTTTTTTTTTTTTAACTAGAATGTACTGCAGCAGAACAGGCCAAACAGCCCACAAGGACAATGTTGTTACCAACACAAAGAAACTCTGCTACCCAGGGGATTTCTTTTCTTATCTATACTTAGGACAAGTCCTCTCTTGAGACTTTAAAAAAAAATGTAAACATATTTAGTAAAATTAAAAATCCCTAAGCAAAGCTAGCATGGTTGACAATGTTATTAAAGCCTTGGAGGCCATGGTACCACTGCGGCATAGGTTTGGATGACAGCCTAGGCCTTTGGAAGAGGAGACACAGGATATGGCAATGAGGTGTACAGGCATGGGGAAGATGACGGGACACAAGCATGGCACTGGGCACACCATGGTTATAAATGGCATCTAACCCATGGTCTTTCCAACCTAAAAGATCCATCAGCTAAAATGCAATATATCACTAGCCTCCATATCATAGAACCATAGAATGGCTTGGGTTGGAAGGGACCTCAGAGATCACCTAGTTCCAGCCCCCCTGCCATGGACAGGGCTGCCAGCCACTCGCTCACTAGATCAAACTGCCCAGGAACCCATCCAGCCTGGCCTTGAACACAGCCAGGGATGGGGCAGCCACAGCTTCTCTGGGCAGCCTGTTCCAGCACCTCACCGCTCTCTCAGGGAAGAATTTCTTCCTGATGTCCAACCTAAACCTCCCCTCTTTCAGTTTTAGCCCATTCCCCCTTGTCCTACCCTTATCCACCCGTGCAAAAAGTCAGTCCCCCTCCTGCCTGTAAGCTCCTTTCAAGTATTGGAAGGCCGCAATGAGGTCTCCCCGGAGCCTTCTCTTTCCCAAGCTAAACAATCCCAACTCCCTCAACCTTTCCTCATAGGAGAGGTGCTCCAGCCCTCTGATCATTTTGGTGGCCCT
>VXAV01008719.1:195077-217843 GCA_013399715.1 Alectura lathami | reverse complement strand
CGAACAGTCCACCCATCAAATCCATATCTCTCCAGTTTAGAGATAAGGATATGGTGTGGGACCGTGTCAAAGGCCTTGCACAAATCCAGGTAGATGACATCCGTCACCCTCCCTTGGTCTGCTGATGCGGTCACTCCATCATAGAAGGCCACCAGATTGGTCAGGCACGACCTGCCCTTGGTGAAGCCATGCTGACTGTCTCGGATCACCTCCTCATCTCGCATGTACTTTAGCATCTCCTCCAGGAGGATCTGCTCCATGATCTTCCCAGGCACAGAGATGAGGCTCACCGGCCTGTAGTTCCCTGGGTCTTCCTTTCTCCCTTTCTTAAAAATGGGAGTGATGTTTCCCTTTTTCTAGTCACTGGGGACCTCAACTGACAGCCACGACTTTTCAAATATGATGGAGACTTTTCAAATATGATGGAGGATATGGAACCATATTGATGGTTCTGTCTCATATCTCCTTACTTGTTAGAGTATTCCACTAGCTGGAGTAAATAACTCAAAATATTTACAGAAAATGGAAGAAAATAATACAAAGTATTTTAATGACAGGCTCTTGAAGAATTGCTTGTACAGGCAATCTTGTTACCTCATCTTATAAGAGTGAGGATATTGAAAAACTTGTAAATTACTGCCAACAAAATATATAACTCTTTGTGTGAAAAAAAAAAAAAAAATGCTTTCTTCACTTTCATGCCATTATGCCACTTCTTCAATAATTGTTATTATTTCTTCAGTTTCACACTTTGTTAATTGATTCTCATGTTCTGTCTATTAAAAGAAGAAAAAAATATTTCATTAGTGTTTCATGCATGAGATTAGTCACAACTTCACAATTTTGAACAAGTGGTTGTTATTTATTAGATAGAATCTGTAATGCAACTCTGTCAGTGAGAGGACTGAAGTAGATGTGTCTATATCTTTCCTTCATGACGAGCCCCCCAAAAAGGACCAAAGGACTTTCCCACTCAGAAGACAGAAAAGTAATTTTTTAAACATGAGAATGTTCACATGAACTAAAAAACTGAAATTAGGATTTGTAGAGGCTTCCAGTATGTCCTTGCAGGCATATTCTTGCTTTCAGACCTGGTTGTAGCCACCCCAAATACTTTCTGAATTGCAGCAAATTTTGCACAATACTCTCCAGACTGGCAGTTCCCCTATTTTTACTTGCAATCTGTTCCTTCTCATGAGTCTCTCAAGCTCTCAGCACGAACTAAAATCTCTCAGCTTTCAGCTGTGCTTTCTTGCTTACTGCACCCTAGAAAATTCTCCTCCTTCAGCAACGTTGCCAAATACTAACATACTTGCCAAACACTAACAATATCAACATCTGTTATGACCGAAGTATTTTCAGCCAGACATAGATTTCTCTGTCCCTTTTTTCCCCATAGCTGACCAGCAGTCTGGATCTACATTAACACTGTGCTAAGAATTTTAGGCTCAGCACTATTCTAGTGATAGCATATGGTTTATAAGAAGAGCTGGCTGAAATTGTGTATTTATCCAATACAAAATATCTTTGAATGGAAATGGAAAACCTAGAAAATTATTTACATATTGGGATCCTCTTTCAATACCCCAACAGAAGAAAAAGAAAGAAATATTTTCTGTGCTTTTATACATATCTCTGACACTTATGTCATACCTTTGAGACTGCAATGGATCCTCATTTGCAAAAATATTTCAGACAAATGGAAAGAAAACATACCTGGAAATTCATTGGAGCAATTTCATGGAACGGGTCTTTTGGCTGCAGTACTGTAGCAGGAGCTGCTTTCAAATAAATGCTTCTACAGTGACAAAAAAAAAAAAAAAAAAAAGGGGGNAAAAAAAAAAAAAAAAAAAAAAAAAAAGGTGGAGAAGAAAAGACTCAGTATGCAAACATATCAATATGTACTAATATTATTATACTGCTGGGGCCTCCAAGACAAAAGTAATGAAGGAGTAAGTAAAAATTACATGGGTCAGATAAAATGCTAACAGTTCACTGTTCAGAATTTGAATTATAACAATGTTCTTTATGACTTGTTAAAGAATCATAGGAAGTTGCTTTTCTTCATCCTCCAGAACAGAAATATCCTTAAAACAAGGAACGATTTTACTTGCCATCCCTCTACATTGCAGTGTCTAAAGATAGGAAAGCAGAACTCATCTAAGAGCTTGCCCCAGTATTGGCAGGAGTTGTGCTAGACTGATCGAGTGGTTAAAAAATGTTGGGAATCAAAAGTATAGAGCCCACTTGAGGAATGTCCAGGAAGTCATGAGGTCATGATTCCTGCAATAATTCAGTGTCAATTTCCTCCCCTGTTCTCTCCTTCAAAGATACCAGAACTTTTCTACTGGGGAAAAAGGAGTAATTTCAAGTACAGAATACAAATTTTGCACAATAAATAAGGCTTACACTGCACAGTAAAATAGTACGAGACCTGCTGCCAGCGCTGGTATCAGAAACAATATATATGATGAAGTAGATGCAAGTTGTTCTTTTCCTGAAAGACACGTAGTCATCAGAGTGTTTAGTATCGCAGAACAAGAGACTGCACAACTATGTGAAACATCTGCGCTGATACCTGGTGGTGTGAAACACCATCTGAGGTCTACATAGCACTTCAAAATCCAAGGAGACAGACAGCAACAGGAGAATTGAGAACTTTATAAAGACAGAAATAGAAATGGAAAAAAGAAAACAGCTGGCAACAGAGACCGGAAAAAAAAAAAAAAAGCTTTATTCATTATCTTACAAGAAGCACCGACTGTCACAACAGTATGGTTGGAGGCCTCCCTCATATTAAGAGGTCTGCCGGCTCTTTCCTCTTTCCATCCTAGCAAATTACAGAAATGTACAAATAGAAAAGTGTTTCTATCTGTGAAGTAATAAATGAGGCAGACAAATAATAACTGAGAAAAAATCAGCTCAAGGAAATTATTGTTGTTCTTACCAAACTCTACAGGTGTACTCCACTCCCCCCAGTTTGTGCTCACATAACAGTTATTGCCAGTAGCTCTGATTTTGACGCTGTAGCTTTTTTCTGCACTGAAGCTCTCAAATCTGTAGGAGTTTCCTGTGATGTTTCTTCTCTGAGTAGAAACATTTAAACCAAAACAATTAGATTGGAGGGTGTTCTTATATAGGTGGCTTTTCAACCCAGCATAAAATTTAGATTAGTATGGTGATAAAGACTTACCGTTACAGATGTGTCTTTGTTTCTTTTCTCAGGATCAGCCTAGCAACAAGAGAAAACTTTAATTTTTATGTTTGTTCTTTTTGTTACTATGTAATAAGATGTCCTGCTTTACTAATGTTTGATTTTTAGAAAACAAAGGTACATTTCATATTTTGAATGCTTTCTTTTATAAACTGTGAAGTTAAACTGTTCTTCTACTGAAACATTTTTCCTCACCACCTATGCTCTGAAATCATGTACACTTTTAATGTGATCACAGAATTGAGAATCGAAGAACTAAACAACAAAGAAGCCCAAGTTGCACCACAAGTGAAAAGTGTATTATTTACTTGTACAAAAATGTATCTTAAAAAATACTAGAAAATTGCGACTTTTTTCCCCAGACTTTTTTTGTTCTGTGTAACTTTTGCATTCTTAATCATTTAATTTAGCTATGTTTTATCTCCTTATTCATCTATTTATTTATTTACTGTTAGAACAAGGAAGTCACAACTATTTCCACAAATATTTCAAGCAGTTTTTCATGGATATAATACTACTGTCTGTATTAATCCAAATCTTCAATCTTCAAAATACTTGAAAATAATGAAATGTACAATAATAACCATTTATAGTTAAGATCTGGAATGTTCCAACAGCATGACAGAATATTTATTTCTATTCAAATAAATGGATGGCTCTTTACTTTTGAAATTAAAATGAAAGGACAATGAACTTAAAGGAATACACACACAGATACACACACACACACACAAACCACAAAGAACTGATGTCTATTACCAGCCATTTACACAACTGTGGCAGCTTCAATCCAATTCACAACAGTCCTGACTGCATACAAGGTGCAGACCTACTTTAGCTAAACCTCAAATTTGGATGAGACACAAACTTTGAGGCCAGCTAAATGGGATCTGGCAGGATGCTTATTTATAGAGAAGATGCATCCAAAAGAATAACACAGTTGCAGTTAACAGCAAACAGGAAACACAAAACAAACAACAACAAATCAGGGAGTATTTTGCACAGGCTGTAGTAGGAGCTTGCTAAATTATGCTGTCAGCACTACCTTTGTAAGCCATCTGCTTTTCTGCTTTGCATCACTCACTTTTTTTTTTTATCTAGTGCTCCGCAGATGAGTTTAACTTCACACAGTTCCAGCCTTTAAACCAGCTATCTGCATTGAATGTTAACCTTTTTGGCAATTTTGAGCACTCACAACAATCCAAACATTCCAGATAGCTACACACTGAATTCACTAATTCACATTATCGCCCAACTTTATCCTTTAACAGAATTACTTTCACTGTTGTTCACTCAGTCAACTTCCATACACAGCAAATTCAAGAAGGCCAGATGAGAGAGTCTATTGGAGAGGCAGGCGGTGGTGGTGGCAAAGGTCTTGCTCTACGTGTGTGCTAGAACTATTCACTGTTCAGTGTGGATAATCCTTGCCCAGTTTCTTTAATGACCAGTATAGACTGGACCAAAAGTATTCCTGTAACTGGCTGTCCCTGTCTGTGAGGGGCAGCAGTTCTCAGCTCATGTGTATAAAGACAGAGAGGTCACTCAAGCAGAGAAAGAAAGAACAGGGTATTGCTTGTATGGTAGTGTGGGTTGAAATACAGGCATAAAAAATAATGTTGAAAGTTATAATCAATTCTCCTTACCTTCTTTTCTATGACAATTTCATATTTGAAACAAACATCTCTTTTCACATGACTTGTACGAGGTGGTTGCCACTGAATTTCACAACCATGAGAAACTCCTGTACAGTTCACAGTGACATTTAATGGAGGGGTGAGTTTCTCTGAAATAATTTAATTAAGAATACAAATATTATACATTTAGGAAGACAATCAATCAATTAAAAAATCTAGTCTTTCTACTCTGTTTTATTAAAATATATGTGGCTGTTAAAGTAACAGATCTAAAATGTTGTACTGCAGCTTTATGAGAATTACCCCATTAACCCCATATTCAGAAGCAGGACTTCCTGATTTAGCACTCCAGCTGAAGTGCCAGACTGGCAGAAGTAACTGTAGGTTAAATTAAAACAAAACAAAATCATTGTTACAATAACTGAATTCAGAAATATAATCTGTACAATTTTTTTTTTGATTATTTTGTTTTGTTACAGCTTTTGCTCATTGTTTTAAAGCATTTAGTACTTTTGTATTCTAAATGACATAAAAGTGGGACATAGATAGTCCCACTTAGGCATCCATAGCAAGTTAACCTCAAAAGGTGACTTTGTTCTTCTATGAAATACATATTTGATGGAAATGTTCAGAATTTTTTGATCTACAATTTCAGATTGTCTCTGCATTCATTTTTGTTCACTCTTTGACTTCTCAGCCACCAGAGCTGGGAAAAAAAGAACAAAGATTTTGAGGAACAATATCTTACAAATTTATGCTCTCTGCCCCCTCTCCCTCCAAGGATGAATTACTCATTCCCTTAGCATAATACTGGAAATAAATTTAAAATAAAAATTGTCCTTACCTATTTTGTACAGACTAATCCTATTGTTGTAGGACTGAATGTTTTGTCCATTTCTAGACTCATTCACCAGGAAATAAGCTCTCTTCTTCTCTACTGTCACATTTTGGAATCTACATCCTGTGTGCCTTCCACAATTATCTTTGATATAATTCTGGCATCCTCTGAAATCTTCTTTCCTTCATATGACAAATTTCTTCACTTTAATATTGACAATGTTGCACATCAGACCAGAATTCAAAATTCGCAAGGCTCAAGAAGACCTACTCACTGGTATTTCCAGGACAGGAAGTATTGTGTATCTGCTGGAGCGGTCCTGCCCACCTGCCAAGTGCAGTTCATGAAGGAAACATTATATATCACACAGACAAAATTTTCGATGGCTGTGCCATTCATGCCTGCAAACACAGGAAGAATATCCCATGTACACTCTGTGGAAAGACTGTATAACTGCTTAAAGCATGTAGAGATCTGCATGCTCATTTAGTGATTTTTAGGCACTGGGTTAGCAAACCCAAGTACGTACTGTTTGGGTTTTTCAATTATGTGTTTACTTCAAGACAGCAATGATTTCATCTGCTTTGAGTCTGAGGTTTATCTATAGTAGTTACAGATGCTATGACTTCTAACAAAGCCAGTCATGGTTGTGTCCCTAGTTCAGATACTCAGTTTTTCTAAGGTTCAGTCTACACTGGAATACAAATCATACAACTATGAGCCAGGGAAGTTCTCTCTCCTGTGTTTGTATTAAGTTCTGTAACCTTTGTTGAATTTATAAAGGACTAAGAATTTAAAATAAGCTTTCCAACACTTTTTTTTTTTTTTTTTAATGTAAAATCTAGCTGATTACAACCTAACCCTGAGTCTGTTTCCTGAAGATTCTCTACAGAATCGTCGTGATTTAGAGAAGAGAATGGTATAAGTAACACCTTTAATTTAGAACCATTGCTAAACTATTCAAGACTGAGGCACTTCAAGTGTATGTGGAATTTTGTTTGCAAAGAATTTGATAATACCCATGTTATTAATGCAGAATGATTTTCCTTCTGGTTCCTTTCCTCTCCTCAATAGTGATGTGAGGAAAAATAATTCTTCCCCAGAAAAGAAGGAGCTGAAATACACTCTAGCACCTAATAGTTTTTCTTTGCCAGCTCCAGGCAGTTACTGTGTTGTATGAAGGTTTTCGGAACTTCTTTACAGAAGGCAGTTTCATTTGAGCCTACTAGGAGTGTAGGAACATAATAAACAGAGACTGGCTCAAAGTTTCCAAAGACAAAGGTTGTTATCTAGGAGACCTAATACAATGTTATGTATCTTAGCCACAAATACATCTAGATGAATAAAATCCCATCATGCAGAACACCTCAGGGGAAACATCCTCTTCACACTCACCAGCTGGTAGTCATTACACAGTAGGGGAAACATTATCAGGGGCAAGACCTTGCCAAGGAGTCCCAAGAGTAGCAACCATCTGATTTTTAAACATTTGGAAATAAAGAAGAATAGTTCAAGAGACAACAAATTTGCCAGAATACTCCTAGATTTCTGGAAAGCTTTATCTCTTCCAAGCGTTGAAACTATTTTAAGAGCTCAGTTCAACAGCATTTCTTTCAACAGCAGCGCTGGCCTGAGCATCACTTGTTCTTCCCCAGTTTCCATGTCTCCTTCCTGATTCCATCCTGCCTCCCTTGCTGTGCCAATCCTTGCAAGGTTTCACAGTATGTTGTGCTAAAGAAGTGATCATCACCAAAAATAATAATGCTCTGGCACGCGAGCAGTTTTTTATTTCATATAGTTTTTCCATCTAGCTTTGCATTCCATACCATAAACAATGGAACAAGCTCATCTGAGATGACAGTAGGTTAGCAAAGAAGATCCAGAGGAGAGCAATCTAAGCTACTTCTGATGCTATAAGAAATGTTGGCTTTATTGAGTTGTTAGAGACATGCAAGAATTCAGTATAGAGTTGCTTATACCCAACTTCTATACATGTTTATATATATACATATATAAAACAACCAGTTCTTTATGTCAGGGAACATTTGCAAAACACCTACACAAGATATACCTTTATATAAATATGGTTAAGTTTGCAGGACATAGGCTCTGAAAACTATCTGTTCTTTGAAGAAGCACCTGGAGAGGTCTCTAGGTAAGGATGTACTAACTGCTGAGCCACTACTCGGTTGAGCAATTCCACTTTTTGCCGTACTTATGTAAAATACAACCTTTTGGCCAAGAAGTGCTGCTCAACGGAACCACACAACACGCAGAGACCATCAGATGACCACCAAGGACCACCACAACTAACTTAATGATTACCCTATGCATGCTTAAGAAAGGACTTGAATATGTACAAACCACTAGGGAAGATTCTGGAAAAGGTGGACTAATTTGGGTGACATTTAGAGTCCAATGAGTATGGAACAGTACTAAGGTGACCAAGAGCTTTGCTCAGTACTTTGTTCTGTCACAGATTCAGCTGGTGACCTAGGGTCAATCAAAGCTATAGAATTCACTTCCCCTTTACAAAAGGGAAATACTACTGAAATGGAAATAGGGAAGTACCCTTCTCATCAAGAAAGTGCAGCAATCTGAAGTATGATCATAGGCGCTGTGCAAGGGTCTTAGAGAGCTGGGTTTTGTAAAGCCTTTGGCAATGCTGCAAATCAAAAGAAAAAAGGGTTATTCTGATGTTAGATCAGAAAACAAGCTGGTTTACACATGGCCCAACAAACAGTTAGGTTGACTATGGACATAAGAAATAACATGAAGGGAACTCCTAAGATGGCATTGTGGTCCAAAAAAAAGGGCAAACGAAAGCAGCTCCTTGGCCTCTTCAGTGATGTGTTCAGATTTTATAACCAAGAGAAGCACTCTAACGTTCTTTAAACTTACTAGCCTGTGTTCTGGAGCCACAACTTTACTCTGCCTACAAACAGCCATGATCAGCTGCAGAGTTATGTGTGATTCACATTATTCCCTTTGTGGATAGGACTTTCATTCCAAGTTTTGTGGAGATTTATTTTTAATTTCTTTTTTTTATTCACCTTTCCATTATGTGTAAAAGGTTAACTCTCTTTCCTTTAAGATGCTGTTTATTTTTTAGTCTACTCTATTCACCTGCAGTGTTAGTACAATTTTGCCTTTATTTTTAATAACCTCAGGAATGCAGCTCACATTTCATGAGATGTTTATCCCATTGTCTTC
Source organism: Alectura lathami (assembly GCA_013399715.1). Lineage (NCBI taxonomy): Eukaryota > Metazoa > Chordata > Aves > Galliformes > Megapodiidae > Alectura > Alectura lathami. The sequence continues at coordinate 208,941 of VXAV01008719.1, read as the reverse complement.
CATACTGTCACGATTCTTTTCTGAGAGCTGTACTGCAAAATAACAGCTTCATTTGCTTAAAAACATACAAAACAAAATTTGACTCTGTATTCTTTGTGGTAATGATGATTACTAACAAGGAAGGACTGAACCTCACCATTGGGCCAAGATCATTTTTACTTTTTTATTCAGTAGTTCTTGAATAGAAAATGCATAAACAACACTCAGTTCTTGGACGCAATAGATCAGATTATTTGTAAAGGACCGAATATAACATATAACATATAGGTGGTGAGGCCCTGGCAGAGGCTGCCCAGAGCAGCTGTGGGTGCCCCATTCCTGGAGGCGTTCAAGGCCAGGCTGGATGGGCCCTGGGCAGCCTGATCCAGTGGGTGGCAACCAGCCCACGGCAGGGGGTTGGAACTGGATGATCTTTAATGTCCCTTCCAACCCAAGCCATTTAATGACAACATATTTTGCAATTAAAAGAACATACTTTGATATTGGAAATGAATAAAAGGAAATTAAATTACTTTAAAATTTTAACATAACTGAATTTGGCATCAAATTGTGAGGTGGAGTTCATCTTACTTAACATTATACAAGTGCTATACAGATGTGTCCACAAGGAAGGCAACAATTCTACGCTGCCTTTATAGTTGTTGGAAAGAAACAGTACTTGAGACACAGTTTATTCAACTTCATCTAGGATGAGATTAATTAAGTCTTCACTTTGACTATTTCTTGCATGAAAAGATAGGTCAGGATGACTAGCCCAGAAGCATTCGTTTATAACAAAGATTTTTGCCTTGAATGCGGGAGGATTAATTCCTTCTGCCTCTCACGTCATCTGGAATCCACATGTAGCTAATAAACAGAAAAGCTATCTGTCTTCTTTTGCTATAAGAATTGCAAATTTATTTTTGAAAATATCTTCTTCTCCTGTCTTATACCTGTGGTATTTTAATATGTTTCTTTTCTTTAGAAAAATAGTTGCAGTAGAAGCACAGTACTTTTTTTTTCCTCGGAGGTGGGAAAATCTTTGTTTTACATCTCATGTAATTGATGTGAAGATTATTGGCCAAAATCTTAGGGAAACATAAAGTATTTCCATACAAAGCTGTTTCCTTTCTGCACTGTAGTTTAGAAACTTTCTATGAAAATTGGCTACTGTGAGGCTTCATGTCGCAGAACAAGCCACCCTCAATTACTTCTCTGAAAATTGTTAGTCCTGGCACATGTTCACAGGAGATATTCATTTTAGAAATTTCAAAATATCAGCTAGGTTGAAATCCTGCTGCAGTGACTATTCTCATCCAGACTGATTAGTGTTTATTAGATGAGAAAAAAACTGCCCAATAACCTCCTCGCTATAAGCAGTATATGACCATACAGTTTATTATGTCTGGTACTATGACTTTTATAAGCAATGGAAAAGAAGGTTTGCTATTGTCTGAGACTGGAAAGAAAGCATTGCCTGAAATCAACAGGAGCAGATAAGGCTGAAGACGTCTACAGTCAGCAACACTTGTTGACAATTTCACATTTGAAAATATTGCCTTTGGACTGAGCCAGAAGCTGTTTGTTTTCAAATGGGAAAGCCCAACACAAGCAAAGCTTAATGATGCTTCCTGAAGATTCAAAAAGGTAATGTGGTCTGTCTGAAGACTTAGTCTGGGAGCAAATATTTTTGGCCTCATAAAGCAAGCTAGGAGATGATTCCATTGTGTTCTGTGAAGGCAGGACACAGTCTGGTGTCTACCCGCTTCCTCTTATCTCTGTTAATTTCAATTTGCAAGGCCTGGAAGACAGGAACAAAGGAGATTCCTGCTGAGAACCTGGATGCCAGAAACTGTCACACCAAGACCACTGTCTGGGACCACTGGGCTATAAGTAAGGGAGCATGTATGTTCATTAACTCACCATCACACCTTGGACAACCCACCACTACAAAAGACCAGCATCACCTGACACCACGACATCACTGGATCCAAGGAGTGATGAAATCTCTTTGCTTTGCTGTCTAGATATCTGTCTGTCTGTCTCTTCTTTCACTCTTTCACTCTTGTTAGTAGCTGTTGCTAACATTGTCTTAGACCTTTTGATTGAGAAATAGACCTGTGCCAAAGTACTTTTACCAGTAATGCTTATCAGTAAATTAGCCAATTTTTCTTCAAAGTAGTTTGTAAGTTGTTGTTAGAAAGCTCTCAATAAATTGACTTGTATTGATCCTTTTGAGTCTTGGATTGACTTCCTCGTAAGTGTGAGCCCTGCTGCCAGGTGAGGCCCAGCTCAGGAGGCAGAGAAAGATTCACCTCCCTGGAAACCCACTGAGTGAGAGGTTTTAGAGTGCTGAGTGGGATAGACAGCTATTGAAAAAAAAAAGTCTTTTTTTTTTTTTGTTTTGTTTTGTTTTTTTTTTAAGGGAAATGCCTAATCAATGCTGGGTATGTTACTTATGATTAGACCTCTGAGTTTTGTTTCCTAGCTTAGCCTCTGAGACATTTAGTTATTTTGCTCCTACAGGATATATATGAGATGTAACTACTGCTTATATGTTGAATGTGCTATGAGGATAAGTTTATGCTTACATTTTTTCTGACGTTTTCAAAGATCTATGTATATGTGGAATCTTCTACTTCAATATTACAATTGGAATAAGAGAAAAGACATTTAAATACTTCAATTTAACTGGTGCTTAAATGTAGTATTCCTAAAAGGAATTCACTCAGTATAGAAATTTCACTCTATGAAGGTAAAAATCTGAACATTTCCAGGCAGACTCCTCTTTCTTCAAGAGCATACAGAAAGTTGCATAAGCACTGTTCCATAAGCAAGTTTTGCCTTAACGAGCAAAATACTGTTATATGGATGAGCCCAGTAATACTGGAAATAATGGCCACTCTCCTTTTTATTTTTTTTTATATAATTATTTTCAGGCTGTATAAAAATATGCTAATATGCCACCAAAATTTTGGCTCAGACAGTCTTTGGAGACAAAACATGCATTTTGCAGGTAGAACCTATCCATCCCTAATATACAAATATTAGAGCTAGCACAAATGACAACATGCAGTATTTCTTTGGGGTAAAATTGAACAACAGACAAAGACAAAAGCAAACATACCTGCTCCTTGCAAACTCGTTTCCCTGTGGCAGTTATAGTAACAGGGCACAGAAAGGATGGAAGCTGTGAATTCACCTCAGTGGCATGTTTTTGTGTGCTTTGTCAGTGTTATTTCATTATTTTCTTCCAAACCACTCACGTAAAAGGGTGTAAAAATCCCGCCTACAACTTACTCATTTCCTTTACCCTGCACTTCCGTAAGGCAACGGCACAGTTACAGCCATTAAGTTACTACAGGGAGGCAAATAATAAGAAAGGAGTGACAGCTTCTTTACCATTTCATTCACGTAGTTTTCATTTGTTCCTGTCACATGAGCTTCATACAGGCTTCTGTATAGAGTTCAGTCTCAGAGGCAGATGTAGGTTGAACTTCTGGCTCAGGTATAGGTTGGCACCATTGTTTCAATCCACGCCACTACTTTCTGCTTATTGCTGAGGGTCACCCCCCTGCACAGCCTGATGCTGTGGACTTCGTAACAACACTTTCCAGCTCTGCAGTATTCAGCCTCATAAATAGTTCCTATATATGTCATCATCTAAACCAGTGTCATCATCTTCCAAAAATTTTCTGCTTGACAAAGGTAATGTCCTTCATGTGTACATATAGATATATTTTTTTTCTGGATGAATTCAAAGGACAGTCAAAAAAAAGTTTCTTCGGGCATGCAAATGCCCTGAGCATATCAAAACAACACTATGGCACCTGCCTGTGCTACTGCCCTGGTCCTGGGACAGTGCGCAGCACCCTTTGCTGTGATTGCAGTGTCCTCTTTTCAAAGGCATGCACTAAGGAAAGCACAATCCTGAGCTATCACACTGTCCAGGTGTGGAGATAAGCAAGTGCCCTTGTTAGCAGGTCCTGAAGTGAGTAGCCCAAGGCCTTTTGCCATCTCTGAGTCTAAAGAGTGTGCCTGAGTCCTGAAAGACATTTATCCAGCAAAGCAGCTTTCTGTCAACTGAGAAACATAGCAGCTGCCTTTTCATGTACTGCACAGTACAATCTGGGACCGTAAACCAGGGACTAGCAAAGGACTAGCTTGGCTAAGTCAAGACCTCTTAGCCAAACTAAGACACAAAACCAAAATACATAGGCAGTAGAGGCATGGATACAAATTCTGGGGAGGTTATAGGGATATGATCTAGGAATACAAGGAGGTGATCAGGAAAGACATGGCAAAGCTGGACCTGAGCTTAGCTAGAGATGAAAACAGTAACAAGAAGGAGTTACTGAAATATATAGGAAAACAAAGAAAGATAAAAGAAACTGTACTGTCCCTGATGAGTTAAATGGGAGATGTGGCTACAACTGACGTGGAGAAAACTGAGGTACTCAACAGCTTTTTTGCCTGAGTCTTCACTGGCAAGTGTTCTAGCCACACTGCCCAATTCACAGAATCCAAAGGCAGAGATTGGGAGAAAGAAGAGCTGCCCACTGCAGGAGAAGATTGGATTTGAGACCATTTGAGGAATCTGAACGTGCACAAGTCCATGGGACCCGATGAGATCCATCATACGTGGATACCTGTCAATCTGGTGAAGTTCCTAGTGACTACAACAGTACAACAGACTACAATTGAAGCACACCTTCAATTTTTAAACGGAAAAGACCTAAATTAAAAAGGGGAAAAAAAAAACTGGAGAACTATAGTCAGTCTCACTTCTGTGCCTGGCAAGGTTAAGGAGCAGATCCTCCTGAAACTATGCTAAAGCACATGGAAAAAAGAGAGGTGATGGGTGACAACAACAAGGCTTCACTAAGGGCAAATTGTGCCTGACAAACCTGGTGGACTTCTACAATGGGATTATGGTGTTGGTGGATAAGTGAAAAGCAACCGACACTACCTACCTGGACTTGTGCAGAGCATTTGATGCTGTCCCACACAACATCCTTGTCTCTAAATTGGAGATACATGGATTTGATGGATGGACAACTTGGTGGGTAAGGAATTGGCTGGATCGTTGCGTTCAAAGTGCTGCAGTCAATTGCTCAATATCTAGGTGGAGACCAGTGATGACCAATGTCCCTCAGGGGTCTGTATTGGGACTGGTGATATTTAACATCTTTGTCAGGGACATGGACAGTGAGATTGAGTGCACTCTCAGAAAGTTTGTGGACTACACCAAGCTGAGTGGTGTGGTTTATGTGCTGGAGGGAAGGGATGCCATCTAGATGGACCTTGACAGGCTTGAGAGATAGACCCATGTGAACAACACGCAGTTCAGCAAGGCTGGGTACAAGTCCTTGCACCTGGGTTGGAGCAATCTCAAACATGAATATGGGCTGGGAAATGAGCGAATTAAGAGCAGCCCTGCAGAGAAGGACTTAGGGATATTGGTGGATGTAAAACTGAATATGAAATGGCAAAATGTGTTTGCAGCCCAGAAAGCCAATTTTATCCTGTGCTGCATGAAAAGAAGTGTAGACAGCAGGTCAATGGAGGTAATTCTCCTCTTTACTCTGCTCTTATGAGACCCCACCTGGAGAAATGTGTTCAGCTCTGGGGCTTCCAGCACAAGAAAGAAATGGATGTGTTAAGAGCAGGTCCAGAGAAGGGCCAAAATAAAAACATGTAGAAGAGGGCTGGAGCACCTATCATATGAATAGAGGCCGAGAGAGTTGGAGTTGCTTAGCCTAGAGAAGAGAATGCTCAGAGGAGACCTTGTAGCAACCTCTCAGTACCTAAGGGGAGACTACAGAAAAGACAGAGACAGACTCCTTTACCAGGGAGTGATATAGGACAAAGGGTAATGGTTTTAAAATAAGTTAGGCTAGATTTAATTTAGAGATTAGGAAGAAATTCTTTACGCTGAGAGTGGTGAGGCACTGGAACAGGTTGCCCAGAGAAGCTGTGGATGTCCCCTCCCTGTGTTGTTCAAGGACAGGTTTGGATGGGGCTTTGGGCAACCTGTTCTAGTGGAAGATGTCTCTGTCTATTGTGAGGGGATTGGACGATCTTTAATATCCTTTCCAACATAAACCATTCTATGATTCTATGACTCTGTGTTTACAGATGCCTCTGCCTTTCTCACCTTTGAATTACTTGAGCAGGAATATGAAGTTATTAAACAGCATTAATAAATTCTAATGTTCAATGAATGTACCAGTCTTGCTATACATATCTCACTGAAGAAGAGGCAAATAATTTCAGATTTCAGATCTGTCCTGTTTTTGCTTGTTTGTGTATCGTACAGCTTCTTTCCTATCAACCTTTGAGTTTATTGCTTTCCTGAGCAAAGGAGGAATTGGGAGTTTCTTGAGAAGAAGTTTCCTCTTCTTCAGATCTCAATTCCCCAATTTTATTCATAGATCAGAGAGTAGGATGGTAGGCTGTTGTGGCATTTCATTTCAGGAGCTGCAGAAGTAAGACCTTCTGTTCTCTTTCTCACTTTCTATTGTACACATTTAAAAAAAAAAAAAACAAAAAAAAAAAAACCTGGAGGTATATGGTTTCAGGACCAATTTTTAAGAGCAACCTTGAAAACTCATTTTCAATAAGGTATCTTCAGCCTGTCAAGTTAGATGACAGTATTGTTAGGAAGCTAAAATTTTGCCACCATATTCATCTGTAAGTTGTGCAGAATGAAACAGGTCTTCTGTAGGAAGGATATAATTGCGTAATGACTATCACAGTAAATATGTACACATTCTAAAAGAAATACGACTGTATAAGCAAATATAAATGAGGATGGATATCTTCCTTTACTTCCATAGACTTGTTCTTTATTTAAATTGCGCTTTCTAAATTATTTACAATTCTACCATGCAATCACGTGGTACATGGACAGTTTCTTTTGTGATATGGGGAACTACTGTAGCTCTTAGTTAATAATTATATGTGTGACTTTTTAAAGGGAACAGTTGTGAAACCCTTGAGATAAGGACTTGTCCACTCATGTGCTTGATGCTTCCACTTCATATAATCATTTGGGATTACGTGGGAATATTTAGATTTTCATTGACAAGATAGTACTGAGCAAAAAGGAAGCAGTAGTTTTTCCTTTGTCGGCAAAAATATAAGGAGTTTACTCGCCCATGCAGTGATTCAGGTGTATTTTCAGGCAGAGGTGAGAAAGAATCACAGCTAGACAGCTGACCAAAGACTTCTGGCATTTAGGATCCTGTAAAGATGTCAAGGATTTAGGATTTAACTGGGCAGTGGGATCTGAAGAAACTGTGCTAGTCTGAGCCACATTAAGCTAGTCACACCATGGGTTCATACCTTTTTGAATGTAAGAGATGTTTTTTCCAGAGTTTACTGATTTCATGCAAAACAAAAACAAACAAACAAAAAAAAAACAGGCAAATGAGAACCCCTTAGTCCACCTCAAGTACTTGATAGTTTGAGTAGCTTGTCAGGCATAGAAAAATGTGCCTATCATGAAACCCTAGTTTTGCACCTGTAATTGTAATGTACAATACCTAACGAGTGTAGACATGAAGTGAAAAACACAACAGAAACCCCATAAACTTGTAAGATTTCATCTAATAACAAGTTATCGAAGCTCAGCACCATTTTTATACTTCTTCTGCATTTACTTCATAGGTCTACTCTTTTTTGAGCAGATAGCATATTGAGTGTTAAGCCTTAAAATTGTGAAATGAGGTGCCTGTGCAAGAGAACAAACGGGAAACCTGGGAAATCAGTGTGTAAGGGTCAAAGTTTCCTAGCAGAGTGGTTTCATGGCCTCACTCTGCACCAGACAGCCTGCACATACCAGCCTAGTCATCTGTAGCAGTCAGTGTCCCAGTTCGGCTCTATTAGCTCTGAAGAGTGCTCGGAAGTAGATGTAAGATTAAACCTTAGTGCCAGGGCACTGCAAGGACAATGGAGTTATGGGGGTGTGAGAGTGAGGGGGTCCCTTGTGGGGTGGCAGCACAGCTCAACACCACTTGACCAAAATCAAAACTTTTTTCCAGATACAACATTCAATTTTTTTTTTCCCCCCAATCCTCTATGGAAATTACTATTTTTTTAAAAATGGAAAACTCTGAAATTAAAATATCATGGTCAATTAAACAATGTGTGACATATGCAAAATGACAGGCTATATTTATATTTTAATTATCCCTCTCGCTCTCTCTGTAAAAATGCAAACAATTTGTCAGATTTGACCAGAATCAATGAATTTATTCAGTATGATGGTCTGCTGAGTTTTGGTCCTAAACAGTATTTTACAACGAACAAATTACTTGCCTGAAGGTTTTCAAACTGTTCTATGGCAAAGGTTGTATAGTTGAGCAAAAGCTACATTAATTCAGCCCAGAAATGGTTTTTACTTATTTTTATTTAATTCCTTCTTCTGATTGAGATTATATCAGATTAGATTTCAAATTTAAGAACACTTTTTTTTTTTTTTAAACCTCTGATACTTGCATATAAGGAAACAATTATGGCATCGGAAATCTTGACAAATCATTACTGTTAACTACTGTAACATATGTATGCAGGTGATATGAAGATTTTTAGCATAAAATGCTTTAAATTGGCTAATTACCCATTATAACAGAGTCTGGATCTGATGTCCTTAGGTTATTCTCCTTATTAGCTATGCTTTTAAAAATAATTACTCTTCATATTTTGAGAAAACTCAAGCAGTATATTTCCACAGTAAAGGCTCTACTAGCAATAGGAAGTATACTTAAAATAGAGCAAAAGAGGTCAGTAGTTTCTGTGATTCATCAGCACCGTTTCTTGTTCTGCAGACTGCAGTGTGTCACTGGAGTTTGTATTGAATAGCCAACAAGGAGAATAATTTAGGCATCAGATCCATAGTCTGTTACAGTGAATAGTTAGCAAGACACTATAAGACAGCTCTGCTTGCATGACTATTAAACACCCATGTAAATGACAAGACATTGCGCTCTCTCCTTCCCAGAATGAGAACAAGAGGCCGCCAACTTATGCTGTCAAAGAAGGCAACAACATGGAAAAGCAAACAGCATAAGAAGGCAAGCTGAAGAGCAGTTCAGTTGTATGGAGAACAGCATGCTCCTTCTTTAATTTTCCCTTGAAAAATAGCTTGAAGAAGGGCTGATAAGACGTGAGAAACTGGGTGAGGGGAGGTTATCCATGGAGACGAAATTAGGATGTCGATATAGAGAAGGGCGTCACATTAAGCTCTGTGGAAAGCATAATGCACTGCTACTAAAGTATACATCAGGAAAGGCTGTAAAACATGAAATCAGCTGTGAGCAAAACAAAGGAATGGGATCTGAGTACATGGCCGAGACATTCAGATCTCTCTCAAAAATCCTTCAGTTTCTCTTTGTGACTATCAAATCCTTCTCATCTCATCTATGTGGCAAAAATACCTCTATGTCCATAAATCTTCCCCAGTGTGAAAAGCTAGTATCACCTAGCTTTTCCTGTCTCTCTCTGAGACCTTCAGTCCCCATGATATCCATTCCTTTATGCCTCAGTGGTACTGCATCAGCCACAAAATGTCTTTACTTTTCCTGCACTTACATTGAATCTCTGCAAAATATGCCCTCTTCTTCATTATAATTTTTATTTTTCTAGATATAAATACAGAATATTTACCAGTATATTAACACTTTCCTTTTAAATGAAGAAAAGGAGTAGATAAGGGGTAAACTTATAAGAGCAATAGAAAGTAGGAAGGAAAAATCCAATTCCTCCTGCCTGCCAAGCGGTAGCACGGCATGTACGTTCTGAAAGGCCTTGGTAGGGTGTGCCAACCAAGGCTCCCTCAGGGACTGCCTGTCCTCTTATAATCTCATGTTGATGTCAAGTCTTTCCAGGATGGCAAGAAAGGAAATGCTAGTTGTTGTGTAACGGACATAGTCTGCAACCCTGTTGCTACTATTTTCTAGTTTGTTAGATTAAAACTTTACGGGTTATTTAAAATCAACAGAGTGATGAATTACCCAGGAAAACAACTGTAATAGTGCACTGATTTCTTGGATTTTTTTAGTTATGTACTGAAGATGCCAAGTTAGCAGGAGGTGAGTTGTAAGAGCTTAGTAAGACAATTTATCTCATGACAACCCAGCATGTAAGTTACTTGTATTCTTTTCACTGATAAGGAGGAAATATTACAAGTATTACAATATACAAGTATCAAGTGGCAGTCTGCTCCTGCTGCAAGGCAAAGCACTAATTTTATCACCTTTCTCCTTTGTATTAGCATTTCTGCTTCCTGAGTGCATGTGTGGGAAGGGCATGCTTTGACAAGTACTTATCTCAAAACTTCTGCAAGGGTCAACACAATATTTTCCTGATGAACAAAGCTACCGCAGGTATGTTACATGTTTCTAGTGTTTCTCCCATAAACCTTAGCTTTGGATAGAATTGGTTTGGGCTGTCTGTCTTTCAGAGACCTTCTCTGACGGTCAGGCTATTCGCTTACCTCAGGAAAGAAACTTTCCAAGCTCCATCTAGATTTCCACATGCAATAGTGGAATTATCTCCTTGGCACATTATCAAGGAGTGAAAATGGTTTAAACCATGCTCTCTGGTTGTTGATTGATTGTAAAGTTGCCCTTGCTGGAGTGCTTTCACTACAAAAGTGAATCGTAAAAAGGTGGAAATTCATTGTAAAATTACGTTTTATAGAAGATACTTGGTTGACTAACCAGATCACAAAGTTTAGAACAGAAAGAAGGAAGTAAATTGTACAATCAGTAGCTACCATAATGCACTCACTGAAGAGATAGCTGATTTATTAAAATACTTTTCCTTTTTTTTTTTTTTGTTTCTAGTTAGTTTCCTATACATCAAACAGAAAATTCAGATTCTTGAATGGTGTTTATCCATATAATGTAGTTAACAACAGATGAAGCAATGCATTGTGGATGAAGGAAGTCATTTGTTTCTTCTTAGTTAAGAAAAAGTGTTGTGACTTGTTTAGAGGGTTGTGGTCAACAGCCCTATGTCCAGGTGGAGACCAGTGACAAGTGGTATCCCCCAGGGGTCCCTCCTGGGTGCTCTTCAACATCTTTATCAATGACATAGACAGTGAGATTGAGTGTACCTTCAGGAAGTTTGCTGATGATGCCAAGCTGAGCGGTGCGATTGATACGAGGGAAGAGATGCCATCCAGAGGGACCTGGACAGGATGGCAAAGCAGGCCTGATGAGGTTCAACAAGGTCAAGTGCTAGGTGTTGCCCTTGGGTAGGGGCAATCCCAGGAATGTGTACAGACTGGAAGAAGAACTCCTTGAGAGCAGCCCTGCGGAGAAGGACTTGGGGGTCCTGGCGGATGAAAAGCTCGACGCAAGTCAGCAGTGTGCGCTTGCAGCCAGGAAGGCCAATGGTATTCTGGGCTGCATCAAGAGAGGGGTGGGAAGCAGGGAGAGGGAGGTGATTGTCCCCCTCTGCTCTGCCCTTGTGAGTACTGAGTCCAGGCCTGGGACCCCCGGCACAAAAAAGACGACTGGCTCCAGCAGCTCCACCAGACAAGGCCACAAAGATGATCAGAGGGCTGGAGCATCTCTCCTATGAAGAACTGCTGAGGGAGCTGGGCTTGTCCAGCCTGGAGAAAAGAGGGTTCTGGGGAGACCTCATTGCAACCTTGCAGTACTTAAAGAGAGCTTATAAACAGGAGACTGACTTTTTTGCATGGGTTGATAGTGATAGGACAAGGGGGAATGGTTTTAAACCAAAAGAAGCGAGATTTGTATTTTACATTAGGAGAAAATTTTTCACTCATTGAGGGTGGTGAGGCCCTGGCACAGGCTGCCCAGAGAAACTGTGGGTGCCCCATTCCTGGAGGTGTCTAAGGCCAGGCTGGATGGGCCCTGTGCAGCCTGATCCAGTGGGTGGCAACCAGCCCCTGGCAGGGGGTTGGGGCTGGGTGGGCTTTAATGCCCCTTCCAACCCAAGCCATTCTATAATTCCATGATTCCTTCTAAAGAGCATTATCTTGCATAAACTTTTCTGTAATGGCCTTTTCATTGGAGGCTTGTGGGAACAGATGATAAAAGATACACAGAATTACTGTGAAAAACACTTCTGAGAAACAGAAAGAATCCAAAGACAAAAGACAACAAGTTCTCCACCTTGCTTTCAGAAGCATGAAGAATTGCAGAACACTGAACAAGCTTATTTCTGTGAGACTTAATGGGAAGCCCCTAAACAAGACTGGCACTTCATTTGCATGTGTGTTTGTCTTACAGAAAAGGTTTCCTCTGAAAAAGAAGTGCTCTATTACCAGTGGTGAGGTTGGTATGAGGAGGTGGGAATTTTATGGTTTTGTTTCTCCTTCTCTGGTGACTGCATGAAATGTTTCACACAGAGAAACTCACAGAGAAAGGATAACTTTGTGATTTCACAGAGAACCTCTTTGAACCTGGTAAAGCAAGTAAACTGGAGTGGTCAGGAAGAAGACACAATTTTCTTACTCTTCCCAATCTGCTGACGCTTATTGCCAAAGTCCTTCCAGCAAGAGAAACACCTTCCTGAAGCATATGCATGCCAGAGCTTGGGGACCAGTAAGTGGTGCTGAATTGAAAGCTATTGTGTAGCTACTTACAGTTCTCACATGAATACTTGCATAAAGCATATCCATAAACATCTGCTAGATAGAAGTCTTCAATTATACAAAAAAAATTTTTTTTTGACAAATTTCTCTGTGGAAATGTATGTGAGGTTGGGAGATCTGTGAATTGTGGGCCAACACATTTATTCTGTATAACTGCTATATTCATGAAACAGGAAACGAGAGAAAAAAAAAAACCTAACAATAACTGAGCTGTTCAGAACTGAGTTGTTCTGACTGCCGCTCTGTAGAGGAACTGAAGGAGTCTTGCTACAGGACAGAGACAGTCCTGTGGCTCTTATGTCTACTCAGCTTCTGCAATTCTTGAAATTGGACCCTGCAGACTCTCAGAACAGAGTTATTGTCAGAAGTGCAAGTTCATGCACTGGGGAAGTTTGATCATATCACAGTTAGGATGTGGGATACTGGGCTGATATAAAAAAACTATAGTCATATGAAGGTCTTACTTACGAAAAAAGTGATTATACAATAGAAAAATTTAAACTCATTAATTTTACAGAGTAAACTGTGCTATCAATGTCAGTATAGGTATTTAAAATAAATATTGGGAATATATGATGTGACAGAAAATGCACAGTCAATTCTGCAGGGGGTTTGGAACCTAGTTTTGCCATTCACAGTCTCATTATAAGTGTTCGGGCTAGACAGGGATGTTTCCACTTCATTATTTAACTTAAACTGCTGCGTCAGTCTGTAGGATGATTTGGTGTGCTTACAAAAGAGAGGGGAGTTGCGAGCCATAGTACTGTAAAAGCATCCCTTACTAGGCCAGATTCTTTGAGGTCAGTCTGTACTCTTTTCAAAATTATCATCACTGTACAACCTTTACTTGATTAGCTTTGTAATCTTTAATTTAAAACATAACAATTCAAAGAATTGCATGTATATGAAAGAATATTGCTGCTAGAGTCAGGAAGCAGTTGATCATCAAAAGACAATCTTTCAGTCATTTTTATTTTATTTTTTTTTTCCTGGCTTAATATATTTTAAATTTATCACCTTTTATTGGAGATACCAGAAGAAGAAAAAATATTATAATAAAGTTGCATATGGCTTAGAACTTCTTTTTTAAAAAGTTTTTTTTTATTATTATTTTTACCTAATTTCTTAAACAGATATAGATATCTGTGTAGAAGAATTACTGTGTCCCCAGTCTGACATTAGGACCATTGAAGTTTGCTGTTGAACACAAACTGTCTTACCTTCAAACATTAAAAGCCAAGTTCACATCTTCCA
>VXAV01008719.1:166520-183924 GCA_013399715.1 Alectura lathami | reverse complement strand
CCCCCATTTTACTGTGTTTTCATTTTATATTTTCCCTGGCTTTCAGTCCTGCCACAACCAGTACCCTTCCGGGGTATCATTAAAGAGCAGTGTGATTAAGCACAGCTCACCCTTTCCCTCTCTGGGCAATTAGAGTTGTCTTATTTCCCAGTCACACAAAGTAGGCAAATTGACTCATTTGTTAAATGTCATAGTTAAATGACCACTTGTTCACTGCATTGTGCCAAAATAGCATTATAAATGTATATTTCTTTTTTTTCCCAGTTAACCTAATCGTAAACTTTTCTGGGGTGTGCTAAACATTCACACATTTACCTTTACATGGTCTGTGCCTCTTGTTAGTCTATTTATTGAGACGACTGTGATAGACAGTGGCTCCATGGGTCCTTTTCTGTTCTCTGGATAAAATACGAGAGGATGAGTTTGTGTGGATTTAGTACTGAAAACATTCCAAACCAAGATAAATGAGTTAGTTGGTGAGTGAAAGACCCAGAACACAGAAACCTATTAATTCTTGTGTAAACCTGTCAAAGAAGTCATCTTGCATCAAGAGATCTGTCTTTGAATAAATCATCAGCCATCAGAACAACATATATATATATTTCTAAAACCATGTTTGACCAGTGCATAATTTATTTGTTCACTGTATCCCAAAGCTAGCCTAATCTTCCTGATATTCACTTTTACATATGTCAGGATTAATGTCACATCTCAGTCAGACCATCACTGATTATATTACCCTATAACAGATACCTGAAACATAATGAAAATCACATTCCAGAAGCGACAGTTCCTCTCCTGTTGCTGGATGCTGGGTAACTCCCACAGATACAGCTGCTGGTTTTGTATCTATCCAAGGTTATGTCAGGTGATCCCCACTCAAAGTGCCTGCTATCAGGCAGTACCAGTATTGCCATTTCTGTGGTCTTACCATGCAACGTAAGCAGCACCTTGATTCAAAACCAGTTCAATATGGCACACATGTCCTGTTTGGCCCTGGCACACAGTCAAAGGTTAAGTTTAAATAGAAAAATCCTGGTAATGGAAGGCACTGACCAACAAGACGCATTCACCATCAGTCATTTCATATTTACTTCTTAGACTTCTGACATCACTTCAGTGGTTAAGTGACTGTTTCATATTATTTCACAGATGCAAAATGAAAGCATCATGTTCTAACTGAGCCAAACTTGGAACTAAAGTCTCAGTTTCTGCAGACCTGTGGCCCACAGCATTTACCATGGCACAGGTTACATATGTTCCTGTTGTGCTGATGCTAAGTTTTTTCCAGCATAAGACATTGTTTTCCACTAGCCTGGCAAGTGGACAACCAGATGTAGTGGGTAAGTAAAAAATTAAGCAATGGTACATCCCCTTACTAGCCATACCAGATGTCTGATCAGAACTTCTTGTCAAGTCTCTTTCTTCAGCCAATGGATAGACCTCACCCATAGGAAAATTGTCCAAGGCAGGTAAAAGTGAATAACCTAACATTTTGTGAGCTATAGATAGGTAAACATGGATGTCTCTGCTAAAGTCACTCACAATATTGAATATGACCAGCTGCTGTGTGAGAACAGAGGTCCCGGGGGAGCTGATGAGTGTGCAAGCCTTACTGGGAGCCAAATGCTTCCCATATGCAGTGGGAGGTCACTCTTCCTCTGTGTAATGTCATTATAATTGCAGATGAACTTGGGCTACGTAATGATCTGCAGGTTACCAAGCATGAGTCAAGAGTTATTCTGTCCTGGAAAAACAACCTGACAAAAGAAGAGACAGAGAAGTACAGTGTGGAGTATATTTTGAGTTACACATTCTTCAATACCTCTCATGAAAGGAAAGTAAGTTGTTCTGTGGTTACACATACTTTAAAGTGAAATCATACATTACTTCATTTGGTAGATGAATGTGCATCATTTTCCTTTCAATAATTAGTACTGTCTATTTTCATGTAACTCCTTCCTCCTCCTTTTAGGAAAGACTACAGGAAAAGAAAAAGATAATACATCTTACGTTACATTCTGGTTTTAGAGCTAAAGTTAAAACACAGCTTTTCAATAAAGAAACAGAAGGCCTAATTAAGGAGAGTGGCTGGACAGAATATATTTACAAGGCTCCTCCAGGTCAGCTATTGCCTGTGTGTTGTTAAGACATACAAGCATTCATTATAATGTTCTGTCTTACTTGGAGACATATCGTTTCTAAAAGCTCATTATCTTATGCTATTTTTGTGTGTGTGTGTGTGTGGGTATAAGAGAATGACACATCTTGGAATGCTGTGGAATTATCTAAGAAATTCAGCTCTGCTGAGCAAAATGTCAGAACAACCCAACCACTGTCTTCATTTTCCCTAACATCTCCCATGTCTGTTGAAGATTGCCTTTTGTGTTACCTGGTTTCAGGAAATCTTAAAAGAGTAGAGCTCTTCAACTAGTACTCTAGACGTTCTTTTTGTCTTCAGCTAGGTCGGTATGGCTTTTGGTGGTAGCAGCAGAAGTGCTTCTCAGTTATCATTGCCCCAAAAAACCATCTGTTCTCACCCAGTACTTATCCACCCCTCTAGAAATAAGAATATCTGATAGGTTTGTAAAGGCATCCATCATGTTACTAGAATATCTATGTAGAATAAATGTCACACTTTGTTTTTTTCCCTTTTCTTTGTTGCAGTATATATTCAGAATCTTTCATGCATCATATATAATATTTCTTTTTTCAATTGTACCTGGCATATTAAAGCAGAAGCTCCTGCAGATTTCCAGTTTTTTTTTTCGTACAGGTAAGGATCCTGTGCAAAATAAGTATGATTTTTTTTTTTAATTTTTTTTTTATACCTTGTCTAAGATCTGTTAAACCTTGATATGCAAGACTCATATTTCCTTATCACAGGCACACAGGAAAAGATTTTGAATGCCAACAATATATAAAAAGTGCAAGGAATAAAAATATTGGATGCCACATGAAAGAAATATATTTCCAGCCATCAAGAAAAATCAATTTAAACATATCTGTAATAGATCTGAGAAGTAATTCAAGAGGACTGTCTTATTACAAAGCCTTTATACCTCAGAAAATAGGTAAGTACTGTTTATTATGAAAAGCTCAGTTGTTGGTTGTTTCACTGATCTGGAAGCAAAGAAATGAGAGAAGTGTGACCAAGACAGAATACTATTTCTAACTTGTTATGCATTTATATCTCCGCGAATTTTACACAAAGATTTAAAAAAAAAGGGAATGTGGTTCAAAGGCATTTAGTTATTTACTCTGAAGTAATATCATTGTTTATCTATAATTGTGTTTTAAAAAATGTTAAGATATTGTGAGAAAATGTTTTAAAGATTTCATTCCATATAATTGGAAAAGTATTATACTCTTCTTTCCTCCAGTTTTTCTCATTTCTATTTTTTCTCTTCTTGTCCTGAAGAAAACAAGATAAAGACAAGTATAAACACGTACATCTCATTAATAAGTGTATTTGAGAATATGAATGTTCTCAAACATTAATAACATCATTATTTATTTATGAAGTCATTTTTAGTTTAAAATATTTTGACAGTGATTTTTAACTACCAACAGTCTTGAATGATCACACAAAATTATTTTTTCTTACTTCTCTGTGATGTTTGAATTAATCTCATTAGTAAGAAATACTCCTGAGTTTTAGCACAGATTGCAGATTCAAATACATTTTAAATTATGAACATATTGATCATATTCCAGACTTGTAACGTGGGAATCAGGCATAACTCGAGTGAAAGCAAAAACTCATTCAAAGCTATCAAAATCTATTCTGAGCTAGATTTGATTTACTGCGTTCTCATACATTAGAATTACTGTTTTTACCTCAGGATTTACACCGCAGTTGGAAGTAGTTAAAAGTAAGATGTTCTGTATTAGCAAAATGAAACAGTCTCAAAAAAAAAAAACCCAACCTTTTTTTTTTTTTTTTTTTTCCTGGGGGTGTGTGGGGAAAGAATGGGGAAACTAATCTTCAGGAACGCTGTGCTTCATAGCTGACCTGAAGGAACTGACTTCCCAGCTGGCTGCTGGCTCCATCCCACTGCCAGGACCCCAGCAGAAAGTTGCCGTGGTGCACCTGCTCGCAGCGTCACATGCTTCCCCGTTTCTTTCTCCCCACTGCACGAGGATCTGCTCCCCCCTGCTCTGAGGCAGCTGCCACCTCCTCTTCGCTAAGAACAGGCCCCGAGCATTTCCGCCCTGCCCTTCCTGCCGTTTTTCCTTAGCCATCAGCATGGCTGCGTGCCAGCCACGGCTTTTTCAGCCAATAGCTTCCCCTCCTGCCCCCCACCCCCTGTCAAGCAGAAACCCTCCTTTCCCCTACAATACATCGTGAACGTTTGGTAGCATGCAGCAAACTCAAAAGTGCTTGCAGGGCAGCTGAGGATGACTCAGTCCTAGCAATCTACATGGCTGATGAAACTTTCCACTTAATTCCTGCTGTTTGTACAATCACAACAGGGTGAGATCCTCTGGAAATAATATCTCAGAGGTGAAAAATGTCTTTATTGCTGCAGAGGCTGAATGCAGAGCAGCTGCTGCTTACCTTCCTCGCCTTTTTCATGGCTTGTGGTGCACCTCGACCCTCAAGGCGAGCACTGGCTGCTGCCAATAGGGTCAGCTTTGGGGGCAGGCGGGAGAACCACTTTACAAGCCTGAGGGTGGGAGAGAAGCTTCTGTTAATTTTGTGGATCCCACCAAGGGCTCATTAGTCAGAGACTTCTCAAGATGGGAAAGGAAAACAAAAAGCCAGAAAGGAAACCTCAGCATGACATATGCCTGTAGAGTGAGAAAGGGCTGTGCAGCCGCAGCTGCAGGAAAGCACAGAGCTGTGTTATGGAGAAGCAGTGCTGCTGCTGTCCTTCACTCCTTCTCTCTTTGTCTTCTCTTCAGCACCATGTTGCAGCCATGACAGCCTCAGACATCACCAGCCCTGTCCCCACAGCCTTGTGGTGAACCCATTCCTCTGCTGAGAGGGCTTTTTTGGAGAACTGCAGCTGTGGTTCCTCCCTTTGTGGCAATGCAACCTCAGCTGGGGAGGGCTCCCGCTGCTTCAACACCCTGCACACACCTGTACCCGGATCAGTTCAAGAAAATGTGGCATTCACTGAGTGTTTTCTTTGTGTGTGGTAACCTCCAAAATAGTCAGTTGCCTGTCTTAATGGCTGGTGCACATTAACATGAGAAACAACATGAGGTGCAGATGATATCTCTGTGCTCATTTTCAGAGAAACTGAACCCACCGGTCAACATTTCTGTTTCCTTTGAAAACAGAAGTATTAAAATTCACTGGAAACCCCCGCCTACCATTGGCTCAGCAAGGAAAAACTGCTTTAAGTATCAAGTGAAAATAACTGACCGTAAGGTAATTTTTTGGACAGTACATTTACTCTGCATGGTATAATTTATATAAAAACTAGGCATCCCTTGAGTTGAGAGGAATTAAAATTGAAACAAACTTTAAAGAAACCCCAAGATCTTTTGTGAATAATCCATTTTTTTTCTTTCCTCATGAATTTGAATGGTACACTAATATCACTTAGATTAGTGACTTTTTGTTAGTGATAAAAAGACACTAACTTGTGAAAACTGAGAAACAGAAGTAATGGTACAAACCTGTTCTTCAGAGAGGTAATTTTCTACCAGAAGGATATGTTACTAAAAGGTGTTAAATATCACTGTTTCCGTATCTCTTCTGTCCAAAGATAGGACTTCTATGTGTATTTTTTTTTCATACAAGGAAAAACTGGATGGCTACACTTGCATTGCAATGATACTACGATGTTTTTCCAGAAGGTTGTTGTCTCCAGCTTATCTCATTCGATCTAGAATTGTAGTTATTTTCTTTTCTACAGAAATAGAATATGGATTTATTTATTCTCAGTAGTTCTTTTCCTTGTATAAATATGTTCAACTCTTTTCAATGTTTTTCTGAAGGAAGTTAAACATTTATAAATGTTATTCTGCCTGTAGTATTTGTTTGATGTTACAAAGAGTGCAACACCAGCTAAAGCACATACTTCTTTTATTAAGTGTTTGCTGAGATGATCCTGCTGAAACAATTTAAAATTTTGAGTCTAAAGCATGTACTGCTTTAAAGCAAAAAACACTAGAAGTAAAAGCAGAAAAACACTTATGTAAATTAAAAGTGGTGATTTAGATGGCTAAAGGGATTGGACCATCTTTCTTATGAAAAAAGGTGCAGGGAGTTGGGACTGTTCAGCCTGGAGAAGAGGAGGCTCAGGGGGATCTCATTAACGTGTACAAATATCTGAAGGGAGTGTGCAAAGAGGTCAGAGCCAGGCTTTTCTCGCTGGTGGCAGGACAAGAGGCAATGGCACAAACCATAACACAAGAGGCTCCCTCTGAATACCAGGAGCACTTCTGTGTTGTGCGGGTGACGGAGCCCTGGCACAGGTTGTCAGAGGCGCTGGGGTCTCCTCCTTAGAGACTTTCAGAAGCCGCCTGGGCACCCTGCTCTGGGTGGCCCTGCTGGAGCAGGGGTTGGGTCACAAGGACCCAGAGGGCCCTGCCAGCCTCAGCCATTCTGTGACTCTTTGAAATTATTCTTTAAAAAAAAAAAAAAAAAAAAAGAATGTAAATAAGATTCTATCATGCACTGAATATTTTGAATCTGTTTTTGCCTGGATAACATCTCTTCCTTCTTGATGTTCCACATGAATCTTAAGATAACATGTAGAAGTATCCTGTTGGAAAAATGCTTGCAGATATATTCAAGCACTCCCCTTTACAGAGGGAAACTTGAAAAGAGCTTGATTTGAAGTGTGGCTGCATAATGTTACATAGTGTTACAGGAAAATAATTAATTGTAGGAAGATGCTATTGATTAAAAGCATGTGATTTCCTGCCATCAGAACAGAACCATGTCGGCTCTCAATGTACTCCTCAAAACTAAAATATATTTGCTAATTTATATTGCAGTATTAATTTGTTCCTGAAATTTGTAATTAGGCTTCAGCCTTGCAAAGTTTTTCTCTCATACTTAATTCATGCCATATTCAGTGAATAATTCATGTGAAATACATGTGAATCCTTGCAGGATTGTGCTCACAATTTACATGCCAATATTGTTACTTCTACATACATCACTAAAATAATCTTTCCTGTTGTTTGCATACATTATATATATCTAATAATCTTTCATGGTGTACCAGCAGCTTCTCTTAGTTTTAACAGTAAAAGACAGAACAGTGCTGTAGCTTAGCTTATGCAGCATGATGGCAGTATGGTGGCATTAGCAGTTGGCAGTTTAAAATTACATAGGAGTAAGAGCTGAAATGTTTTCATGCAGATTCTTATTTGCACTCCTAAAGAGCAGAAAGCCAAGTACTTAACTCATCATATGATACTGAGAAGCTCAGATTGTGTATTTGAATGTGAATTTTCTGAATCTTTGGTATTTTCATTCAAGCTCTCTTTTAAGCAGTGTTTTTCTCCAAAAACCTAAATCTAGCATACCTGAATACTTAGTACTCTAGCAATAAATGTCTATGTAAGCTGACTGCAAACATTTCAGAGTCGATTGAAGGCTGAAATAACATATGATTAAATAAATATATATTCATTCTTTGTTAGACACAGTAGAAAGAAGTGCAATAAGATGCATTACCGGTCACAAAATATCTTCGTAAATTATGACAGGGTTTATTAGTTCAGACAGCTTCCACAGTTACATTTGCACTTCTCATATCCCCCCGTTGCAGCATGTGGAAAAGGAGCTTGTGTCAGTATGTGGATATGTCAAAGCTTCTCAGTCCTTGTTTTATTTTTATTCCTCCCCGCCCAGGAGAAAGGCAGGTAGCCCCCTTCTAGGCCCCCTCTGCAAATAGATATCTTCCCCTTAACCATTTACAAGTCTAACACTTCAGAACCTGTGCTTGGACGCCTCCAAGGATTTTCCCATCTGTTCACGAAGCTCCTAATCACTAGCAGCTGCAAATAGTGGGCAAGGGAGGTTCATGATGGATTCTGCTCAGTGATGTGCTGGAACACTTGTGATCTGCCATGCAGGCAGATTTCCTTCCCACTTCGGACGGAGATTGAGGGAAGTGGAAGCAGGGAGGGCGGGCAGTAAGGGTGCATTTCTGCTGGGGGGCTGGGATGAGCCCAACGAGAGCAGTGGGGTTCTGCTCTTTTGCTGTGTTCAGGTGGCTGCTGGTAGCAATTTCCAAATTCCTAACATCTCCCACTCTTCCCAAGGCAAAGTCATATGTGTTAAATTGTTCAGCATCTTTACTGACACAGAGTAAACCTCTTCTGTTTTTCTTGCCTTACACGGCTGCAGGATACAAATGTAGGAAAGGAAAGGGAAATTTTTGGGGCATGGAAGTGAATAAGCAGTGGAAAACTGTGGGGTTTTTTTTTGTGTGTTGTTGTTTTTTCCTCAGATGAGATGGTTGGGAAAACAGGAAAGAGTCAACAAACAAACAAAAAAGGTATGTGAAGGCACTTGCTAAGTGAGAGGCCTTGGAATAGACTTGAGGAGAATTACAGTCAAAGCTAGTAGTTATTAAAAGGGTAGTTATCTAAAAGGATAGTTATCTAGCCAAGAAGCACAACATGAGGAGACAAAAGGTGAGTAAAATACTGCAGCAGTGTAACAGGAGTCATGGGAGGGAAGACAACAGAGCAAGACTGAGGTTTTTTGTTAACTGTCAGGGTACCCATAAGCAGGGTTGTAGATATTTGTTGAAGGGCACTTAAGAAGATAATGATTAAAATATGCAAGTCTATGTTTATTTATTCTGAATACCAGAAGGGGTGACTTGCTGAATACTTATGTGTATGATTAATAATACAGTAATACAAACAGATAAAGCTTAAAAATAGGGAGTTAAGCCTGCAGGTGACTGAAAGCTAGGAAGAGTTGGCAAGTAGTACAGAAAATAAGGCTTGAATTTGAAATGCTGACTAAATCTGAAATCAACAAGCCAAAATTCAGCAATAAGGAAAGTCCTATGATTGGGAAGTATAGGTCAAGTATGCAAAACCCAAATAAGGAGTTAATGCGTAGGCAGCAATGCAGAAGAAGAAAGGTCTGTGGATTACAGTGAACCACAAACTGTGTCAACAATTCCATGCTAGTACACAAAGGTCAAAAGTTATTAAAGTATGTATGACAGGCATGTCACATGTAGGACATACATTGTGACTAATTCACCCTTCTAGCTACTAAGCTTCACCCGAAGTATCAAATTGTGCTCTGGGCATCACCACAAAATATAAATACATTGGAAAAAAGTTCAGAGAACGCTTCCTTTACATCCTGTACTTCAGTCTACATGTTTTCAAAACTGCTGCTCATTATATGAGCATTTTATAAGCAGAAGCTTATAAAGGATGTGCTCCAGGAGATGGAGAGTGAAGGTCACAGTCTAGATGTTACACTTCTGTGTAAGTAACACACAGTAACTTGTGTGAAATATCTTCTAGTAAATAAAAGGTTCTTAAGAGAATAGGGATCATATCTACCTATGACAACTTGTGAGTAGGACAAAAAGTAACTTGTTAAATTTGAAGTAAGGAAAATGTATGGTAGAAATTAGGAGAAGCTTGGAAAAGAGAAGGCTCCGGGGAGACCTCATTGCAGCCTTCCAATACTTAAAAGGAGCTTGCAGGCAGGAGGGGGACCGACTTTTTACACAGGTAGATAACGTTAGGACAAGGGGGAGTGGGCTAAAACTGAAAGAGGGGAGGTTTAGGTTGGACATCAGGAAGAAATTCTTCACTGAGAGAGCGGTGAGGCGCTGGCACAGGCTGCCCAGAGAAGCTGTGGATGCCCCATCCCTGGCTGTGTTCAAGGCCAGGCTGGATGGGTTCCTGGGCAGTTTGAGCTAGTGGCTGGCAGCCCTGTCCATGGCAGGGGGGTTGGAACTAGGTGATCTCTGAGGTCCCTTCCAACCCAAGCCATTCTATGATTCTATGAAGTGTTCTAATTCCAAGGAAACTGCAACACTGAAAAAGTTTTCTGAGGCTGTTTAGGGTAGCTCTGCATTGAGTTACTGATGACAGATTAGACAAGCTTCCTCCAACAATGGTCTGGGTAGATGTGACCAAGAGCTGCTGCCCATCACAGCCACATAAGGTGGCCTACGTAATTTTATAAGATATCTTTCATTTCTGCACTTTGATAATTTCTTCTGATGAAATGAGCTTAATATTGGCTCCATAGGAGCAAATTTTCAGGCACAGAACATAGTTGGCACTTAACTCTCACTGTCACTTGCAGTTTGCTGTTGAAAGTCCTCGTATACCACACTTTTGATTACTTTTGAATAATCAAGCACAAGTTTTTTGGATCTGTTTCTGGTACCAGATCTGAAAAGAAGGTCTCAAGGAGTGTAAAGGAAGAGAAAGAAGTGATATGGTGCACAGTTCAATCCATACTGTGCATTGGTTGGTAGGAGAGCAGGTGGTCATCTTTGCTTAAAGTTGCCTTTACAGTACTACGTTATCATCTTTTCATAACATCAAAGAGGAAAAGATCCTGGGACCATTTGTTTCTGAGATGCATACTTTCCACTTTGCAGCTTCCTAACATTATTGCTAACTATTCTGAGCAGGAGTTTCCTGTCTTCCATTCTTTCTTGTTCCTTCCTAGTATTGTTCATTTATTTCACTTGGCTCCAGTTTCTTATTTTTTTCTAAATTCTTCTTTATTTTCGAGCCTGAGTTTTAATGTATGCCATCAAAAACAGATTGTGTCTGGATGGAAACATTTTTTATGAAAATCAGTTTCTACTAGATTTGAGATATAAGTAACTGTATTTGACATCACTAGAATTATGTATGTTTCAACTGCAACATGAAATCACCTAAAATAACCCTCTAAACCTATCTTGATAGATTGTAGATGTCACTGCAGAGAAATATGAGTATCCACTTCACAAGCCAGCAAGTAAATGTACGGCGCAAGTGAGGGCAAAGAAAGAGGTATGCATAAGAAACAAGATTTGGAGTGATTGGAGTGAACCAGTGATTATTTATGATGGTAAGTTATCACATATTTACCATTTCCAACTCTTATCACTATATATGTTGGTATCATTCAGCATATTTACTTTCTGGTCTCCTCTTTGCTGCGTTACTGTACTGTAGCAGCACCTAGACCAGGGTCTATGCCATACCCCACGTTACACAGTTCTACATGCTGTGAGGAAACATAGTCCTTGGTCAAATGGATTTTATTTCTGGTTAGGTAAAAGAGAAATAGTATAATGGGGTGGATAACACTCAGTATTTAGGTAGAGATACTGGTGCTTAGTCTTGTCTCTGTATGTTGACATGCAAAAATGTTCAATACTGTTGTTAATAAAACAAAACCAGATAAATACGTAATGCAACAGACTGTGCATTTCGGAATGCGTCCTTTTGGTCCACTGAGCTTCAGGTACATGGTTGTCTGAAGAGACAGGAAATAGGAGGCCAGGCATTGCTATTTTTGCAATGGAAATGTAGGAAGGAAATGTATTTGAGCAGTCATTCACCTTAATTCCAACCTACAAAATCTTGCTTTCAGCAGCTGCAACTGTCCTTCAACTGTTTTCAACACCTCTGCTTTCCCAACTTCCTCTACAGCTGTTGTTGAGGCTTAACAATCACAGCTTGTTTTCTCTGCTTCAGAAAAGTTTGTGGTAGACAAGACTGCCGTTGCATATAACATGTCATATCTCCATGTGTTCGGTGCAGCAAGTTGATTTACTTCTGAAGCATGTAACTTTGCACAAGTTCATGTAATACAGCAATTTCCCTTCTTCCTTCCTGTATTCAGAGAGGATCAGTGGCTTTTGTAACATGAATCTCTGGAGTATATTACATCGAGAGATCACATGCTCAGGCAAACCTCTTTAAACATCTCCTTTGATGCTTAGAGAGGGTTTTCTATCCATTTTATTTTGTATTCTGTTGAAATGATTTTGTCTGCATTTAGCTGGCAACATATATGATAAATGGACTTTATGAAGTGCTTTACAATACTGCCTAGATTTTTTAAAAGACTCTTATTAGTAGTATCATTCTTGGTAATTTCATGGAAATCCTGTATCCAAGTTCATAGGCACAGTGATTTTAAAAGTTTTAGACTTTCTGTGGAATAATTTGAAGGGAAAAACATCCATTCTCTATTTTTATTTTGGAATGTGTCAGATTTCTGCTGGAAGTCTTGAAGCAATGTGAACTGACCTGCTTTTTGTTTACTTCCACATAACATTCTAATGTTTCATCTTGAAAATGTATTACATTTCTTAAAGAAAGCATTTTAAGAGGCATTTCATCCTCCATTTAAAAAAGCTGAAACATCAAAACGAAATAACATAATTTAAAACATAACTAAAATATTTGTACTGAAATGTTCCTTTGACATGAAAAGAATTTGTTAATTTTCTCATGGGATACATATTCATTTTCTAGCAGAATTAGCATATGCCCTTGAAAAATAAAACAATGTAAACTGAACTGTTCGGTACAGAAACTTTCTGCTAAAAGAGAAATGTTTGATCAGCTTTATTCATATACAGAAACTTGAAATAATTGGTCTAATTTTTAGAGCTTCTGAGCATTCATAGATCGCTTTGAAGTTAGTAGCAATTCAGAGGTGTTCTGAATTTTGCAGACCAAGCCAATTGTTTTGGTTTCAGAATACTGTTGGATGTGACTAAGTTTAAGCATTTGCATCTGAAACAAGCAAATAAATAATAATAAAAAAAAAAACTCAACCCAACCCCAAAACAAAAGGAAACTATAAAATTATCTAACTAAAAGTATACATGCTTTTTTTCTCCTACCTTTCCAAAATGCATGAGGTAAGGAAGCAAGAGGAGCAAACCTCTTTGTGGTTTGGCTGATATAAAGACCACTGCTTCCTCTTGTCATGTGTACATGATATAGAGTTAACAACAGAAGGATGCAGGATGGTCATCTCAAAATAAAGAATTAGTACTACATGATTCAAAATTGTTTAGAACGTATTTTCTCAGCACTCAACTCAAAAGACAAGGGAAAAACTCTCAGATTAAATCAAGAATAGCTTTGTATTTTAGTAGAACATAATGGTTGTTCTTCTACATAGTTCTGCACAGAGGTTTAAGAGCTTTTTATTGGTTTCACATCAAATTCATGGAAATTCATATCTATCATTTAAATTACAGATGGGTTGAAGCCAGGAACATTTTTATGATTCTTTTGTTCTTTGAATTTTATCTAGGTTGGCCCTAAAACCATTGATTAACTGGCCTAGGACTACTAATATTTTAAGAGCTGTTCCTGCCTGTTTATCTTCACAGTACTAGTTCAAAGGAATCTAAACTAATCATGATTCTAAAGCTAGGTATTAAACAACAACAAAAAATTGCTAGAAAATACATTATTGATTGGGGTATTTTAGAGGAAGGAATGTAAGGTACAAAACAATAATATTTTCTGAAGAAACACCATAAACATATTTCAGAATGTTTGCTTGCATTTCTCTAGAACTTTGCCTAATATGGTTAGAAAAGGTAAGTATAATAAAAAAAAAATATGTTCCTTCTTGAGTCACAGAGAATTTTTTTTTTTTTTTTTTTACAAAAAACTTTTATTTTCATTTCACCTTAAACCACTTACAGCTGTCAACAGGTGAGGAAGCAGTGGCAGAGGGCTCATGGTATGTGGAAATGGGAGGTGGCAACAGCAGTAATCCAGAGGCAGCTAGGGCAGTGGCAGGAGACTCAGCGACAACAGGCAGATAGAGGAGCCTGATATCAGGAGAAATCAAGGCTTTATGGAAGCATCCAGTGAAAGAACAGGCCATGCTCAGCATGGCAGATCAGAGATCCGGGGTCCAGGGAAAGGAACAAATAGAGTCCATTGGTGCAGAGGAAGCTGGGGAAAGTGTTAGATCAAGACAGCAGCAAGGCTGAGGACTAAAAAGAGGAGGAAAGAACAGTGAAGTCATATAATCATAGAATCATAGAATGGTTTGGGTTGGAAGGGACCTTAAAGACCATCTAGTTCCAACCCCCCTGCCATGGGCAGGGACACCTCCCACCAGACCAGGTTGCTCAGAGCCCCATCCAGCCTGGCCTTGAACACTGCCAGGGAGGGGGCAGCCACAGCTTCTCTGGGCAGCCTGTGCCAGTGTCTCACCACCCTCTCAGGAAAGAATTTATTCCTCATATCTAGCCTAAATCTCCCCTCTTCCCGTTTGTGGCCATTACCCCTTGTCTTGTCGCTCCATGCCCTTCTGAAGAGTCCCTCCCCAGCTCTCCTGTAGGCCCCCCTTCAGGTACTGGAAGGTTGCTGTCAGGTCCCCCCAAAGCCTTCTCTTCTCCAGGCTGAACAACCCCAGCTCTCTCAGCCTGCCTTCATAGGGGAGGTGCTCCAGCCCTCTGATCTTCATGGCCTTCCTCTGGACCCCCTTCAACAGCTCGATGTCCTTCTTGTGCTGGGGACCCCTGAACTGGACACAGTGCTCCAGGTGGGGTCTCACGAGAGCAGAGGGGCAGAATCACCTCCCTCGCCCTGCTGGTCACGCTTCTCTTGGTGCAGCCCAGGATCCAGTTGGCTTTCTGCGCTGCAAGCACACACTGTTGGCTCATGTTGAGTTTTTCATCAACCGACAACCCCAAATCCTCCTCAGAGCTGCTCTCCAGCCATTCTCCGCCCAACCTGTGTTTGTGCTTGGGATTGCCCCGACCCAGGTGCAGAACCTTACACTTGGCCTTGTTGGACTTCAGTCAGAAACCCTTGTTTCCCCTAAACAACTTGGTGGAAAGTTTCTTTATATCTGCAGCAGCTCAGAAATGGTGAAATATTTATGAATCAGTGATATATAATTTATCCATTTATGAACTACCCTTTCCCTTATTATTAACATAATTGTTCTTTCTTTTTAAGAGAAGACTGTGGACAGTATGCTGCTAAGCCTCACATTGTTTTGCCTTTTGATTTTCCTTGGAAGTTTGCTGATATGTGCATGTAAAAGGTAATATACATTTCTGAAAGTTAATATAAGCTTCTGGCTGGTGCAAGAGAGATCAGGGAAGAGAGATGGCTGTGTGGGTCAGCAAACCATGCATTTAATGTCAAATACTGATATTTTCAGATGAATTATTATCTACAAAAAAAGCAGTTAATTGTACATTACCAGTTGTTACTTTATCAAAGGTGTGCTCGATGTAAGACACAGCTACTGAGCACCTCGCAGATCCCATCCCTGTCCCTGGAATGCCAGTCTTACACCGTACTCACAGCTGTATCTCTGACACTAGCCTGACTGTTGCCTATCAGTGTGATTTTGCCCCATGCTTTTGTGGATTCTGCATTCAGGGCTACCAACAGTAATCACACCAAAGACGAATTGCATTTCCCATGTAGCCCAAGTTCATTTCATAATTCATGTGTATTGCCTAAAGCATGCTTTTCCTGTAAGTCAGTCAGCTTACAAGAAATAAGTAAAAAATGAAAGTCAGGCTGACAGAAGGAATTTACTTTGCTGTACTATTAGTGGCCCTACACCTACCACCAATTAATGCAGCCAACTGACTCCACACCACTACTTTTCTGCTCAGCTACATATCTTTCCTGTTGACTTATCAGTGAAGACTTTCTTGAACTGGAAAGAAAAAAAAATCAATTCAGGATAGCATGATAACTCAAGATGCCTTATTATTTGGAAGGTGTGATATGTAATGGTTCTAGTGTTAAAAGTAAATTAATTAACAAATTAACAACTAAATAGAATTCCTGGTTAGGATAAAAGAATTTACCACATGCTCTATCTTCTTTCAGTGAACAGAAACTCAAGGGACTATGGATATGAAACTGTTAATATTAAAATATAATATGAAATAATTCCCCTGGGGCAAGGAAAGAATGTAATTAAAAGCCACCTGTATCTAAACATAAAACAATATTCTAGTCAAATAATGAGGAGTGCCTCTGGTCTCAAGAGAGCAGCTCAGCTTGTAGATCTCTTCTGTGGTAAATTTACATAGTATTGAAAACCAATGTATAACCCTTTGTGAGAGCACAAAATGTTTTCATGGTTTTATGCAGACACCACTCATGCGCAACTTGAATTGTGCTAGACTTCAGCAAAGGAGTTAAAAGACATTTTGGATGCTGTGCCTGCCCCTGTCCTCTATGTTTCTTCCCTGATTATCACATTTTTATAAGTAGTATTTTTAATTATGAAAATAAGAGTTTTTTATTTATTTATTTATTTATAAGCATGGTAGCATGCCACAGGCTTTTGATTTCTTTTGAATTCAAATGCATATGCATATCCATACAATCCTTTTAAAACTCTAGCTAGTTAAAACCATTGAGGTGGAAGAAGCAGGTGGGAAAAATGCTGAGCGCAGTGCCTGTAATGAAACAAAAAATGGTAGAATAGCTTTAGAAGTGGAAGAAGTCTTTAAACATCTACATCTACACTCCATGCCCCACCTAAGTGGTTATCTCCTCTTTTTATTTAACTTTCTTACTCAGTTATATTGCTACCCACCATCTGTTGCAGGTGTATCTATTGCAAACAATTATTGAATAAATCAGATATTTTTGAGTTGCGTGTCTGTGTCACTTTCTTGTAGGTACAGATGCCTGGAAGTTATAACCATGCCTGTTCCACATCCTAAAGATAACATCACAGCTTGGTTAGCTGCAGATGAGACTCACCACCAGGTAGAGTGTCTGTCTTTTTTCTCTCACTGCATTGACACGCATGACATTACCTGCACTCAGAATGGCACAACATTGCAATTAGAGCAGCAGGTCAGTTTTAAGAAGAACTGAGAAAATGGTGTGCAGAGTACAAGACAAAACAGAAAATAAACATTTCCAGTGTTTGTATGGCTGTAATTGATGGAGCTCCTTGGCCAGCAAATTAGATGCTTCTTGTCGTTGCCTGTGATTGTGTGTTAGAGGAAAAAATACTCTCTGGTCAGGCAGTAGTCTACATTTCTATAACTCTGGTGAAGCTACACAGTGAATTGTGCACTAGAAGGCACAGGAAGATTCTCTCTTACCTGATTCTCTCACAGCACCTGATTAAAAGTTGAAGATGTGCCCTAATGGTGTTTTTGGGGTAGGCATCATTGAAACAGTGTTATGAGGATTTTCTCCATCCTATGTATTCAATACATTTGATTAAGAGCCTTTATTTCATTTGTTTCATTCATTTTACTCTGCCTTATTCAACTTTATTGCTGCACTTACACTACTTAAACATCTTCTAGTAGTGCATTCAGCAATGTAACTAACAATTGCTAATGTGAGCTGTTACTCCACTTCCCCTTCTAGGGGAAAAAGGGTGTGCCTTTCAATGCTGTGTGTTTTTTTTTTTGCTTTTTTTTTTTTTAATAAAAATATATAAATAATAGCATAAACACGT
>VXAV01008719.1:114099-125131 GCA_013399715.1 Alectura lathami | reverse complement strand
TGAAGGATTCACTTTGGGAAGATAAAATAATTAAGGTCATTTGAGTCATATGTGAACAACACCTGAAAACGCTGTTAACATTTTTGTAATCAACTGATATGAAACTTATTCATACCCTTCTACAAAATTTACAAACCTGTAAGACTTCTGACTAGTCAGTCATAGTATATAGCATATGACAACTTCATATCTCTTTTGTCTTTCTGGTAAATATTAATGTTAATTACACTATTGAAAGTATTTTTTCAAATATATTTTAATTGCAATGTATGTGTATTTTACCTATGAAATGATGCTATTAACTGATGTAACAGAAATTTAATGTTTTGATTGAAGGCAGTCTTAGACTGCACCAAATCCAAGGACTGGAAAATCAATGAGGTAGTGGCAATGAATTCCGTTACACCATTACGAAATCTCCTGCTTCAAGGAATTGCGTATACAAATTTATTTTGGTAGGACCACTGAAAACAAACAAACAAAATGACAGTTGCAAAAAGGAATTAATTTTTGTTAACAGATAAGAGTGTTCTCATTCAATGATATTATTTAATTTCTAGATTTGAAGAGGGCAAGAAGAAAGATTGGAAGCCATGTCCCACGTATTTATTGGCTCAAGGTTATAATTCTGGATGTCTTTTTAAGACAGAAGGACACACCCTTGCCTTCTCTATCATGAACAGTAATGGAACTGAACAGCTTTTTTCTAAAAGACTAAAATCTGATTTCTATAGTAAGTATGCAAAATCACGACTATATCTTTTAGTAGTTCTAGT
Source organism: Alectura lathami (assembly GCA_013399715.1). Classification (NCBI taxonomy): domain Eukaryota; kingdom Metazoa; phylum Chordata; class Aves; order Galliformes; family Megapodiidae; genus Alectura; species Alectura lathami. The sequence goes on along the minus strand of VXAV01008719.1, from coordinate 124,355 downwards.
GTGGCTGCTCATTCTTTATTTGTGCCTAGTCTGAGAAGGAATAATGTATACGTGTGTTTAAAATGTTATTAGTGTACATAAAAACCAAACTATCAGTAGGTGGAATTACTGATGCTGATTTTCATCCCTTGCTATCATCAGTAGTTATATAGGATTATGTGCAGCTGTAACTAGGTAGATTACATTTGGCAGTCAGATTTATCCCAAAATGCAGTTTCAATATTAGAATTTAAACAGTAAAAGGCCTGCTCGGTATTCATATCAGGAAAACAAACACAACTTTTTAGTTTCTTGTCTTAGTGCCAGTGACGAGAAGTTTTTCATATTTTCAACCTTTCATGCATTTGCCATTTTCCATGAGATGTGAGGGAGCAAGCTACTTCCTATCAAACAAGCTGTGGTAAAATACCAGGCAGATGTCAACAGAAATTTGTTGAGTTGCTCTGTTGTAGACTGATGTCATGAAAGAGACGTCATCCTACTAAAGAGATTTGGTATTCCTGGCTTTATTAAATCCCTCCAAAATACGCATTTCACGTCTTCTGTGAGGTTAGTTTACAAAAAATTTCTGATTTTATACGTAGTTACAGTGTTTAAAGTTTTTTGTTGTTGTTGTTGTTGTTGTTGTTTTTCTGATGAAAAATTATGCAGAAAATATAGCAGGCAGAAATTATCAGGAAAAGTCATTATCTTCCAAATATACTTTTAGCATTTATTATGAATGTTTGTCATGAAAAGGGATCAATCAAAAACCTGTCAAAGTATCTAACTTTGAGAATACTTTTATATCTTACCCGGTAAACCATAGAAAGTTGTTGCCTGGTCCCTGAATTTTGACTATTAAACTCCCACTGATATCAAAATTAACTTCAAGAATGTTAGATAACAGAGCAGAAATAACAAAGATCAGACTTCAGTTTTGAAATTAGGAAGACAGGTTTTTGTAATATGAAAAGGAATCTAGAAGGACTGAGAAAGCAAGCAATACTCTTCTCACCCTTTTATTTCCCACTACTGAAGACTACTCAGTTAGAAACCACTGCATTCTCTTTGGGCCTTCTGAAAGTAGTGAAGGATAGATTCAGTTGTGTGCAGGTAGACGCCCAGTGTTTTTGCCATATACCTCAGTGCATCCCACGTTGCTGCCAGAAGATGAACATGTGCGTCTTGTAGATTTTATGGTACTGAATTTGTCAGTCCCTTTCCAACAAGAAAGCCTCTTCCTTTCTCTAGACTGAAGGAATTATGAGAAGATTAGAGTCCCTTTTTAAGTAGTTACAGTAGCTTCCTGAAGCAAGATGATCTCAACTTTTAAACGGGACACCTCCAATGGTGAGCAGTCATGGTGTTACATTTTGACTTTTAAAGAAGTCAACTAGAGGAGTGCCTCATGTTAGAAAAATGTCCACCCTTACTTGCTACTCAGGGGAACATTGGGAGATAGAAGGAATTTAAACTGAAAAGAGATTCTTTTATTTTTTTTTTTTCTCCTTAGTAAAGCCCAATCGACCAGAAAATGTGACTTTCTTCTGGAAGGATGACACAGTTACTGTTACGTGCAATAAACCAGAGAGAGGTGTGAAATGCTTGAGACTTGAGCTTCAATACAAAAGCAAATTTGACAAAGGATGGCAAGTGAGTTTGACAGTGTTGGAAGGAGGTGGAAATAGCATTTCCTTAGAATGTAAAATTGAGTTGTTTTCAAAATGTTCTCCCCTCCTATATTTTCAAAATAACTGGTAGCAAAAAACTTGGATTTTTTGGATCATAGTACCCTGACATGCCAGAAGTCATTTATGTTTTGAGTTACACCTACTTTCTACACAAAGAGCTGAGGACAATCAGCTCAGAATCAGAAATTTCATATATTCAGAACAGAATATTCTTGGAAGATAAAAGCAGAAAGCAGAAAGCAGATTAAAGTAAAGAGAGAAACAGCATGAAATTAAATGAAAGTAAAAAGATGACACAGCACTTTTATTTATTCTGGCTAACTCTTAAGTATATCTAAATATTATTTCACTGACTTAAAACTTTCCAGTCATATGTATAAGTTGTAAATATGTTGTGGATTAATGTCTCTTTTTGCATACTGTGAATAGCAACCGTAACATAGTACTCTGTGTAATGACTGTTATGCCCTTCGGCTCACCGTCAAATAATGAACAATGGGTATCAACAGGGCAGAATAGATCAAGAAGCAGAATTCCTCACAATTCAGGGAAGTTAAATTTCATTTCAGAGGTTTTGTTTTGGCCTGCACCTTGTCCTAGTCATGATCATATCTGAGTGTACCATTCTGATGCTCCGTCTTGAAAACTGGAATTAACAATGATACACCTTCCTTCTCAGTCCAGAACTTCCAAGTGTTGCAGAGTTGGAGAGCAAGGCTTTGATCCAAGGAAATGCTATTCTTTTCGTGTCAGACTCAAGAGGCTAGTACCGATCTGCAATGTAGTTAATTACAGCAGTGACTGGGAAGCAGAAACATTTTGGATGAATAGCACAATATTAGGTAAAAGCGGTGTTATATTCATATGTTCTCTAAGTGCAAATGGGTAAGGAGTGACTGAAAAAAAAGTTGGGAAGGTGCACTTAGGTTCATACTGAAGGTGGTGAGACACTGGCACAGGCTGCCCAGAGAGGCTGTGGCTGCCCCCTCCCTGGCAGTGTTCAGGGCCAGGCTGGATGGGGCTCTGAGCAACCTGGTCTGGTGGGAGGTGTCCCTGCCCATGGCAGGGGGTTGGAACTAGATGGTCTTTAAGGTCCCTTCCAACCCAAACCATTCTGTGATTCTATGATTCTATGATTCTATGATCTTCTGTCATCAAAGAAAGTTCATGTCTAATTCCCCATTTTTAACACCTGCCCTTTAAATTTTTAACTTTGTTCCCGATAACTTATAGCACTACCAATTTATGCAATTATATATGAAGTTAAAAGTGTTCTTATTATTAGTGTTGTGATAGTGTCTAGGGACCCCCAGTGACAGTGATGTAATGCACATTGCGTATATATTTTGTGTGTGTATATATATACATACACAGATCTATGCAGATTTGCATGTCTGTGTTTTTATGTGTGCATATGCAGGCACTCTGGTGACAGATGATACACTGACATCAACCCTGAACTCTAAGAAAAACATTTATGCTCAAATATTAAGGCCATTTGTTTTAAAATACATACAGTTGAGCTATAGGACCAGAGGTCATACCTGTCTGGAGCTCATATTTGCTGAATTGATTAAAACAAGGGGAAAGATATTAAATGAAAGCAAAGTCAGTATCAGCACTGTTTTCCCAACAGGAAGATCCATTTAACTGTGTGCAATTGCCTTGGATTAGACCTTTGATGTAAACTATTTCTACTGATCATCAAAACAAAAAGACAGGTCTGCTGTAGAAAAGACTGTACACTTTCCCAAGATATTCATATCATCTAATCACAGAATGCCACCTACTAGGCTTTATCAGAATTATGAGACATCCAAATGTCCATTGTAGCCCAATCTGAGTTTTCTAAAACGCATTGGGCTACTAGCTCACCCAAAGAAAATCAGTAAACACAAAGCTAGGCTGAAATCCTGCAGCACAAGTATGTGCAGCCTGTGCTGATCTCCAGAGAAGCCTGCTCTACCGCTCCAGTTGTGTGCCTCCAAGCATGTCCTCTGGTGTGTCTTCCAATGTCATCTAGAGCACAGTGTGCATCTCAGAGAGGTGAGCACATGCCAGCCCTGCCTGCACCATTGGAGTAGATGCTGTCAGCAGGCAAGTGTGTGGATGGAAAGTGCAGAAGAGACAAGCTAACGGTTGAGATGCTTCAAGTGCCCCTCTGTCAGAAGTGATATTTGCACAGCCCCTTCAACGGAGCAAGCATTTCTGGACTTTAAGGAGTTATTATTGCCTCCATCAAAGCCATGAACAAAGCTGTGCTAAAGAAATTTTACAGCATCTGAATGCCTCATTGGGTGTTCACAACTTTTCTTGTGGCTTTCTGGCAGGCTGAGCAAAACAAGCAGGTGGAACAGGCTGCCAGAGGGAAAGGAGTGACTGTGGAACACTATAGAAGAGTAGATCCTTTATGAATAATAAAGTTTAGTTTTCATAGTATTTGCCTGGAGAGCAGCAGGTCAGAAGGAGGAGGTACAGTTTTATCGTGGCTTTACGAATGGTGCAGGAAAAACACTGAGAATGCCAAAAGCTGCAAAAACACATTGTTGCATATACATAGGTGTTGGATCCTGACACTAGTTAGTTTCTGTGTGTCAGCACTTGTAGCTTGCTGGTTTTTTGTATCTGGGGTGAGGGACTTTCTTTCTTTCTTCTTTCTTTCTTCTTTCTTTCTTTCTTTCTTTCTTTCTTTCTTTCTTTCTTCCTTTCATTTTGGGAAATAAGACATTTAGGCTACGTGTAAAATTACAGTTGCAGCTTTGGTGTATGTAAGACAGACCTTACAATTGCTGTATCACTGTCAGTGCAGGGGGAGAGCATGAGGGGAACCATTCTGAATGCTTCTCCTCTTTGCACATATGCACCTTCTTTTGCCCTGTAACAGGCCAGTTTAAATAAATAAAAGTATGATTTTCTTTTGTTGCAACGTTTGATGAAAGACAGCTTTTCTTTTCCATTTTAATTGATTGATTGAATTTGTACTTTTTACACCTAATTTTAATTACTTATTTTTTAAATAAGAGAAGTCAATGTTCTATCATAGGAATATTTGCTGTTAAAGCAGACAATAGAGTTTTAACTTGCTTTTTTTTTGTGATTATTCCTAGATTCATGCGATGACAATATAAAAACTCAGTCAAACAGAGTAATTCTTTTAAGTTGTTTGATGGCAGTACTTGTAATGATATTTATCCTCTTGATTCTTCTGTGTAAATGGCAGAGGTAAATATAATTTTACTGCTTATCACTACCCTAGAATATACAACTTTTCAGATTGTATTTTTTTCCCTGTATTTCTGTTTTTCCATATATTCCATATTTTACTAGGATGAGTTTGGCTGAAAATCCAGCAAAAAATCCCTCTTAGCCTGATGGCCTCATTATCTGTTGTGTTGCATAAATCTCACTGGATGATTGTAGTAATGTGGTCATACTGCTTTTTGACTTTAACACATATTTAAAAGAAATAAAGCCTATACTGACATGTAGATTAGATTTATGGCTTCAGCACTGTCTTGAAGTAGATGTTTGTGTGAATGACAACACCATGACAGAATGCCTTTTTGCAGTTTTCTTTTCTCTTTGCAGACTTCAGAAATCTGTGATGCCTACTATACCAGATCCAAGATATATTTTTGCTGATCTCTTCAATGACCATAATGGAAACTTCCAGGTAAACATTCCCTTCCTAGCAAACAAGTCTGTGAACTTTGCAATTCTGTGAATAATTTGAAAGTAGCTACTGACACCTATTCTTGGCTGATATTACTGCAAATTCTCACTGACCCAAGAGAAAAGCCTTTCTTCTCGTATGTCACCAGCACAGCTCATACAGTCAGTGTAGTGCTGCTGTGGCACTGTGTAAGGAGAGTTGTTGTAGCAAGTGACAGAAAAATGTCAAGAGAAGAACTTAAGGATGCCCAGAGGTGCAACATCTGGTCAGGTGCCAGTGTGGCATTTGCATCCATTCCAGCTAATGGCAGCTTAGAGAGCTTGCTCTGCCCCGATTTTGCCCTTTATGTTTGTGAAGTGTAGTGAGAATTAGTGCTGAGCCAGAGACAGGTGTCATGCCTTTGCGGGTATCTGTCCCAGTAGGAAGCATCCTAAAGGAATTTGATCACTAGACATTTAAACATAGAACAGCTGTCAAGTGAATGTACCCCTGTTTTTGCACCTGTTTTCTTACTGTTCTTTGAATCCATAACATCACATATGGGATGTATTATTTTGTATTAGATGGGTTGTCTTTATGTTAATTACTAAGAAGTTTGCTATGAAAGTAGACAGGTCAAATATTTACATTTTCAGGCCCAATGACAACATCAAAAATAAAAATAACTTTTCAGTGACAAACTGAAACATTTCCATACATAAGATAGCTTTAAAATTAAGCTGAAGAAGGAAAATATAAATGAAAATGAATACTGAAAATTTAGTTCATAATGCTATATTGTGTAAATCTCCCTATAAACTCAGTCTTAATTTAGACTGAGCCAGGACAGGTCAAAGAATGTGTGAGTCCACCAAGGAAGGAACACAGCATATTTTGTAGATCTACAGTTTTCCAGAGGCACTGATCTCTGCATTCTGGTGACAGCAACAGAACCCAAGGGAATGCCATGGAGCTGCGTCAGGGGAGGAACAGGCTGGGGATTAGGAAAAGAAAGGTTCTGCACCAGGGGGCGGTGGGCGTGGAACAGGCTCCCCAGGGCAGTGGGCACGGCCCTGAGCTGCCAGAGCTCAAGGAGCGTTTGGACACCGCTCTCAGACACAGGGTTTGGGTTTGGGTGGTGCTGTGTGGAGTCAGGGGCTGGACTCAGTGATCGTCTCTTGCTACTGGGTCGCAGTAACACCTGCTATCAATACAGGTTGGGGGATGCAAAGATTGAGCAGAGCCCTGCCAAAAGGGACTTGGGGATACTGGTGGATGACAAGCTGGACATGAGCCAGTAGTGTGCCCTCACAGCCCAGAAAGCCAATCGCATCCTGGGCTGCATCCAAAGAAGCGTGGCCAGCAGGGCAAGGAAGGTGATCCTGCCCCTCTGCTCTGTGCTGGTGAGACCCCACCTGGAGTGCTGCGTCCAGATGGGGAGTCCTCAGTGCAGGAGGGACATGGAGCTGTTGGAGCGTGTCCAGAGGAGGGCCACAAAAACGATCTGAGGGGTGGAACACCTCCCCTGTGAGGACAGACTGAGTGAGTTGGGGCTGTTCAGCCTGGAGAAGAGAAGGCTCCAGGCAGACCTGATAACGGCCTTTCAGTATCTAAAGGGGGGCTACAGGAAAGAAGGAGACAGACTCTTTAGCAGGGTCTGTTGTGATAGGACTGGGGGAAATGGTTTCAAACTGAGAGAGGGGAGATTTCTCCTGAATATAAGGAAAAATTTATTTACTCTAAGGGTGGTGAAGCACTGGCACAGGTTGCCCAGAGAGGTGGTGGATGCCCCGTCCCTGGAGACCTTCAAGGTCAGGCTGGACAGGGCTCTGAGCAACCCGATCCAGCTGTAGATGTCCCTGTTCACTGTGGGGGAGCTGGACTAGATGGCCTTCAAAGGCCCCCTTACATCTCAGACGATTCCATGATTCTATGATTCTTGTGGGTCCCTTCCAGCTCAGGATATTCTGTAATTCTACAATTTTATGATTTAATGTGTTCTTTATAATTCATAGAAGTTTGCATGCATTTATAGAAACCTATCTTCCTTCCTGTCTTTCCTCCTTGCATCTTATTTCCTGCTTGTCTATGTTGCTCCCTTTTCTTCTTCTCCATTGTGGCTGACCCTGTATAGATACCGTTACTTAAAGGAAAATCCAGGTCCTACAGCCAAATTTCTTTTGATTGACACATTTAGAACCTGCCAATATCAATCTTTTCATTCTTGTAGGAATGGATAGACAAAACTGATCATGCAATGGTACAAACCAAATTAGAATATGAAGAGCCAGAATGCATCATTGAAGAGGAAAGACAGCAAATAGACAAGAAGAAAAGTGATAAACAGGAACCTAGCGAAAAAATGTTCAACTTTTCAGGAGCAGCTGGAAATAACAGTCCCAAAGCAACTCAGAATGTCTGCCTGATGCCAACACCAAATAATATGTTTTCCTTTGCTGGCCTCCAGAATTTAGTGAATGATGACATGTACATTATGTTATAAAACCTGCATGATTCAGAAGGGATGAGCAAATGATGTATAAAATCCTCATGAGTTTAGAGGAATGGCTGAATAGAAAATGTTGTCATGAGTAGACTCATTAAAAGAAAGACACCTGGCTGTGTTATCTGGTTTCAGATATGTTCTTTCCAAGAATTTATGATCAATATTTAGGCTCAATATTTAAAATGTCTGATTAATTATAGACTTAGGATTTGGGGTTCCAGTTTTGTTTTGTCTTTAGGATTTAACTAAGCCACGTTTTCCTGCTGTGGGCAGGAGAGAACAAGAGCTGCTCCATGGTACATCTTCAACAGCTGAGACTCAGTCCTTGTGCTTATGTGCGGCAAAATACACTATTATTATTCCCAAGTGAAGAGAGAAAATCAAGGTGTTTGTCTTCTAACAGTATTTGTCTCACAAAGGCCAGATCATGTACTGTTCATTTTCTTAGGCATAGGATACCGCTTTGAGAAGTGCAGACTTTTGTAAGCCACTTCTCCTATTGTGAAACCTTGTGTTTTCTAGTACGAATTAAATATTTTAAAAACAGAAAGAATGGGTTACACATCTATGAACAGAAGAGTGAGGATGTACAGTGCTGATTCACAGTTTATCCTCTAAGTAACGCTGTGTAGGTAGCTTCCTCCAGAACGGAGAAGCTTTGTGGACCTCCTCTGAGGTGCTCAGTATCTTATAGTGTCTCTTTGTATGATTAAGGAACTTGTAGAAATCTGAGATTTGTTGTGGACAATATATTTATTTAACTAAGTTTCATTTATTTCAAACCTTTTTTAATGCAATAAATTGGGATTGTAAATCTTATTCATATTGCATAAATCAATCTTTTATTCTAAGACCGTTCCAAAGTTTTCTACAATATTCCATCTTTTGAATATGTTTCATTGTATGTTTAAAATGCTGTGTACTATGCGGGTAGGTCTCAGAAACAAAACCTTAATTATTGTGTAAGTTTCTGTGTATCACACAAGCTGCATGTGGTTTGAAAACAAATTTTGTAAAAACATCAAGTACTAAAAATATCTATGACATATGCAAGGTCTTGTAGATATGCTGTGATTATATGTTGAAGCAGTTCCAGTTATTTACATGAACATCAATCAGTCATTGAGTGATTTTATCAGTTCACTAGGCTTTGCCTATTGTATACTTTTATTAACTAATTTATAGTGTAACTTGCAGATTACACATATCAGAGAATTACTGTGATTAGTAAACTATTTTTAGCTCAGCATTTAGAAAACTTTAATACCAGATGTCTTTGGGAATTTTATACAATAACATAGATACACTAGGTTTCAAAATTGGTTTTGAGGTGACCCAGTTTGACATACAAAGAGAAATACAGAATTTTTTGGCCAATAACTCCAAAACTCAACTGGGAAGACACATTTCCGTATTTTTTTTCTTTAACATTACCCTAGATTTCATCATTTACTAACAAGCAAAACAGACTAATAAAGGAATTCACATAATCCTGACATTTTTTTCTGCCCTTTCCTATCTAAAACAGAAGTATGCAAGCTTTTGGGGACCTTTTGTAGACCCTACATGTCTGGAATTTTTTCATAAAGGTGAGTATGTAATGTTTCAACAGTATAGTAAAGTGGGAAGTAAAGCTCAGAATGCATTGCATAGTTAGATACCTTAATTAAATCACTTTCTGTTGAACAAATATTTTACTGCCTGAATTCAAAATGTTTTACAATATTGTCCTGAAATTTTACTTTAGAGGAAAACAAAGAAAAGCATGTGGAAATGTGTTGTTGCAGCAGTGTTCCTAAACTCAACATTTAGAGTCATTTATGTTTTTAGTATGAACTATAAATTGTATTATATTTTATATATATTAAGCTTCTTTTCACATATGTATGCAACAATATTTGCATAGTATGTAACAGATAAGAAATAAAAAGAACAAAACATCCACATAACTCAAATGTTTATTTTAAAAACATTATACATATATAGAGAGAGGGAGAAAATACAACACAGAGAATTATTGAAATTCTAAACAAAAAATTATTCTTTAAAAAATACCAAAATTCAATTGTTGGGGAATTCTAGTAAAATGCCTGCAGAATGATGAACATGATTTAGGCAATGGAAAATTTTCTCCCCAGATATTGATGATGATTCCATCAAACAGAGTACAACAAGACAAGTCAGATTAACAATAGTCATTGCTTATGGGAGCCCTGCGGAACACCAAGCATGCCCCAAAGCTTCACATTCGTGGGGTCCATCTTAGCCCACCTCTGATGACATGTAGGCCTTGATGGCCCTCATTCATATCAGGTACACCTCCAGGAAGGATGCCAGACACCTGTGGCACCCTCTGCCCCAGTTCCAGACATGAAGGAGCCTCCTCTCCTCTCCTCTCCTCTCCTCTCCTCTCCTCTCCTCTCCT
>VXAV01008719.1:80552-105667 GCA_013399715.1 Alectura lathami | reverse complement strand
ATTTTATTTTTTTTTTTTATATATACAGAAGAGCTTAGAACCCCACACAATCCTATTAAACTCAAGATGGCCCCAGTTAAACTACGAGGCTATCAGAGGCTTTAAAAAATGCAGACAATGAACATAAATAGCCAGTACCCAAATCTTTCAAAAAGCAGATTCATGTGTACAAATCTCCTCATTAAAACGACTTCCAAAACATGCCTATACTCCTAGGGAAAAAAAAAAATGCAAAGAAAGCACATGGAAATGCCAAATTTTACCAGATCTGTCATCGGGTTTGTCCATTAGAAACAAACTTCTTTCCATCAACTGCATAGAAAAAGTTTCTTAGTAATCATTCACACATAGTGTACATTTTGCCTCTATCCTATCTTCAAAGCAAGTCCTGGTGGTCCATTTGTAGGTATGAGATAGTTTTTTTCTTCTCCCCCCACATGACAGTCAGCCCTGAATCTCAACCAATAGCTTCCATGTGAACATGGGATATGCCCAGAAGCATACTAGCAGAAATTTAAAACAAGTTTTGACATTGCAATATGATAATATGAGACCACACAGACAATTGTCCCTGTGAAATATTAAATGCAGATTCTTTTGATCTCAAGAGATAAGATACTATTATAATTTAATACAATTCTCTGAAAGAAGAAAATAAATAATAATAAATGAAAACATACCAAATATGAATATTTTTAATGTGGGTTGAGACGTTCCATATAACTTCTATTTGTATTCTTTTGAGGCAGGACTGTTCTGTTTTACAGGGGGAAAAAAAAAAAATCTTAATAATTTACTCTTTCAAAGCTTTTATAACCATTCAGAATTTTTTAAAAGCTCAATACCCACTTTTATGGGTGTCTCCATATTTGGCTATCTAAAACAGGGTCCATGACTTCAAAGCTGGAATATCTTTGAAACATTAAAAATTTTTCTGGCCAAAAATAAGATTAATAAGTGTGTAAAACAGTCAGAGTAATTTGTGTTATAGCTCTTATTCTTACAAAATCATATCTTGGTTGTAAGTGCTATATTCATATTTTGATTATATGACTTTTATAAGTTTATCTTGTTGCTGTGCCAGAGGAACCAACAATCACAGTTTATGATGTTGTTGCAGAGGGTACAAGTGTTTGAGAGGATGAAGAGGGCATGAGGGCATAGAACATTTTGTCAAACCCAACTTTAAACATAGGAATTAAGAGTAAGTCATCAATAGACAAATATTCATAGAGCACTTATTTAAGCAAACATCTGTAATTATGTTATTTCATTCCTTGCTTTAGCTACACAAAATATGATCAAATATTCTTATGTAGTTTCTACTGGAGCTCTGGTAATGTTTAGAGAGGGTTTATAGCGCAGTAGGTATATAACAGATAGGATTTTATCTAAAATTCACATCACTACACAGTTTAAAACTGATTAGCTCTTTACATTTCCACAAATTTCAATGATATTGCTGAAAAAAACATGTCATGGGACCGATGGAGGATTTTTTTTTTCTGTTAAGCTTTTTGTTTTTAATATTTTCAGTAGCAGAGTTCACTGTTCAGTGTAAATGGTGTAGCTACACCTGCAGATGATGTTATATAAAATAATCTTTAGATCCCATTGAAAAGAGAGAGAGAGAAATAAAAATTTGTGCCTTGGAGATATTCTAGCTTCTCCATATTTGGCATAAGGATCACATTCACTTAGGAATGTGCCTTGTACTGTGTAAATTTGCCCCAAACTAGCTAAGTTATAAACTTTCAAAAAAAAAAAAAAATACCTAATACTTCTCTAAAATCTCACACACACTCTGTAAAGTTTTGTCTGTCTCATGAATAAATGAGATCCTTCCTCCCCACATGGCTGTCACTCATTGGGCAGCTCCATCACAAGCCCAGAACTTCACGCTCTGCCTGCGATTGCCATGGGCTTTGTCAACACCCACTCTGAGCCCACGTTCCTCTGTCTCTGCAGCATGCTGGGGGACAGTGGCACTTGGAAGTGGAGTAGGAAATGGGGAGAGAGGTGTGAAGGTGGGATGCGGGAATGTTTGAAAGATGTGGCAAAAAAAGGTGTCAGGAGTTATGATACAATAGTCAGTTCAGTTGGACAGGATGTACAATGTTCATCAGGTCCAACCGCTTGACCACTTCAGCACTGTCCAAATGCCCCTGAACACTGACAGCCATGGGGCATCAGTCACCTCTCCTGGAAGCCCATCCCAGTGTCTGACCACCCTCACAGCACGGAAATGTTTCCTGATGCCCACCTGACCCTCCCCTGGCAGCTCTGTGCCGTTCCCCTCCTGCCATCGGTTCCCAGGGCAGAGCCCGGCCCCTCCCTCTTCTTCCCCTCCTCAGAAGCTGCAGGGAGCACTGAGGTCACCTCTCGGCCTCCTCCAGGCTGGGCAGCCCCATGCCCTCAGCCTCTCCTCACGGCACACGCCCTCAGCCCTGTCACCTGCGTTGGTGCCCTCCTCTGGGTGCTTTCAAGGACCTTCACGTCCTTGCTATGTTGAGGAGACCAGAATTGCACATAGTATTCAAGGTGAGGCCTCACCAATGCTAAACATAGCAGGAGAATCACCTTTTCTGACCTTCTGGCTGTGCTGTGTCTAATGCAGCCAAGATGTGTTTTGTTGGCTGCCAGAGCACACTGATGGCTCATGCTGAGCCTGTTGACACCAGCACCCACAGGTCCCTTTCTGCCAGGCTGCTCTCCAGCCACTTGTCTCCCAGTCTGTGCCTGTGTCAGAAGCTGAATGCTGAAGATATGGAAAAGTTCTAAAGAGGAGCATTAAAAGCAAATAACAATAATGAGCAAGAATTGGTGAGACAAGACATGAGAGGGGAGAAAAAGGAAGAAAGGAAGACTAAGAGGTAGGGTTTAGTAGGAATACAGAATATACTGTAGTTTTTAGGACACATTTCCCTTAGGACCATGGGTAGAGAAGAGCTGGGTAGTTATATCCAATGAAGGAAAGATGAGCCTACTACATAGCTGTGCTTTGATCAGGAATACATACTACATGTCATAGGAAAGGGGAGAAATAAGTGCCAAAGCTTTCCTGATGCTTTTCCAATACATCGGCAACCCCTAATCATTTCATCCATGTAGAATAAGTTTTTGAATCTCATCATCCACTCTGTTACAGGGCTTCAAAGTCACAGGTCAAATGTTTGCCTCCAACCCCCTCTAGTGGGAAGTCCACAAGTGTTTCCTCTTCTTTCCACCATACTTGTTTGAATTATATAAAAAAGGAATGCTCTTCACACCTACCAATCTCAGTTTTGCTTCTGTGAGTTTGTTTGCGTGGGCAAACATGCATCTATGGGCACTGTTCAAGTCAGAAAATGTCCAAATACTGTTACATTTAATTCATCACTATATGAACATGTGGTATTCCTGAGGACAGGAATGAAAGATTGCAAAACTCATTTCATTAAAAATACAGGATGAAGAGTGTAGGAGTGAATCAGTTTTGTGTCATGACTGAAGACCACTAGATGCTTTGGGAACAGGCAATGCATGAGGCAGAAGAACAAAAAGGATTGTCATAAAAGTAACTGACAGTTTCTGGAAAACCACCATCCATCTTGCATTGACAGAGATTTTCTAGGAAAATCATACAGATTCTCTGTTTTCCTATGTTTGGGATATATACTATGAGATCCTGCAATCTTTTTTCAAGAACAGCTGAGCTTTTGCAGCAGTCCCTAAGATAAATAGGAGCACTACTCTGAGCATGCAAACTGCTACATATTCTGAGAAATCAGACCTCAGGCATCTCAAATTACTACCCCCCAAATTAGCTGGCACTTTTGACAATTCCCTATCTGTAAAATGGGGAGAATGATACCAGAGGGACATTATGAAGATAAATTCATTAATTTCTGTTAATAACTTGGATACTATGAAAAAAAAAGCACCAGGGAAAAGCCCATTAGGAAATGAATAATTATGTATTCAGTGCAAGGTTTGGATGGTGTTCAGAAAATTAGGCATGGGGCCATATATTAAATGATGAGTAGAAAATGAAATACTGAATGGCTGCTCATTTTGTGAGCACAGTCTGTCTTATGCACTGGATAAGGCAGTGGTCCTGGGGGTGGACATGGCTGTATAATTAAAGACTGCATCATAATGCATGCACAAAGGGCACTGTAATTCTCTTCTGTCTCTCATTGCATTGTGAGTTTGTAATCCTAGCATTTCTCTGCTAAGTATATTGTGGGGTGATAAATGTATGTTTAGAATATGAAATAAATCGTTGAATGTTACAGGTGGGATATTGCTAGTTCCCATCTTCAGAAATGATGGAGCTCCTCCATTTCTTCATCCAGTATAATCTGTTAAGTTTGTGAGAGAAAGAGAAGGATGACCATTTGGAGACCTTTGAAAATGCTATGACTTTGCATGAACATTAAGCCTTTTCTTGCACTGGTACTGACTGCTTTGTGAGTGAAATGAAGCACAGGTCAGCTATGTGAATTGCATGTAACTGTGGAATCCAAGAAATCTTTATATTCCTCAGAAACTGAGCAAGATGAGCAGAGCTGGCATGCAGAAAATGTTGCTGTGAGCCTTGAGTATAATCTATGGAAGATGAAGGTTAAGAGATCTTTGGGGCTGGAAAACTCCATCACCAATGTATGAACCTTACTTGCCTATGCATATTTTTTTTTCAGAGATCAAAGAAGCCAACATGCTAAGAAATTTTGCAAAGGTGATTTCCAGATTTTTGTAGCTTCAGCATATACTAGCTAATTTTCCTCTTTTACCAAAGAAAATCGTAATTGTTTCCTAGGTATAATAATAGTTTCTTTAGAATTTCAAGCCATTTTCATAGACTAGAATCAGGAAAAATAGTTCTATTTTCTTTTGAATTCTTTGAATAAAGCAATTGTTTTTACAATGATTCTCTTCATCAGACTTGTCCAAAATTCTGACAGAAGAGATGCAAAAACCTGGACAACACACATCAAGAAAAAGGCTAGCAGACCTCAACATGTTAACGGTAGTAGAAGCCTGCAGTTGTGTTACTGCCAGCTCCACCTGAGATATGAGTGTCGTGAAGCAGCACAGAAGCCTTGAGGTACATTACATACGAGCTGTTAGGCAGATCTGAGGTCTTCCAGGTAAGTGTGGCTATTCTGTCTCAGTAGTTGATTGCTTTGCCAAGCTTCCTTATGATTACATCTTTACTTGGTTAACTGTATTTCAAAATATGCCTTGAAGTTGTCAAACAAGTTGTTTCAAAGCTCATTACGATCACTAAAAAGAAATTGCCCTTGGCTTCACTGCAGATAGCATCAGTTGGCTCTGATCCAGTCCACCACAGGGGCTGAAGGAACTCATCAGTCCTTTCTGCAATGGCAATGCCTGGGTGGCCTCTGGCTATTTACTTTCTCTGTAGTTGGAAAAGACAGGAGTAAGGTCAGAAGGTTATCTTATCTTCCTCTGAATAAGGGCTAGATTACACCACCAGAATAATCATTATATTTCTCAGCTGAATAAAAAACTTCAGGTAGATGAGAAAGCATGAGAGGGTGCATTATACAAGTGGATGGTTGAATTTCAGTACTAAACACTATGGGCAAATCAGTTTTGTTATTTGTTTTGTCATTTCTGAGGTGCTCTCCTCACTGTAAGTCTGCATAATATTATCTCCAAAATTCAGTGGGTATGAATTTACTATCATGAGTAACTGTCTAAACTCCTCACCTCCTGGGTGTAAGAAAAACACTTCAGAGGGCGAAGCTGGTTAAACACTTCTGAAAGTCCTCCTTATGGTTGTCTCACTCCTTCAAGTATCCTAAACAATTGAGAAATACAGTTGTTAAAATGTTCTGTGTAAGTATGCTCTTCCGGAGCTGATTGTACTTGGAGTAGTTTGTAGTCTCTATAATATTGCTGAAAATGCAATCGATTTCTCTGCTAACCTAATTTAGCCATTTCTAGAAAAATAATTTGGCATGAGTTCTATTTTTCCTTGGGAGGAATTGAACATACTGTTGTCTATAAACAAATGTGTGCATGAATATATGTTTGAATGTATGTGTGCGTGTGTATGCATTATATATACAGAATTTCATTTCATCTGGTAACTTACTGGTCAGTCATCAAGCTTAACAAAGATCATGCACTCCATGCTGAAGAACAGCCTTTATTACTTTGGGTATTAGTAGCCAAGTTAAGTACCCCTGGTGGTTTGCACAACATTAGACTTTGTCAAAATAAATTCATTGCTATATAAGCCTGACAAAGGCCAGTGTTGGCTGAAATGTGGAAAGGCTGCAACATGGAATGACAGACATGCTGATTTTCTGGCATAAAATGAACATTTGTTCATTGAGCTTCCTGATTAAGCAAGTTAGCGCCAAAACAAAATGCCAAGCAGTATATGGGGGAGGACTTTGTTTTGTATTTCAGTTTATTTTTTATTATTGGTTTATATTTTTAAACCAGGTGCTTCTGCTTTATATGAAGCTTCACCCTGTAAAGAAACTCATTTAACAATGCTTGGCTGTGACATATTTCCCTTGAACGATCTCCATTTCTAAAGCAACATGGTGTAAGCCGTTGTTTTCCTCTTTGTCAGGAAGTTGTATAGTGATGGTCATCAGTGTTTAATCATAAAATTTTAATTCAGCAAACAGCAAGCAAGACAAAACTTTTGCTGTGTGCACAAGGCCACATAATTAGCTGAACTGCTGCCTTAAATGTAACCAAATCACAACAACGGGCTAAAACCAATAGTTGTGATGAATGACGTGACAAAAGAATCTAACTAAATAGGGCTCTGTAGAGGAAAAATTAGACTCCAGTGGTACCAATATTTATTAGGATTGGATCTCTGATCTCAGTAAAAACCACCGTTGTGCAGAAGGGAAATTAAAATGGGTCTTATTATATTACAGCGAGGGAAATTATGTTAGAAATATTCATAGATACAGACATCAGCATCAGAACCTTGATCTGATTGGGGAAGAGCGAGATGCTGCATGAGATCCTGCCGTGCTCACAAACATGGTGAGTTACGCAGCTTCTGCAGGGTAAAAACAAGTGGCAGCTTTCTTTTTCTGCCTCATGAAGAAAAGGTGCTATGGGACGCTCTAAGTCCTCCCAAAACCCTCCTTGCTGCGTGTTGCCTCAGAAGGTGGATGGTAGGGCACGAGAAAATGAAGAGTGATGGAATGGGACCCATGGTGAGTGAGTGCAGCAACCGTGGCCTTGCAGACCACCCTGCCCTTGAGGTGCTTGGACTAGCATTCAGAAAGGACTACAGATGTGCTGTTCAGAGAGAGATACTGGTGCTTGCTGCAGAGGAGGAATGGTCAACCAGCAGTTTAACATTTCCATGTCAATCCCTCTAACTGTTCACACTGGCCTTTCTGCACCCCTATTTCAGTGCTATTGTTTTCTATCAAATTTATTATCGCCTAAAGTGAAGTGAAGATTTTTTCATGTTCTTAGCATCTTAAGAAATGTCATCAGTTAGATATAATTAGATATGTATATTTCTCTCTTTTAACTAGCTATTTTGTACCTTTAATGCTTCTCTTTTGAACTCCCTTTTGCACATATCCCCTGTACTCCAGCTGCCAGGGTATCGCAGCTAAACATCAAGCACCTTTGAGCCAAAGCATTAGAAACAGTAATTGTGTTTCCCAACAGAAGATCTCAGCAGTTCCTCCACAAATATCCAGAAGAAACAATAATAAAAAAAAAAAAGTAAAGTTATTGTTTTAATATTGGGATATCCGATAACATTTTCATGACTAACAGGGGAGAAAGGGGTGAAAATTTCCTTACACATTCGAGCACCATCGTACAAGAAGTTACTTACTGGAATAATAGCTGAATTTTGCTGTTGTTTTCTTTTCTTTTCTTTTCCATTCTGCATAGAACGAATGTCCTTAGATGCGAGCTTAGGAGATCTGTGGGGATATTGCTGTCTACTACAATGGTAATTTCTCTCTGCCATCTGAGAACTGAACATAGCAACCAGAGACAGGAAAAGGAGCTTCTTTCTCCACAGCTATTAAAAAAAATAATTGCATTACTGATAGGAAACATGCTGGTCCTAACTAGAGATGGTTTTTATCTGCATACTGTTTGATATTATTTTCTCTGTGTAAAACAGGTGGAAGCTATATAATCTTATTCCAGTTACAGATAAGCATCTTTCCTCAGGTCTTTTTTCACAGTCATCTACCGTTAGTCTCCCTATTCCCTTCTTTCTCTTTATCATTTTCTTTAAAAAATAAGGATTTTCCTCTTGAGTTATTGGTATAGTTCAACAGGAATGCTTCAAAGAGAGTTTTAATATATTCATTTTTATTTTAAAAGTCTTTATTTGAAATTATTAGGAAAGAGATTATTTTTTGTTATTCTGTGGGAGTCATCAGAAGTTTCTTGGTAATAATTTATTATTTTTATTTAATCTGGTTGGTATATATGAGAAAAGAAACATCTGTAATTATTTAACAGTAGCCAAAGAGCTTGACTTTTTCCAAATATTGTTCAGATCTCATATTTTCTAACACTTTTCTCACCCTTTGTACACCTGCCTTTGTCCAGTTCTCAGCTCCCTTGATCTGCAAGGGGAAGTTTATGACACTTCAGCAGTCTCCTGTTCCCTGAATTTATGAAAGTACCTCAATAAAAATAAAAAAGAAAAGAATTGATTCTGCCTATGGCTCATAGGAAAACTATTATTTTTCATTCCTCTTTAGATGACCATTAATCTCTCTTTTCATTTTTCAGACTGTCTCCTAAAACAAAAGTGACTTTCAGCTGATAAAGTGACTTTCATTTTCTCAGTAACCTCTTCTAGAGAAAAGTGTGCTGGGTGTGTGCATGTAGTTCCTTTTTATTTTTTACCTCCAACTTGAAAATGGGTTTCTTTTACAGTGTGTAATCTGCCTGTGTTGCTTGTAAAACCTCCTTTTCCTTGACAGGATCGCTTGGAGATTTAACTTTTACTGATTCAATTTGTGTTGACTCACAAATCCACAGTCTATCAGCCCACATTCTTTTAGCTTTTTTTCGTTTGTTTCTACAATGTAACTCCAGTCCTGGAACCTGCCTATAAGGTGTTGAGCTACAATACCAAGTGTATAGCTTAAAACTGACTCTGTTTTACAAAGAAGAGATCATTAATTTCCTTAATATTTCTGGCTTCCATTATACGCAGCTTACATTTTAGATTTCTTTTAGATTTTCCAGTCCCTTTTCTATAATCTACAGTTTCTCTAGAATTGCATTCCGTTCTTTTTTATTGTGTGTGTGTGTGTGCATGGTTCTGTTCTTAATATGTAAAATACATTAAAATATGAAGTGTGCTAAAATGAACATATCCTCTGTGTTTCATTTATTATTCTAAGATGGGCTGTATTCTCATTCACATCCTTTACTTTCCTCACAGTAGGCTATGATCATGATGCACCTGTTCCTCATGCCCTCCCAGACTCTGAGGCTTTCCAGTGCTTTTCAGAATTTGCTGTTTTGATCAGTCTGACTGTTATGGTCGTGGGCATGTTTGAAAACGACTGTAGAAGTAGCTAGTCTGAAGACATCTATGAATACAGGACCTGTTTTTACTTTTCAGATGCAGAAGATGATGTGTAGTTACTTAAAGCATTTAAATAATGAAACTCTCTTTGGTCTGTATCTTGTGCGAAACAGCTAGTTCTTAGGCTATTTCTTCCTTTGTGTTTTAAATCCACTTGATTTTATTTTCCAGATCCATTCCTAATTACAGACTTGTGGGATTTAGTCAGTGTCTGTAGGTTACTGATCCTATTTCCAGTTCTTTCTAACTTGATTTTAAACCTATCAAAACCTATGTTTTCTCTGACAATTTAGGTATCAGATTACTGGGGTTAAGCCGGTGAGGAAGACATAGTGCATTTTTCTGGGATATCCATTTTAAAGGATTCCAAGTTGTGCATTTTTCTTCAGCTTTAGGAGTCACAATATATTTGCTCAAGTAGTATGAAGTTGAAGTTCATTTTTGTATAACTGACATTTTTCATTCTGAGTAAATGAGTAAGTAAAGTTTTTTTTTTAAATAGAGCATCTTCTCCAGTACAATCTCCATTATTTTATTTCCCACTCAGCTGAAAATCAGAGGGGAGAGATGGAAGGAGAGTGCAAGAGAGAGAACACAGCTTGCTTTAAAAAGTGCAAGACACACAAATAAATATCTTGATAAGTGAACAGAGGTCTAGTTTGACTAACTGTATTCAGATAGTTCAAATAGAAAACATGTATTACACAAATGTCCTGAAAATTTACGTATATATTAACTACTCTAAAATTGCTTGGTGGAATATGAGAAATACCTACAATGGTCTCATTCAAATTCCGTATCTTCCAGGCTTTTAATTTTCTGTCAGTACAGTATCTTCTGCCTCTTCTTCTACTCTTTCTACACAAATGGAAAGTATTTCTGTTTTCCTCAGCCCAAGGTAGAATTCATCTGAGTGGATGAAAAGCTCTGTATCTTTGCCTGTCCTTCTCAATTTCCTGTAAAGCCAGTGGAGAGAAACACGAATTTCTAGGACATGATTCATCACCTCTTAATGGAGATACCTACAGTATACAGGTGAATGATGAATGAAGAAGGCTGTTCCTCTCTATTAATTGTAAGGAAAGATTAGGATGTCCAGACAAGGCATTGGTTTCAAGTAGAATCCTTTATGTCTCAGCTATACGTATATGCACGAGAAATAAATCACATTAATTACTGGAAGATGCACATGGTCCTGAAACTAAAAATGAACATTATAGTCACATCGTCTGATTTCCCACATAACCCAGGCCTGTTATTTTACACAATATTTCCTTCACCGAGACCAATAATTTGTGATGCAACGAAAAAAGTTCATTTTTCCCTGCCTACCTTCCTCTCTCTCTGAGACAAAACTCTTGGTTCACCTTAAATGTAAAGTATATAAGCAATAGCAAATATCTATTCCTATTTCCAAAGCTGAATTAGTAAATTTGCTTTCTGCCCACAATTTTCTCCCTACTCAAAAAAGTGAACTGCCTACTTACTTTATGACTTTCTTTGCAAAACAACATAGCCCAGTACTCAATGCCCTGAAAATCACTTCATATTTCCAAACTTATGGGGAAAATAAGATTGTTCAGGGTTTAGAGTTACTCTATTTTTTTCTTTGTATTTTATATATATTTCACTATACTGTGGAACTGCTTTTGTTTTGTCTTTTTATTGTAGTGCTAAATTTGGCATTAGATTTTAATAACCATGCAGTGCTTTGAGACTATGCTGAAAGGTATTTTATCAATTTAAGTTCCTATTCTATTACTGCTTTGCCCCAAGGATCACCTCATTTTCAGCAAAGCCCAGTCATTTTTTGTGGAGTCATCACTTTTTCTCTCTATTCATTCCTCCCTCCCCTTTCCCCAGCCTTTTCTTATTGAGAAGGGCCAAATTCATATTAAAGCATGGCTCCATTATCGTGCATTGTGACTTTCCCAGTGCCACTCTCCTCAGAAGCTGAAGGTAGCAGGTATCACATATACATGTATCCTGTCTCTAGGAAGTACAAGTGCGTGAGATGTATGAAGGTCCACAGCTTCCCAGCTGGGATTTTACACTGGACTCAAAAGTGTCCAAAATATACATATATACATATATATGTATACCTAGACTGTGAAGTGCTCCATCCATGTTTTCATGATGCTTCCAGCTTTCAAAGCTAGATAAGGTGGGGAAAAGTGAGAGAACATTTAATTTAGTGGTGTGGGATGAATTTCTTACATGTCATTTGTGTTCAGGGATGGAAAGCCTCACTGAACCACAGTGTTTACATGAGAGAGATGACATTTTCGGGTTCTTACCTTGAAGCTTCTAACTAAACTATCTCAAAGTACACCTCCGTGCCTACAAATTGTGACCTCTGCTGTGCCCACTAAGGTCAATTTTTTTTTTGAGTGAAGATGAAACTTACAGAAGCAGATAAATGCTGTTTTGGCCATGACAGCATGGGGCATATACGTAGTGATAGTATCATACTGGATGAAATCTGATGCCAGTCTTAGACTTTCAGCCTCACTTCAAATAACAAATAGTAAATAATGAATACAAAAGAACAACAGAGTTAGGAGTATAGAGGGTAAGAAACCAAAGAAGGATATGAGGTTTTAAAGATTACAGAAAAGAGGAAACACAGAAACAGAATGTGTGAAATAGAAAGTTCAAGACTGTTACAGAGAGCAAATAATGTGTTTGGGCCCAGCAGCAGCAGTGTAAATATGAAATAGCTTCTCAGCCTGTCATAGAATCATGGAAGCAGAGAATCATGAAGGTTGGAAAAGACCTCTAAGATCAGCTAGTCCAGCCATGAACCTAACACCACTATGCCCACTAAATCATGTCCCCAAGTGCCCCATCTACACATTTCTTGAACACCTCCAGGGAAGGAGACTCCATCACCTCCTTGGGCAGCCTGTTCCAATACCCCACCACTCTCTCAGAGAAGTTTTTTCCTAACATCCAACCTTGAACCTCCCCTGGCGCAGCTTGAGGCCATTACCTCTCATCCTATCACTGTAACCTGGGAGAAGAGGCTGACCCCCACCTCACTACAGCCTCCTTTCAGGTACTTGTAGAGAGCAATAAGGTCTCCCCTGAACCTCCTCTTCTCCAGACTGAACAGTCCCAGTTCCCTCAGCCACTCCCCATAAGCCTTGTGCTCCAGGCCCTTCTCCAGCTTTGTTGCCCTTCTTTGGGCATGCTCCAGAGAAATAGTATTGGACTAGTTTAGGTGGGAAGAAAACATATCAGACAAGAAATAGCCAAAAAAATTACAATTTGTAAACTAAAATTCTCTCACAATACCACCAAGGACTCATAGAGTCAGAGATTGGTTGATGTTGGAAGGGACCTCTAAAGGTCATCTGGTCCAACTGCCCTGCTCAAGCAAGGACGCTCAGACCCAAAGTTGAGATGACCATTGAATATCTCCAAGATGTGAGACTGTACAACATCTCTGGGCAACCCGTGCTGGTGTTTCACCACCCACACAGTAAAAAGAGCATTTCCTGATGTTCAGAGGGAACATCCTCTATTTCAATTTGTTCCCATTGCCTCTTGTCCTGTCACTGGGCTACGCTGAAAAGAGACTGACTCCATCTTTACACTTTCCCCTCAGGTATGTGTATCTATATGTATATAGATGAGATGCCCTTGAGTCTTCTCTTCCCTAGACTAAACAACCCTAGGTTTCTCAGCCTTTGCTCATGGAGGAGATAGTTCAGCCCCTCAATCACCTTTGTGGCCCTTTCCTAGAATCTTTCCAGTAGCCCCAGGTCTTTCTTGTACTGGGTGGCCCAGAACTGGACACAGCACTCCACATGTGACTTCATCGGTACTGAGTAGAGGAGAAGGATCAACTCCCTACACCTTCTGGCATCAGTTTGCCTAATGCAGCCCAAGATATCATTAGCCCACATCACAGCAAGGGCACGCTGCAGCCTCACATTCAGCTTGGTGTGCACCAGGACCCCCCAGATCCTATTCTACAGAGCTGCTTCCCAGCTGGGTGGCCCCTAGCATGTCCTGGTCCTGGTGCCTGGGGTTGTTCCTCCTGAGGTATAGCACTTTGAACTTCATGAGGTTTCCATTGGCCCATTTCTCCAGACTGTGGACGTCCCTCTGGAGGGCAGCATGACCCTCAGGTGAGTCAGCCACTCCTCCCAGTTTTGTGTCATCAACAAACTTGCTGAGAGGACACTCTGCTTCACCACCCTCACCATTAACGACGATGTTAAACCGTATAGGACCCAGTATTGACTCCTGGCGTATGCTGCTCGTTACCGGCCTCTAACTAGACCTTTTGCCACTGATCACCATACTCTGGACCTGGCAGTTTAGTCAATTTTCAGTTCCCCTGTTTGAGTGCTCATCCAGCCCATACTTCCTCAGCTTCTCTATGAGGATATTATGAGAGAGAGTGTCAAAAGTCTAAATGAAGGCCAGGTAGACAGCATCCACTTATTTTCCTTCATCTACAAAGAGAAAAGATGCAATAAATAAACAACTACTCTTTGGACTTTCAGAAAGTCTTTGTCGTAGTCTGTGATGGAAACCTATCCATCAAATAAACTGCCTTATGTTGTGGAAAAATAATAATAAAAATTTCCTAAATTGTCTGTGCATACTGCCAAAAGAAAAGTTTTGCAGAGGGAGAAAGGTAGACTCTTCCAAAGCAGACTATTTATAGACTGGGACACTTAGATGGAATTACTCACTTTCTACAATTGTTTTTATCTCTACAATAACTACAATGACAGCCTAGAGTATAATTATATTTTTGGCCCTTAGCTAATTTCCTAAAGCTAGGCTGGCTGAATCTAGGCTAAAATTAAAAGTCCATTTTTTGCCACTGTATACCTTAGCATTTTGTTGCCTCATAGTGTTTGAGTAGAACAGTTTAACATAATTCCTAGTCATTTGGGTGGGATACCATGCACTGAGATGGTAATATTTGCAGATGATGCAGTTGCTTAAATGACCTGGACTGAAATATATGTCACTAGCCTTCTTGGAAACAAAATAAGAACTATGTAGGCTGCAGATCTGACTTGGCATTTCCTGTACAGTGTTCTCACTGCCTTATACCTATAAATAACTTCCTTCTTTTTTTTTTTTTTTTTTTCCTATCACTGCTGACTGAAGTCCATACAAAACACCAGTAATAGCAGCAGAAAATTCTCCAGTGGATTTCAAGCGTTGCTCTGTTTTACAGAATCAAAGTCTTGCTGAAGAGGAGACAGAAGTATGGAGTAATTGAGAGTAGTTAGGGTTTGACAAGAGAAACATACAGCATTATGAACTTGACTTCTGGTCAAGAGGTTTTCTTCTCCTTTTTTTTTTTTTTTTTTAATCCAAGAGAAAATTTTGAGAAATTTCCTGATCTCCTGATCTTTTTTGGAACATTGCTCTATAGCAAATCCCCTTTGCTGCATCCTCTCATCCAGGAAAGCCTTATTTCCATCTTTCATACATTTTGCTATGAATTTCCTGCTTAGAGACAGAAAGGGCACTCATTCTGAAAGTCCAGTTCAAGGAACAAAGATGGCAATACCCTTCTTACGGTATGTGAACACCTGTGTGCTCAGCACCATCCAGAAAGCAGATCAGACACTTAACAATCATGAAAATAATTCATTAAAAAAAAAAAAAAAAAAAAAAAATAACAAAAAGTTAAAAATCTTNNNAAAAAAAAAAAGTGATCAAAAGTTTAAGATCTCTTATTTTATTCACATCAGATTTCAACTCTCAGAACAAAATTAACTGTCAAGTAAGAGCTATCCAAACACCGTATATTTTTTCTTTGCTGCAAGTCCAAAGCACAGTGGGATGAGAACTAAGAGAACACCTCTTACTTATTCTCTGCAACTTAAAGACAGCTCTATCTTTGGCATGGAACAAGCACGGAGTAACTTTAATAACAACACAAGACATAGTGCTGTAACCCAGGTTCATAAGTTTCTTTTTCGTTGCCTTCAACAAAACCACCACTTAAATCAAACTCTCCTTAAGAAATGCTGATCTGCAGAATATTACCAGATGGGTCTCCTGCCTTCTGAAGAAAGGGGGAAATGAGAGAGCCTCATGTTTAACGGCATATGAAAGAAGAAATACAATGTGTAAACTTTCCACTGACGGATATAATAGTGTTCTCACTTTTAAAGAAAAACAGTACTTCCTAGCAGGAGGCCTGCAAGAAATTTAACAATTACTCAAGATTTAGTTGTACAGCGTGGCATTTTCGAACATGTGCAGAGTCTGTTATTTTTTGTAATTAAATTAATTTAAATAATAAATAATGTAATTAAAATACATTTGGACCGTGCAATCCCTAGGGCTGGAACTGAGTGTGGAGAAGTGATGCATATTCAATGTGAAGTTTAATGAGTAAGAAAATGCAGAATCCTGGAAATCTGGTAATGTGCAATATAGTTTTGGCACCCTCCCCCTTCTCCCCCATTCCTTCTCAGAGTAAAAGAGGTCCCAATTTACAGAATCAGGCTTTAAATCATTCACAAGTTTCTTTTCCTAAAAAGGAAACGTTGCTAGTGTTTAGGGTTTTTTTTAGCACAACATGTGGTTACCCAAATGTTTCCCTACAATAGTCCTAGTGAAAAGTGATAGGAAATTGACTCTGTAACCCTGTAATAGCAATGTTTACTTTACCCTCATCAGTATTTTACAGACTATAGGAAATCATTACTTGTCTATTCGTTACAAGGCTGACCCTGATTAAAAACTCCTGCTGAGATTTTTTTCCAGAAGAGACTTACGCTGTCAGAGTTCTGCTTTTAGAGACCATCGCAGTCCATGGTTTGCTGAGGGGGGTGCTCTGTTTTTCTGAATGTCAGGGTCCGTTATGCTCTGCAGCAAAAATCCAGGGACCCCCGCTTCATGCCTCGGGGCAGCTTGTGCCTTCCTTCTTGAGGACCTTGACATTGTTCTCATACAAAAGGAGGATTCGCAGCCCCTTTTATTTTCCCCCAACATTGATAATGTGTGTGCAAGGGCCCCTGCAGCACCCTACTCCCTTCCAAACAGTGGTGCCATCCAGACAGCAGAAAGCACACCAGGAGAGTGGGCTCTGAAATGCAGAGTCCCACCAGAGCGGGGAGCCTGGCTGACGGCAGGGGAGCTAGGGCATGCTGTTTTGCAGGGGACAACAGGGACATTGCAGGTGGTGTCTTGCTTCTCTGGTGGTCAGTACAGGATGACAAAGGCAGCCTGTGCTGTCAGTGCGCTGCTGTCACCTCCGTAATAGAACAGAACGCACTGCTAAATGGCATCTTAAGGGGTTCTATGATTTTCTAATTTTGGTGCACTGCAAAAGGCTTAGAATTCTGACTTTTTGTTGTCCTAAAAATGCAATACTTATCATTTTTCGTTCCATCCCTCCTCCGCCCAGACCCAGCTCCTGCAGCCAGTAGAACCTGAGTTTCTGCTAAAAATCTTCTGCCAGCATGTTTGAAGAAAGTACAAAGCACAGATTTGTAGACTCAAAAAGCAGATGAAAATACCAAAAAAAAAAAAAAAAAAAAAAAAAAAAAAAAAAAAACAAAAAAAAAAAAAAAAAAAAAGAAAGAAAGAAAAATGAACCACATCTTTGTTGTTGTATTAAGCTCCGCTGATCGTAAGGCTTGTCTAATGGTTTCAGGAGGCCTGAGTCAAGGGTTTGAAATCATTAGCAGTATTGATGCCTCTAAGAAGTGAATGCTTAATACTGTCTTTATAGTGGCTGGCCAAAATTACTGTTCAGCCTTCAACTTTGCTTACAGACAAAAGAGCTTTTCTTTCAAGCGGCAAAGGTCAGGTTTTCAGTGAGTTGAAGATCCAGGAAAATATTCTAGCAGATGATTGTGGTATACATGTGTATGTGGCCACTTTCTGTTATATTTAGCTACTATTTGTATTTACATACCAGGGTAATTCAAGGTTTGAAGTAAGTGATTACAGAGAAGTCAAGCGATACCCTCCCACGTGTTTTAAATGCTCCATCAGCAGGACTATGCCATTCACGCATGTTCTGTGCTTTTCCTGCCACGCCAAATATTAGGAAGTACACATTTGACAGGTTCTTAACAAATAAAACTAGCAAGGGGGTTAAAGCTCTTGTGATTGTTCAGAATAAGCTGGTTTCTGTGTCTGTTTCCAGTTTGGGGCGAGATACATAAAATTATTTAGGCTTCTAACTCTGACTGAGTTCAGTGGTAACTCTGTGTACCTTCACTGGAGTTTGGTGTGTAATGCTTTTGTATATGCCATATATACAGAAGTGGCACCTCTTTCCTGAATATTTTATTCAATACTGGATTCAATCCGAAGCTCTTAGTGCATTTTTGATTACAGCTAGTACTATGTGCAGCTGTAGATCACAGCTGGATATTTTTACCTTTTGGTAAGCTGTAGCCACTGACACAGCGATGCTTCTGCTCTGGGGACAGATAAGGATTTCCAAGTGAGCAGAAGGTGGCAGCAGATCTCTGCCTCATTTCTCCCAATGTGATTTGAACTTCTGTGGCAACAGAAGAGAGAAAAGAAGAATGGAAGGAAGGAAGAAAGAAGGTTTAAAATTAACTTTTTGAGAAAAAAAAACATATCTCAGTTTTGATGACACAAGTAGCTATGAGAGGATCGCTTACTTCTGCTCATCACAGTGCACTGGTTTAAAGGCAGCTCCATCACCAGATGCCCTGAGGATTTATCAGAGAAGGGAGCATATGCCCATCAGGCTAAGAGTGGCAGCCTGAGAAGCAGCCAGCCTGAGGCCACCTCCATGCGTCTGTGCACTGAACACACCAGCAGTACAGCCTTCACTCGCACTGAACACATGCGAGAACTTTATAAGCCTGATGTGTCTGTAGTTGAGTGACTGTTGGGTGACACAGCCCTCATCCCTTCCCAGAGCGGAACCCCCCGTGCCATCCCACCTGCCCTGACCCCTAGTGCCGTGCAGCCATGTCCAGCCTGCGGCAGTCGGTACCTCTGGCAGCCCATCACCTTGCTGTGGGTGCCTGCCTGCTGAGAGGTGCCTGCAGCCTTCTCCTCTCCCCTAACGAGGCAGAGAGTCACATGGTTTCAGTTCCTACATTGCAGTGAACCCCTGTGGCCCTCATGGCAGAGCCACCACCACCCCCAAGCCATCGCAGCTCACAACAGCATCAAAAAAGAGGGGTCATTGCTTTGCCTTCTTATGTCCTGTCCTGGCTGCATTGCTCCTTTCCAGCAAACCTCTTCCCCCCCCCCACCCCCCTTTGATCTATGGATGCTACTTACATGTTACAACTGCTGTAGCCCATGAGCCACTGACACAGAAGGCTCACTGTTGGAAAAGGAAAAGAATTTGAAAGGAAAGGGGGGAACTGCTTAATAACAGCAATAAAAAGGTCATAATTAATGATTTGGCTGTAAAGGTGAGACGCTGAAGCTCAACATTTACTAAATAGTTTATTGTTAAAAAGGGAAACTTCATCTGTGGTAACATTTTCAAGCAGGTGAGGTGGAGCTTACTAATGAAAGGGAAGCTTTCTTTTTCTAGGTTCAGCTTAGGTGTCAAAACACATTTTAAATGAATTTACTTCCACTGGTGCAAGGCAGACAGTTTTGTTTGTTCAGGGACTGTCTCTGATTGTTTTACTTAGTTTCTTTGGAAACAAACCAAAGCACTGGGTTTGATTCATAGATCCGTATATCCAAAGAGGAGCGATGCGGGCATCTGCTTTGACATGGGGCACAACACAAGCCACAGTCTTTCACTGCATGAAGTTCAGTGCTGTGGGTGGTGAAGATGGAATAAGTCTTTTAGAAAAATAACCAAACCTGACTTAAAGATGTCATGTGAGGTAGTGAAGTAGTCTGATGATTAGCTACCAGCACAGTTGGAAGTTGTACCGTATTTCCAGTACTTCCAGGATCTTCCTAACTGATATAGAAATGGCAGCAGCTACAGAGTCACAAAGACAGGTAATAAACACTGGCAGTGGCCTGTTCAGAAGATCATGAGATCTAGAAGGAAGGGAAGGGAAGGGAAGGGAAGGGAAGGGAAGGGAAGGGAAGGAAGATCTCACCCCTCCATCCAATCAGGTGTTGTCCATTACAGTGCACCATGCAATCCAGAACTTACTCTGTGCCTATTTTCCTCCTACAGAAAAAGAACATCCATCAGATCTCTGAGTCCCCAGTTTCTCAATATTCAGAACTTTGTCACAGATATGTATATATTTGGCTGGAGAACAATAGAGAAATTAATAATAGCGGGCAGAGACAAGGTACATCAGCAAATTAATAGTTGTGTTTTCCTAGAAGGGCTTCCAGGTTATCTTGAGGGTCCCCTGCCTCCTCCCCATTTCCTCTGACTTCCAGTTGATAACTTTGAGATCAGCAGCAGCACGGAAGTTATGCCATATAGCCCTTCACTACTCTAACTTGAAGCAGACTTTAGCTCTTCAGCTTTAAACTCTTCTCATTACACTTAATTACAATGTTAATTTTTGTAATGGTTTTTTTAATTTACTGTGAGTATAATCAAAAAGTAGAATATACCTTGTAGCAATAATTATAAAAAAAAAAAATAGTTTGCCTTTTTCCTAGGAGAGGGAGCTAGATCAGAGAAACATTTTCTAGATGATCCTTTTAAAACATGATCTAAGCTAAAACGAAGGAAAACACGCTGGCATGAAAAAAGAGGAAAATAATGAGATGAGCAATTCTTAGCAAAGATTTCAAAGAGTAATGATGCTTAGTGGGGCTATGCCAGATTAGTATTACAGAACCATTTAGAATAACTTACAGGAAAAAGACAATTTTTTAGGAAGGGGATGTCACTAGGAGAAACAGTGCCAGTATTGTAAAAACAGTGGTTTGGAAAGGAGGTTGGAATCTGATCACTTGGATCCTTGAAGCAGGAAGAATAAAGGGAAGAGATTTGGAATATCCTTGCGCCAAACTAGTCAAACTAGATGGCTGACGGCCAGGACTCAGCCTGTAAGGACATTTTTCTGGCTTGGGGAGAACACTGGCCAGTCAACAATTGGCCTCTTCCTTTATCATGTTGTAAGAGGGGAATGGTGCAGATGTGGATTTGGTCTGCTCAACTGGAGCAGCACCATAACAATATGTCTATATCTGTTCGGCCCCATAACATCTGACTGGGAATAAAAATAGGTTTTAGGACATGAAAGTTGGCCATCCACGCTTTTGGAGGATGAAAGAAACCCCAAGCAGGTGTGAAGGGCAGACTCTGAGACATTGAATGCATCTCTGTCATCTCAAACAGAATCCAATGGGAACTTTGCCCCTCTGGGGCTAAACCTGACACAAGAACAATAGCTACTTTTTTCACAGTGTCTTTTTTGCAAGCTATTGTATAGGGACAAAGGATGTTGATTTCCCTTACATTATCATTATGGTATGAAAGAATTTCAATTTACATTTCTGAAATGGTAATGACCTGAGCTGATTCTTAGTATAATCTACAGATGTAGTTTTACTTAAATATTTACTTACCAAGTTTGACTAAACTCTTCTTTTCTGCTTCTGTGATTTCAGTTTCTAAAAATTTTATTCACCACTGTGTCCTTGCATCCTCTTGCAAGTGGCAAGAGAAATGTAGTTGTGCTTATATCACCGTAGTGTAACTAAGACAATCACAAGGAACAAAATAAAAGACAAAGCTCAAATTAGGTATGACACAAAGTATCATAATTTACACTGGTGGAAACTCCTTGTAGGTCACCTTCATGCTTACTCATGTCATGTTGTTTTTACACATGCATGGTTGTATTGACTCCAGTCACATTTTTCCTGATCTGGGCTCATAGAATCATAGAGTCATAGAATGGCTTCGGTTGGAAGGGACCTCAAAGATCATTTAGTTCCAACCCCCCTGCCGTGGACAGGGCTGCCAGCCACTAGCTTATATATATTATATAGAGAATCTTGAAGTCAAGATGATCAGACTTTCCAGGCTCTTGATCTCAAGATGTGTGTGCCACTGTGTATCTAGAAGGTAAAAATTAGTACAGAAAATCTGAAATATGTGGAATAACATCTACTCTACAAGTCTGAAGCACTGCAGACTAAAGATAGCATCACTAAAACCAGACACTGAAAAATAAATGTTATAAGCCTTCAAATATCAGGAAAATATTTGTATCAGAGGTTCCCTTTGAATAGGATGATACAAGATAATTAACTTTTAAAGTGCTAATGGTTCAACAATGAAGATTATTTACCTGTAAATTGGGGGGAAAAAAAAAACAATAGGAAATCTTGACTACTTACTTCTTCCAACCTATCAATTATCTTCTAGAAGAGTATAAAAAATGAAAAACTGAAAATAAGACTTTTGTGAATCACGTTCCCTGTCTCTACTGATTTATGGGCTCAAGAGCTACTTTGCATGAGGTGGCATCTTTGCACTTAAATGAAAAGAAATCCCTACAGCCCGCAGTGGAGGGAAGGGCCAGGCACTTAGGGAAGCAGTTGGCTGAAGACATAGTAGAAGGACTGCAGGAGGAGACAGTAGATACATATCCTGATTTCAATAAAATGGGAACACTGACTTCAGGCAAAGGAAGATGCACCTGTGAATTTCTGCAAACTTGTATTGGTTTTCTTACTCATGGTGCTGACCTCATACAAACTCTTGCTAAACCATGGGACTATCTGCAGTTCATGGTATTGTCCAATTATTAGCCTCAGAAGCTGTCCTAAACCACCACAACAAGCAGATGACGTAACCAGGACTCTCAGGTGATGCTCACCTGAGCTTACATGAGCAACAGTAAAAAATTTTTAAATATGCACTTTTGTATATCTGCCATTTGCTACTAGCAGCAATACATTTTAGCAGAGGAAGACTGGTGATGCCAAGAATGTTTTTACTTCACAGTAAAAAGGAAATATTTTGAGAGTATTTTATATAACAATAAATCAGGGACTATTTAAACATGACATCTACATTTATAATGAGAGCACTTTGATCTGTAAACAGTCCTTAAAACTGAAGTAAGGATATTGCTTTTAATAGTGCATTTGTTAGTCCTGACCTACAAGTGTGCATAAGGAGAGAATGTTTCCTACTGCAGTCAGCTGACCTCCCCTGATTTACAGCATTTCTCTCCTTGCTCCATGTGCTCCAGAGGTTTCAGCCCCATTGTCTATTTGGACCTGATTTGGATTTTTTTTTTTTTTTTTCCCAAGTAGTCCAGAAAGCAAGACAAGAATTACTTTCACTTATGACTCCATTTGTATAACACTTGCTCCTACTTAGTAAGAAATACATAGTAAATTATATTTCATTTGAAAAACAATGGTTTAAATCAAGGCACGAAATATTTTGTTGTACTCTGTTTTTCCCCACCTTTTTTCATATGGATCCTCAAGTAAAACCTAAAGGACTGAATCGAGTTTTATACCTACTACTGTTTGTACATTTGTTGTTTCTCATGAAGTCTTTGGACATTTTTAGAGGCATGTTTCATTTCAAATTCAGTAGATGTATGACAGGTCCATGTATCACTGCTGTGCACAGCCCTGGGGACTTACAGATGTGAGGTTCTCTGTGTTGGATAGTTAGGAGGGAGGATGTTTGTCTATGTAATCAGAGAACAACAGATAATGTGAAAGTAAGGGGAATCCACATCTCCAGCTGTCTCTAGCAATGCCTTGTGGGCACAGTAGGCAACATTCTCTACCTCTTCACTTCCGTTAAATGCCATTCTCTAGAAGAAGAATTTATGGAAAATCCCTCAAGGGAAACCTGGCAAACTGGTTCATCGTAGCACACATTTTTCCAGAAGGAGGTATGAGTGTGTTCTTGTTAAAGAACCTTGGGATGCAAGAATTACTCCACAGCCCCACGGCCAGCAAATCTTCCTGACAAAGCCACTGACAGCCCACTGCCTGCAGACAGTCCCTTCTCTAAATCTGGAATCCAAATGCATGAATACCACAGTCAGGAACAGTAACTCTGGCTTAGCTTTAAACCAGATTATTCCATTATCAGTAGCTAACCGTGATGAAAAAGAGTTCAGCATAGTCTCTATAAGGCTCTCCAGAGTGTTCTTAAGTCCTCAGCTGATTAAACCTGTGTGAACACAGATGTAGTAATATTGTTTAGGGCGACAGTACATTAAAGCTATGTCAGTAACATCTGCATCATCTCTTTGGACACAGTATCTGTGCACCCTTACAGTCCAATTCTACATCCAGTTCCTGCTGGCACTGATATTTCCTACAGCCTGTGCTAGTCTGTGCCCTAGCCTGTGTCCAGCATCTAATTTTTCTCACCTGCATTTGTAAAATCACGTACAACCTAAGTTTCTTCAGTCCTTTGAAAGAGAAGGTGGGTCTGAGTAGTGAAAATCTCACCAGCTCAGGTAAGCAGTGGGAGTTGGCCCCATTTTCACTTCAGATGGGCTTACTTTTAGGTGACACAGAACTCATATGCTTGGTTTGCCGTGCCTGACATAAATTGTTGGCAGAGGGTCAAGTAAATATGGTGCTTGAAGTTTCTTGAGAAAGAACATTTTTTTAAGAGCTTTAACTAGAATAGAAATAGATTCAATAAATACATAAATGACACCTTCTTTATAAAACTACATAAAAGATAAACAGGCAGGCATCGCAACTTTTCATAAGGAGGCTTTCAAGAAGTTAAAGAGAGTCACAACTATGGGAGACCCTATCCAACCCTAAGCATCAGTAGCAAGAATTATTTAGAAAGTTACTTTTTTCAGTTAAAATGTGACTGTAAGCAATTCTTTTCAATTATCTGGAAAACATTTGTTATTGAATGTATCCCTCTCGTATGCTTATCCAAGCCCACAGAATTTTTCTTGACATGTATATAGCGCCTTTTATATAGAACTAGTCTATGTTCACATCAGTACAGATACGGTGCTTGGTTGTGGTTTTCCTCTGAGATATCTAAACTACTACAAGTCCTAGTGAACTGTTAGCCTAGGATAAAGAAGCTCAGTCTTGATCTTCATACAGCAGGATGAGCTTCTACAGTAGATAAAGACTTGATGTGTATAGTAAAAATGAGATTGTTAACTTTCATAGATCTTAGTCAGCCTAACAAGAACAGCCTACTCTTGCCCTTGATTATTTAACTGTACTTACCAAAGGTAAATATCTCCTTCTTGTTCATGTCAAGGCCAATACTCATATAAGAAGCAACAAATACCTGTAAGCTGCATACTGTACCTTGGGGGAGGTCTCTGAGACAGGGAAAGGAAAGAAGGATAACAAGGAAAATGCAGATTTTTTTATTATTATTATTATTTGGCATTTATCATAGATCTCAGAAGATAAAGAAGTATTAAAACAAAACAAAATAAAACAAAACAAAAAACACTTTCTAAAGCAGTAGTTGTAGGCATGCTCTTGCTAATTCATGTTATTTGTTATTCGTTTAATTTTAATGATTCACCAAGGTGTGTGACTACAACTGCCTATTAAGCTTTTAAAAATGGTGCTTCCCAGGCAATACTTGAGTTTAACACTCTCAAAATGTTAAAAGAAGATTTTCTTTGTTATGCTTTGCACA
>VXAV01008719.1:21205-45986 GCA_013399715.1 Alectura lathami | reverse complement strand
AACACACTGTTTTTATGTCAGAATCTGTATGGGCATTCTTTACTTTGATCATTCTGTATTCTGCAGATGTCAGCATTACTGTATTTTAATTGACTCTGGGGTAGCATTAAAAAGCACCTTCTATTTCGGTTGCTTAGACCTGATGAGACTGACAACCTGGCATTTATGAACATTAGGCCTTCATGGTAACTATGTCAGGAACTGTGTTTTTCCTAAATCCCCTAGGTGTGAATAGCAAAATGATGTTAGTAAACCAGTTAAAAGCAGTGTCTATGCAAAAAGCACCTCTGACAGTCTCTAGCCATAAAGACGGCAAACTTTTGCATTAAATTAGACTCTTGAGTCAAAAGTGCATGCTGTATCCCAAGATGCAATTAAGAATTGACCAGTATGCTGAATGAGAGCTGTAGCTGGCAAGGACTGAAGCTGTGAGTAAAAGTGTTGGTAACCTCAAAACAAGAATTTCTTGACAACTTCCATATTCCCAGCATGCCCCATTTGCCAGGATCATCTTTCCTCCTCCTGTATGAAGAGACAGCTAGCTTTTTCACTACTTAGCTTTCTCATAGCATTCACTGTAATCCTCAAAAAATGACAGTTAAAATGGTAGAAATTTCACAGGATGCAGTAGTGGACAGACTATTTTTTCTTTCTTTCTTTTTTAAGGAAACATTCTTGGCTGAATTAAAATAAACAAGACTGCATGTGAGTTGTCCATATTTCCCACTGGGCTTTAACAACCATTTATTTCCCAAGAAATCCACAAACTCTAGAGGTACCACCAAGATGTTTGCTACTTGACTCACTGTCAATACCTACCAATAGTTACAAGAGAAGTGGAAATCTAGCTCAGAGCCTCAGAGTTCAGTCCTTGTCTCCTTCAGTGGTGCTGCTGTAATAAATGTTAAGTAACAGATTGTGAGACAACTCTTGCTTCACTGTTAACACACAAAACTGCGTGTCTTTCTCCCGCCACTTTGATGGGCAGAGATTTTCTCTTCATTCCTCCTCAGGTGCCAATGAACATGGTTTGAAATTATGCTCACTGCAAAGGTCCTTCCATGCAGGTGACAATATATCTGGCTGTTTGTTTTTTCTTGTCTCAGCAATATCACTGTACTATCCACTTGCTGGAAAATTAAACAACATTAGAATATTTATGAGTTAGGCTAAATGGGTCTGCCCTCAGACATTAAAAAGTTGTCCTGTTGTGCATAGGTTGATAGATGAGTCATGTGCAACGTCAGGTAGGATACCTGATAGATACCTAATCAGCACATCTATTTCAAGTGTTTGTTAAAAAAAAAGTCCTTTAAAGGCTTTCCATCAAGTCAGTGGAGAGACATAGGTGTAAGTTATCAGAGAGATTCTAGTTCAGGTAGCATATACACTCTAGCAGGTTTATCCTCCAAAAATATTTGAAAGCATGCACTATTTTCCATTACACTTATGCCCTTCTTTCAGGCAGATGTACTAGCCAGGGTCCTAAAATGAATGTGCAAACTAGAAGTCTAAATTAGTCATACAAGCATCTAAGTCTCTACAGCATCTTTCCCATGGCTAGCTCTTACACATAGTAAGATCATGGTGGATTCTGCTTTTGAACATTGCCTTACGGGTAGTATTTGAGATAGCGTTTATAAACGACTGATATGTTAATGAATGGTCCCAGCTGGTCTAGAGAGATGACTTTGACACAGCAACAAGAAAGTTATCAGTGTGCTCTAAATTTCACAGAGAATCAAATCTCTATTTGTATTATATATCTGTACTTGTAAAAGCCATTGCTGTAAAATGAACCAAAATCAGCTTTTTGACCTAGAGAACAGAATGAGCAAATAAAATAACACAATCCCTCCATTCAGTACTGTAATAACAAAGGGTATTCCCATCCTACTCTGTAAAGGCTAGGAGGCTGCATTACAATTAGGGTGACGCTTAGTGGGGTGGTCTACCTGTCCTGCAGCCAACAGCTAGGAAAGAATTGAAAACACTCATGTAAGAGCCACAGAAATTCTTTAAGGCTGTATAAAATGTTAACAATGAGAAACGAAGAGCAAGAAGGAGTGCTTTTCAAAAATAAGACTGAGACAGAATTTGATTACAATGTGTAACCTTTACAGGAAAAATATAGCAGGTCCCACCAGACCAGTCTTTCTAACACAGGCCTTACAACAACAACTGGCTGGAATTTGAAGGTAAAAATACCCTTGCATGCTGTTTTTCAACAGTAAGTGTGATTAGCCACTGGAACAATCCAAGGAAAAAATGAAGATTGCATCTTTTACTGTATTTAACTCCTGCTTATCTGCGAAGGAGTCTTAAGTGCTTGGCTGACTCTTTCAGGCTTTAAGTTCTGTTTTTTCCTCTGCTCTCCTGCCTGCCGTCCCCCAAACATGAGAGGAAATCCTTGTGGAATCAATCACTAGGCTCTCCCTTAGGCTCACATAAGCCTAACTGAGCATCCTGGAGATCCTGCAGACAAAAAAGTTCCTTGCCTATAATGATGAGGCTCATTCAAACCCTGGAGTTTAAAAGCAAAAGAGACTGTATTTCAGGGAACATATTTCAGTTCACAGTCAGTCACAATATCTCACACAAAATATATAAAAATGGACTAGCTCAGACCATCCAGTTATATATCCTGTCTCTGGCAGTGATTAATATCACCTATCTGCAGAAGATAATGAAGATTGCAACATACGTAATGGTGCTTCCCAAATACAGACTCCTCGAAAACAGCTGACTGAAGCTTGAGATTTTCTTGGTCAGGAAGTGGTATTTTTGTTTTACAAAGGCCTGTGAATTTGTGTGTGTGTGTGTGTGTTCTGCAGTTATTTGGATAGCTTCCACGTTTTCTGTAGCAAAAAAAAAAAAAAAAATCTACTTGTTTTGCAAACAACCCTTTTATTTCTTTGGAATATCTCAGCATCATGTTGATGCCCCTTACTCCATATATTAGAGGAGACAGTGAACAAATGACTTTCCTTTCAGATTTTTTCTATTATGCTTTCACTTGAGCCTTTTTCCAGTTCTGAGTATTATTTGGACATGTATTATCTAGAATATCCTCATGGTCTAGTCCCCTAGTCTTCTACCTGGTATAAAGATACCTTTCACTGCTGGTGAGGCTTCCTCACAAATCCCATGGGAGACTGTTCTGGCAGAACTCATCCCAAGCAGCTGCCATAAGTGATAGAACAGGAAAGCAGATGTGTTACTACATTACTGTTGATGACTTTCTACTCTTGGTTAGCCTAGATTAGAAGAGGATAAATATCATTAGAAGAAACCAAGATTGCATGACCACATGAAGCTCTGCTAACTGCTTACTGTACTCCTATCATGATAAAGTTCATATATTTTATAAATAGTATTTGCAGGATTTCTGTGTAGATATTTAGTTGTTCTCCTTTTTTTTTTTTTTTTTTTTTTTTTTTTGTACTCGTAAACTGGGTTTCTTGGTTATGGATTTTGTGTTTCGGTTTGGATTTTATTTTTTTCCCCACCACAGAACACTGTAATGTATGTTTCTGAGCTTCTTCCCATCTTAAGGGCAATATATACAGGAAGTGAAAAAATTTGATACATAGAAAAAGCATGTATTGTATTATTAGAATGGCTAATAAATTAATAGAAGATTATGCCACCTAGGACTTCTAGCTCCAATATCTTAAAGCAGGCATGAAGCTAATTGAGAACAATTCTGAGAGAAAGATGGATCCTGAGGCATTGGAAGTACCGAGGAAACCAACTGGCCTGAAAATCTGGTGGGAGGGGAAAAGCAACTACATGATCCAAGCAAATTGCCCCAGACTTACTGATACTGATTTTAAATCCAGAAAGTCCTCTGCAAGATTTTCCAAAGGAACTGAGTAACTGCCTGGCAAAGCAGCACTATGATATTATCTACTACACACATACACCCTCTGCAGTACTTTCCTTTGAAAAATGGTGCAACCACCTGTACTGGCAATGGGAATTTCCCTCTGATTTCGGTAGAAAGCAAGCAGGCTTGTAGTAGATTTCACATTACAGTTATTATAACTTCAGCAGAACTGTGAAACAAACTAGCTTCTACAAACTAGGGGTGATGCCTGCTGGGATAATAGACTAGTTAACTCAGTGTACTATGAGTCTCCCTAGTTTTAAGATGTAGATCAATCACCTGTGTACATTCTTTGGCAATATTTCTTGGTTCTGCAGCTGCAGATGAGTAGCAGCATGAATGACACTTCAAGGAGATGAGAGAGGTATTGGAAGCCATGAAACAAGGAAGTGATACTTGGATAGATGGGAAAGACCTCTCTTTGTTTTTCCTTTTTGTGTGTGTGTGTATTGGCTTATCCATAACATATCAGCATTCTCCATTCAGCTATGCATAATCAACCTGATTTCTCAGGCGGAGAAAGAAATAACATTTCCAAGAACCTCACTAATCTCATTAATCTGAGGTGAGAACAATAATTCCACTAGTGTCTTTTCAGCCCCTCTTAGACAACGCCATGTTTAGAATTTCTTTTGAAATCTATTGTGTTTTATCTTGCAATTCTACAACTTGCAATGCATTTCTATTACCAGCATCAGAGTTTTAGTGGGTTTTCGTGCAGCAGTGTTGTATAAATATATTCCAGAAATCCATTTGTGTTTTACTAGTGGTGAATTTTTTTTTGAAAGCTTTCATTTAATATTTTGCCTGACAATCTTTTAAAGAAGCTTTGCCTTGCATCAGACAGAACATGTATTTTGTTCCCAAGGAGAAAAAGGAAAAAGCAATCAACTAGATTATCTGCATGCTTGGTAATCATAAGTCTTTTCCTGAATATATGGTCCACTCATGATCCAGAACCCTTAGAGAATTAATCCATGATATTTCCTATTTCTTTTGATTCCTTTATAGTTCAATAACTTTTGTATTTTCGCTGCTACTTTATACTGTAAAGTCCCTTCAAGTGGGAGCACCTCCTTCCTTCTCATTTCACATTCAGGCCTTGTAAAACAGACATGGCCTATCACTGAAACTCTCTCAACTCTTCTATGTTCAACTCATGAGTGGCTTTATTGTATTACAATACTTTGATTTTCTCTTCTTAAGTCTAGTGACTGTCAGTGTAAACAGGTCAAATTCAGCAATGATCTTCCTGCCCATCAACAGTGGAACATTATGAACTCCTCTGTGGTGCTGGAGATCAAAGCAGATTACAACTGGTAGTATTTTTGTGAATGTTTTGCTTTTAGAAAACCCACAGGCCATTTGCAAATGTCCACTGAGCAAGTAGTGCAAAAACTCTGTCATGGAGGAAGTTGATAGCTCCTTCCAATAGAGTTACCACAGCTGTAGCTAAAGTGGAATGGAGAAATTTTACAAAGGAGATTTAAAATATTACCTATCATAATAAGAGATGTGTGGGTTGCTCCATATAATTGAATTGAAAACACAATGATGGACATATTTCTGGCTGTAAGCCTAGAGATTTTAAGAGAACTGAAAAATTGCATGTGACAACCTTGGATCTAGAGCAAGCAGTCACTGAGGTAAAGGAGAAAACTCAGCAAAGACTGGAACCTGGAGTTTAGTCAGCAAGAGAAAAAATTCCTCACCTGATCTGTACCATATAAAAGTGTGGGATCATTTAAAGTGATTGAAAAATCCAGCCCCCACACTATTTCAGTGGCAGTGTTACAGACAACGTTGCCAACTAGTGAGTCACTGGCCTAATTTAGACCAAAGGTATTACTGGAGAATTAAAGAGTAATAGATAATGAGGAGTGGTGAAGGAAGATGAGAAGATTCGAGCCAACAAGTCACTCTTTTTTTTAGGAAACCTGGAAAACATATTGCTCAGTGTAGCAAAGAGCAGACAATTAGAACTGTTCATATCTCAGTAGAAGTAGGGGCTTAGCAAGTTTATTTTCCCACTGCTCTATCAGAGACTAAAGGTTTACCCAGATGAATGGATGTGGTCTAGATGAATACATCAACCAGGCTAAAACTTTCTAGCCAATGTGAATGGAAAACCAAGTTATGTGTTGATGAAGAGGTCCATGAGCCCCAGACATGACTATTGGAAGCTGGTCTGATGCTGAGAGCTCACTAGGCTCCTTCTGGAGTCCAGTGTCTTGCACGCACTTGCACTGGGCTCAGCTCCACATCCAGGGCATGGCCCTGGAGACAGCAGGAGTCATCTGGCCTGGGGCTGGCTGATGGAGAATCATGGCAAAGAGAGAAAGAGGAGTGTTTCACAGGAAACTGTTCTCCAACAAATGCATTAAAATCCAGGGTATAATGATAGGTTACTAAGGTTATCTTTGTTAGTCTTACTATATGTGTATCCCTTGCCACAGTAACACAGGTCACATGGTCCTGTATCCAAGCACAAGAGCAGAGCACAGTGAGATCTTGACTGCTATGAACACTTCTACTTGTGCTACCCCTCAAACATATACCTTTGCATTGCAGAGAAGCGTTGGGGAGGAGGGCTGCAGCTGGGTGCTGGCACTCGGTGAGGGATGGGTCATGAAGGGAGTAAAGGGAGAGCATGTGGAAAGGATGCACCTGCTCCTGACAACTGCTCTCTGAAGGCTTTCAAGGGCCTCTCATGTGGGTGCTTTGCAGAGGTGGGCAGTGCACATGTTTGGATGCACAAAGATTTCTGATACTAATGGAAGGCCATGGGACTTCTTCAATGAAGATGAATGCTTCCGTTCTCATGGAACATATAAACATGGGTTGTGCATTCCTAATAATTACAGCTACTGAACATCTGGAGATTTTGTTCTTTCTTTTCAGAAAGAATAATTTAATTAAAATAATCAAATAGACCTCTACTTAACAGGATCTAAAGAAAGTGAGCATTCATTTTTTATTAAAATAATAGAAATAAATGTATGTCCTCTGTGTCTTTTGGCAAGAATGTTAGACCATAGAAGGACAGTAGGACAAAATGAGGAGAGAAACATGAAGTGCCAAAATATGTATTCTCATTGGAGATAAAAGATACTTACTAAGACTTAAAAATTAAGAACAAACATAAAGCACGTCCTCATGAGAATAAAACAACAGAAAATTGTATATACACTAACCATGGAAATAAGATTCAAGGAAGAGATGTTGCATCTGCAAGTGTTAATCTCATAGAGATAAATAAATAAAACAATACAAAATTAATATGTGCTTTTGGATTAAGAAAGGATAGTAAGCTGCAGAAGGGAGAACTATGTTACCAGGAGTTCATCTGGAGATGCTGAGCATGTCATTAACTGAAGCAACATTTTGGAATGGCCAGTCATCTGAACAACTATGTTCTGTGTAAACAATGAAGTTCACTCTTCATTTTATTTACTATTTTTTCACAGCCTTGCTGATGGCCCATGTGGGAACACTTCTGTTTATATTCAATACTTACGAATTTTGCTTGCAGAAAGATTGTAGAATTAGACCTTGGGCCAAAATCTTGTCTCTGGTGAAGCCAATGGCAGAAATATCCAGAACTCTGGCTAATCTACTTACTGTCTCAACAGAGATATATTACAAGTCAGAATCTTTTGCCAAACTTCATTAAATGAATATTGCTCTGACTAAACAAGTAAGGAAAAAATATCCTGAGTGTAATATTAATATTTGAAATCTCTCATTTTCTACTAATTTCTCAACTTTATTTTCTTGCATGTATTTATTCTTTAATCAGAGGTATGAAGCACATCAGTAGGCCTGTATCCTGTGATCTGGTAGGTTATACATCTGCTGAAATATGTAAATGTATGAAAGAGATCTTGAAAATAAAATGATTTCAGCACGCACTCTCCTCAGCAGTATGAGTAAAGGATAGTAACATTTGTGATGAAAGCAGTGAGCATTGATTCTGCAGCCTAGTGAGTTACCAACACAATTTCAGTGTGAAATCTGGAACACTTGATATATGTAACAGAGATCTGTGAATGACAGGCACGAGCAGACCCTGTCATGTACTCCTCTTGCATTATAGCCACTGAATGGCTATGTGATGGAACATCAAAGCCCTTCAAATGTATGCTTTTCTTGGCTGTTCTGAGGTTAGGCTTTGTGTAGATTCGACTCTGATGATAAGCCCTTCAAAATGCACAGACATTTTGATCACAGAAAAGCAAAATGCTGTCTATGAATCAAAACTGCAGTGAACTGGATCTTCCATAATGCAAGTGAACTAGGTAAGTGTTTCAAAGGCTGTCTAACTCTACTTCAACATCAATTGCCAAACTCTGTTTAAGAAGTTTTTACATGGGAAGAGAGAACAAATATTTTAAATCTTTTTTTTTTTCTTTCTTTCTTTTTTTTTTTTTTTCCTCACAAAGGCATGCCAGAATGCCCATTTTTTAATAATAAAGAACGAGTACTCCCATTTGAATCTCTCCTTTCAATCAAGGCTACAGGCTAAAAATCTAAAAGACAATGGTAGCAGGAGCCTCCTGGGAATGTGGATTGCTGCATTATTCCATCTCAGATATGCAAGCCTAAGACATAACAAGAGTTAAAAAGGCTGTGTCAGGAATATCAACTCTGACATTTCTCTTTGTAACTAATTTCGTACAGTTACGTTACTGAACTCCACATAAGCAGCTCATTTATTCCTTGGAAAAAGAGGGAAGGAAAAACAAATGTATAACGCTAATGTGGGAGGCAGCAAAGTTTGTATCAACAGTTCTTCTGTAATATATGGGCACAGGCGTATTATATTGTTTTATAGAAAACTTGCATAAGTAAATCTTGAAAAACTAAGCATGCTACTGTACAGATATAGATCTGTTTGTCTAGCTTCAGCTTTTTTCTAAGGACCATTTCCACAGTATTTAAGTGCCTTGCAACAAATTATATTTAGACAAACACACAGAATCATTTGCTTCCTCCTCTTTGGGCTTCCTTGCACGCACATGTACACACTTACTGGAACATACTTAGAGTGTATACATATGACTGAACATGTTTTAATAACGCTTAATGAGAAACAGTATTAAGATTTTATGCCTCACTATACTCAAGCTGGCATTTTTGATGTAAATAAACTAAGACAAGTAGAGCTATAAATTTGTATTTTGACCACTGTTTTATCCATGACTTTGGAGATTTTTACATTTATGAAATTTTTGGAGGATCTGGATTAATTTAATTTGTTCTCTAAACTTAGTCTCTGAATGATTACTGGAAAATCAGATTTGTACTTTTCAATGCCTATCAAACGCTGTCCAAAAGCTGCTTGAATAGTTTAATGGTGAACAGAAATAACGTGGTGAGGAGGCACCATGGCACACCTCTGATCCTGTCTGAGCA
Source organism: Alectura lathami (assembly GCA_013399715.1). NCBI lineage: Eukaryota > Metazoa > Chordata > Aves > Galliformes > Megapodiidae > Alectura > Alectura lathami. The sequence goes on along the minus strand of VXAV01008719.1, from coordinate 36,682 downwards.
GCTGGCACCGCACAGATGCTTGCTTTCGTAGAGGAGATGAGGCAGTTGTCTTAGCCCAGCTTCCTTCTGCAGGAAAAAGTACCCAGGCACAAAGGGTATCCTAGTTAAGTCTGCTGAAGTTGCTGCTGTACCCTCCACAAGCCAGATACGATGTACAAAAGGCAGCACGAAGGTTGCCCATGTGCCCTGTGTTTTCATGTGGCAGCTTAGCTGTGTGGCCTTGTTTAACAGAACTGACAGCATAACCTACATGGCACAGCTTTTTCGACCAGTTCTGAGAATTGATTGTACTTTATTTATATGGCACTTGCACTATCAAAGGAAAAAGTGCCCGTGGCGAGCTAGGTTGCAGTAACAATCTGTGCATTTTAAACTGCCTGCATCTACTTAGTTACTGTAACTACTCCCAACTGCATGATTGGGACACATGACAAATGATGTTTCCATAGATTAACCACAAGCTTCTTTCCAAATATTTGCTGAACATGATACGTAAAACATAGGATTTTCGAATGGAATGATAACATTTATGTCAGTAATTTCCCAAATGTGTATGATTATCGCTTGCAAGGATGTGTATACCAGTTAAAATTCATAGTGTGTTGAGAAATCTTTTCCAATCTGATGATGATGGAAACAGAGAATCAAAATTTTACTTCTCTACAAAGATGCATCTCACATAAATCAGCTACCCATTTATCACTCAAACATTGATGTAGTACTCAAATTGTACATTCTGTGTGCTATTTATGTGTAAACATTTTCTATTTTGTTAAATAAATACTATTATTGGAGAAAAATTTGATTCTAATAGAGGATTTAGTATTTGAAATTACCTTAAATTCCTGTTTTTTTGACAAAAATTATTTAAATTTTAATCAATTAACCACCGACCCTTAATGGAGTAGTTCTATTGACACATTAAGAACAGAAGAACAAGTAAAGCAGAAATGTAAATAAAATATAAGGTAAAATCCAAATTTACCAGTTGTGTCCCTCTTTGAAAAATACTGTCTTAATAAGAAAGGGAGATTTGATAGCTCTGTTTAATTATAAATTTCATAACTTGTTTGGGGCAAAATGTGTAAATGGTTTCCAAAACAAGGCACGCAATAGAAAGCTATTATTCAGAAAATGGAGAGGGGAGAGGAAGGGGCAAAGTAAATTGCAGGACTTATTTCCAGTCTGGGCCTTCAGCCTGATTTCCAAGTGATTTACCAACTCTTATGCTGCCTACTTTTGACCCCAGTTCATATCATTATGTTTATGAGGCTTGCTTATTCCCTGTTTAACCAAAGAATGAGCAGGGTGCAAGAGAGAGGCACAGGCATTAGAGAGAGAAAAGCATGCTGCTGGGATGCTTCCAGCAAAGGGACAGAGGAACAAATGCCTTTGCACTTGGGATACAGAGAACTGAGGATGTCTCCCCACACTTGCTGTCACAGAAAGGGGGGCTGCTGGTCTCCAAAACCACAGGCCAGATTCAGGTGTACCTGAGGGGCTCCCATGGCAGAGACTGACATCTTGACTGTAGGACATTCTGGATGACGGTGCAGACATGCACTCTATTCAGAAGAGTGCTGGAAATAACTTGGGGCTGAATGAAAATAAAGGGATGAGTGGATCTTTTACCTTGTGGTTAGAGCTCTAACAGGAAAGAGAGAGGAAAAAATCTGCTTCTAAGATTTATCCCAGTGCGAGAAAGAAAATGGAAATGCACTATTTGTACACCACTGAAATAAAGAAAAAATTGAAATTCCTTCCCTCTGTGTATGGCAGAGAGGACCAAAGGTAATACCGATTTCTGCTTCTGGGCTCCATTTACAAGTGCTGCAGAGAATTACTGCTTTCCTGTCTCCTGGCAGGTACTATTGATCTCACTGTCTACTGTTACTTCTTTTAGTCAACAGTGAACAAGGCTGTATTAATGCACCCTGTGCAAATCCAGCCACCTGCACATGACTCATCAATTGGGAGGACTCTTTGGTCTCTGCAAATAATGCAGTGATTCTAAAGGAGCGTTGAACTTTTTAAGGTAGAAGGACAGTTTTATCTAATTTTGCAAAACTGATGAAAGGGGAGGAGGTTACTTACCCATTCTTTCTTCCCCATATAATGTATTTTCTGGAAGATTCTGGATCATTAGGGCACTCAGATGCAAATGATCAGCAAACAATAACATATCCATATGATAGAATAACCTCAAGAAATATGAATAGTCTCAGAGTTTTATGCCTCAAAGAAGACTCTTATTTATATGTTTTTATCTATATAAACAAGGAGAGGAGATTTTTTTAATCTTAAAAATATTTCTTAGGCAAATCTGAAACAAAATGCACTCAGAGAAATTTTTTTAACAGTCTGATATAACTGGTATCTAGCATATACTTATCTATTAAAAACATATATAGACGAAGTTATACATAACCTCATATTCCTTTTAATGTGTAAGTCTCTGAGATGTAGACCAGATTGAACTTGTCAAAGTCTGCAATTTCTACTTACTTTTGTTTATTGTTGTTTGTTTTTCTTCTCTCTCTCTCTCTTTTCTTTTCCTGGCTGGATAACAAATGTCACACCTAACATTTTACAATTTTAAATTTTACAATTTTACATTTTAAAAAATACAAACTGTTCTCATAATGATCGCAGCATACAGAGAAAAACAAAGCACTCAATCTGGCAGATTTGCATAAGATAAGAATTTTGTAGCTAAAAGTTCTGTGTTTCTTCATCTTTGTGTTTACAATATAAGTTATATATTTCGTTTTGAGTTCTAAAAATGTAGCCTTTTTGGATTCAGTGCTTAATGAAAACAGAGTATTATACTATGAAAGGTGACCTATTGAAGGCAAAGTGCTAATAAGTAGCAGATTGTTCAACATGACCTAAACCCTTTTTTTATTGAAAAATGGGATCTACAAAGGTACTTTGTAACATGTTTCATAAGGACTTAATTTTGCTCAGCACTAACAGGGCCATTAAATCCACTTAGAATTTGGATTACAGGGAAACAGAGGTATTTGTATTCTCTTTTACCATTTATTTTAAAGGAAAAATGCATGCTTCTTACATTCTCTTAAGATGTTTTCTAAAGAAACAAAAGAAACTTACTAAAAGCGCCTCTCTAGGTACAGAGTTAAAGAGAAAAATGTGGAGTAGGGGGAGAGAGGCCAAGCTGTGGAATGGATTTTTTTTAACCTTTAATTGTGCAACTCATAAGAGACGTAATGAATGCTCTCCTTACACAGCCAAGTGGTTGTCTATGGACTAGCCCCAAAAAGGTAATCTTACAGCCATCCGTCCCTGCGTAATTATAAACGCAGTTGCATTTCATAGGTGCATTCATGTAACATGTGGAGGTAGTGGCTGAGCAGTCAGCCTGCTGTGACTATTGTTAACCAGGGTTTCTGCTGTTGTGTAATTGCTACACAGCAGAGCCACCCCTCCAGCCTGCAGCTTCCTTCTGATATTCACTCACTGACTCTGGTCCCACATTTGAACTGTAAGCTCTTTGAAGGGAAGGTAGTGCTGGGTTGCCATGGCTTGGAGATGTCACCACAAAATAATTCAGTCTTTCACATTTGCAACTTAGATGTAGCTGGAATCTCCATCTAACCCCGATTTGCAGCTGTTCCCACTCGTTGAATGCTCACCCATTCAGACAGTGCCCCACTGGGGATCCTTCAACACCTATGATCTAATCAAAACCTGGGGATTGTTCCCTAGACTAATAATCCATCACGATCATTCACCTCAGTCATATATATCTACAGGGGGGAAAATTTAACAGGGATTTATGAAGTCACTAAAAGACTCGCAGAAAGCTCTGAGAGCGTCTTCCACAATGTTCGTATCTTTTCTGTTTCTTGTGAAGATCAATTTGCAGGCCAAAAAAGTTAAAAAGAAGAGAAGAAGGGCATGTCAGAACCTTCAGATGCCAGGCTTTTGTGAACATCACCTGGGTTTAAATGTAAGACAGAAACATTTTAGTTCTCATTGCTGCTCTTTGAAGATAGTCTTTATATTTATCATGGCACATCAGTGTAGTCTTAGAAGTGGGATAAAAATACTTCCTGTACCTGTTTTAAGGTTACATAAGGTGCATATTCAGAGTCAAAGAGGAACTGCAGAAACTTGTCAGTGGTGTTTTCTTCATGTAATACAGGAGGGTCTTGACATCTCTCCCATTTTCCACTCATTATAGTGCCAATATCATAATATGTGCTGCTTGTTTGTGCCTTTTTCAGATTCCCCAGCAAGCAGGAAAGATGCAAAATGACTGGCACAGCTTTCTTGGAGGATTTTTGCTTGACTGCAGGAACAAGCTGGCGACTCCGAAGCCCTGATGCTGAGGATGGTTTTCTCTCCTGTTTCCTGCCTTATTTCAGCCTGCCTGGTGTTGGGGTCCCATTCACTGCAGCTCATGAGCCTAAGATAAAGCTTTTCATGAGGGCTATAATGTAAGAGGGATCATTTGTAGGGAGGTAAAGCATGAAGTGTCTGAGGGAAGAATTTCTTGAAATGGCTAAAAGTTTACATTATGAGGATTTCAAGCAACAGTTTACTGGTTCTTTTTTTGTTTGTTTGTATTTTTAATGCCATGCTTACAATTTCTTATTCCTTATTCTTTTTAAAGAAAGACTCCAAAAAGACTCCAAATCTTCCTTCTTAGTATCTTCCAGATTTTTATGATCATTTCTGGGGTAACTTCAGGGATGATTGTATCCCAGGTCATTGCCTTGGAGGGACAAAAGAGTCCAAAGCTTGTGTCCTGTCTTCAGCAGCTTGTGGGATTGTAACACAACAAACATTTGTTTCTTGTGGAACAAGTGAGCGATGTTGTAGGAATGATGATTGGGTCAGGGTGTCTCAGACGTCCCATAAACACATTGTAATGTGACCTTTTGTCATTGCACAGGCTGTTGCATCATCAGTTGTTAACCTCTCCTTGGTCTGAGAGCAGTACCTGTTCCTCAGCATGTCCCAAACACGCACCTCTGCCAGAGCAAAACCACCCTGATCCCCACATCAGATAGCCATGCATATGGTGGTTGAGGGAAGGCATGTGTCAGAGCAGGGAAATACAACAACTCTCTTGACTGCCAGTCCCCTGCTCTAACCTCCAGAGCACACTTCATAAATGTTTGAATCTTTAATAAAATCTTCTGGGTGTCTGCTTCCTGCAACACTAACTGTTTTAAAGTATTCATGCATTATTTGTTTATGACTCTTAAACAAATCTATTAAACACTCTGTGTTATTTTTAGATGATTTTTTTGTTTTTCTTTTTTCCTTTCTTTTTAATAATTTATATTGTTTTGGATACATAAATATGTCCTAAGAGTATTTGTCATTTCCTAATGTTTACAGTGGAGATTTTTTTTCTCGAAAACGATGCTTTTTTTCTTCCATATAGCATAAGATTTTCTTATAAATGCATATTTCAGAAACACTCATGGACAATGCATCTGTTAATAACATGGACTTGCAGGAATTGTATCTAATGCTGCTTGGAAAACCTCATGTTTTAATGTCTTACTCATCATGTTGTCACAGAGGACAAGGATACGCCTTGTGTAAAATATTAAAGAATTCTGGTAAGTGATGGATAGAAATTGCTGGCATGTTAGCACCTGTTTTCAACTAATACAGAATAAGGACTTCATATCAAACATACCTGGAATAGACAGGAAGGTACAACAAAGAACGAAAGAGTAAAATGAACATGAAATCCTCTTTGATGAGCGGCATATAGCATGCCACATAGAGCTGATACTGGTTTTAGTAGACTTCAAGTGCACTGAAGTAGAAAGTGGATGTGAATCCTGAGATTGTCTATGTCTAATTTTTGCTGATAGAAGTAGTCAGAAAAGTCAGCAATGAGCTCAAACATTCCTTCTCCAATGTACATCCTGGATGCTATGTTTATGGTAACTCTTAATTAAAAAAAAAAAAAATCCCTTGTGCTTGAACCACTCCCAGCTACATGAATGTGATGAGAAAAAATAAGTGCCACAGGACAAACTTGACAGTAGCACGAGCGAGTAATGCCTGTTACTAGCACGTAGGTTAACTCGTTTAAACTCCTTGGAAAAGCTGAGGGGCTCAATGCACAAAAGCAGAGCGGAAAATCTTACACTCTTCCATCTCTTTGTTTTTGAATCAGAATTTTCTGACTCTAGCCAATGAGCCTATATTTGGGCCCAAACCCACAATGATCTGTAGAGTGACAGCAATATTTTATAGACCAGACTCACCAGCTGGCAGTGCTATATACAGTCTGCAGGTGCCCAGGGCTCTTAAAGGAATGTCACCTTGCTGCCAGTGGAAAGAAAGGCAGCAGCAGGAACAGTGGCAGGAAGACGAAAAAAGGGAATGGGATTTGGCTCGTGGAAGGCTAGAGATGTCAGGAAGAGTTTGGCTTGCATTCATTTAATGGTGGCCCTGTGCTGGGGACAAGTGGGATTTTCCTGGGCTGCCAGCCAGGCAGCCGCAGGGAGGGATCTATTCTCACAGATAAAACCCATCACTCTACCTGATTGTCTTGCAATGACCCTGCTCCTGTGGCAGAGGGGTGAGGAAGAAGTGGGTAGTGACAGTGGAGATTCAACTATTAAGCACACTGATAACTAACTTATTGTGATTGCGTAGTACCTGGCCTGCTGGTAGCAAAGACGGTAGATGTCACCAAAAACTCATACCTACCTCTGATCTTTTCAAAACTAGAAGTAAGAGAAAGTTCATAGGCATGGAAGAACACCAGGATTAATGCAGTGTACGAGCTGGATGTGGCTATTGTCCAATGCATCTCTGAAAAGGCTAAAAGGGAAATAAAATCACAACTGCAGTAAATAAGGAAGGCAAGTTAGACCATGTAATATTAAGCAACAGAATAAAAATTACAAGTGCTTTTACACTTCAGTACTGAAAAATAAGGTAGGAGAAAATTTCCCGGAGACAATAGATGGCTACTTCCTGCAACAACTATCCTCAGAAACCACAAGACAAAAGGTTATTTTGGATGTAATCTGGAGTGGTGCACAGGACCCACTACAGTTAGAGCCTCTCTGATATTGACCACAGTACTCAATTTCTTTTCTATTCTATTCTATTCTATTCTATTCTATTCTATTCTATTCTATTCTATTCTATTCAACAGGGAACAATGTAAAATGAGGTAACTGGTCAAAAATGAACAAACAATAAAGCCTGTAAAAGCAGCTGTCCAAAATCAAAGAAGCCTAGGAGCAGCCTGGAGGCTGTTGAAAAATAAAGTGCTAGGAGCCAGGTATAATGTGTAACACAATTCCAAAAGAAAACAAAGCAGTCCAAAAAATCTCTTCAAGGCTTAATTGAAAAGTTATGCAGTCTATCACATGGAAAAAAATAAAAAAAAAAAATAAATAAAACAATAAGAAATGGATATCTGCTCCAAAAAGGGATAAGAGGAAAGCCCATACACATAGCACCTTGAAAGTAAATAAAAAATGAGAAAGGCTGAAAGGAATGTGAAGAATGTGACAAGTTCCCTAAAGGCATCCAAGGCAGTAAGCTGGCAGAGAATTAGTAGGACCTTGCGGCCACTGAAGTGAAGAGGGGGCAAGCAGGCCAGGGTGGCTGCCATGGGTGAAAGGGCTCTGGAGGGTTCCAAAGCCACAGGCCTGTGACTTTACCTCTAGTTCTGTCCTCTAGGAACCTGTGTTAGTGTTGGCTGTGTTCAACACCTTCAGCAGCCGCCTGGGATATGCCATACTCTGAGAAATCTCAAAAAAAATGGTGCAGATAAGCCTCAATATCAATAAATGAGAGGTAGATCATGTAGGAAAAGTAATCTAAACCATGTTTTCTTTACACTGAAACCTGAGCTGTAAATGCCAGCTGTAACAGAGATGCAACTGCCAGGAAGAGATTGTGGAGTCATCACTGGCTGGTTTTCAGAGTCATTGTCTCAAGACACAGTGGCAAATACAAAAAGGGACAGTCTTGGGCATCGTGAGGACAAAATATCAGCAAGTTATCACCACTGAGAACAAAATGGGCAGAATTATTTTGCTACTGTGTAAAGCCTGGATGTACTATGCCTCAAGTGCCGTGTATGCAGTCCTGGTTGTAAATCTCACAAAGGACTTACTGGAGCTGGAGGAGAAATTAAAAGGATCTAGCAGATGAAGCAATTGACTTTCAAGGTGAGACTACAAATGTTGCGACCCTTCCTTTTGGAGAGGGAATAATCTGAAGCAGAAAAAGAGTAAGTGGAACAGAATCATGAGGGTGCTAAGTAAGCTGAATGCAGAGCTGTTATTGGCCACATTTTTGAACTTGATGAAACGAGAGTCAGACTGGTTTAAAAGCAAACGTTCCTTTACTGGGTGCATTGAAAACTTCTGTACCTTGCTCCCATTGGCAGTGTGGGGGCAAGCAGGACCAGCAAGCTAAGAAAGGGAGGACACAAATGCATTGACTATAAAGGGATGCCGAAAGGACTAGAGACAAAAATACCTTCTAACATCCCTAATAAAAAAATTGCAGAAGCTGGAGCAGTGTGAGGGAAATAGACTGCCCTGAAATGGCTGGGATTGCGTGTTACATCTGATTGCCATTGCTGCAATGCTGGCCTGGATGGACCACTGGTCCTGCCTAGTCTGTCATCTCTTCTCTTCTTACTTCCTGGTATGATGGAATTGGAGAGGGGAAAATGAGGAATTCCACAATGAGCCAAGGAAACTTGCTGTCTGTCTGTGCCTTGCCTCAAATTCCGTTTGTGCTGAGCGTACTGAAAAAAATTGTTATATGCCTGTGGATTGTGACTACCCTTGCTAAAGGAGTGGCTTGTGCCAGCAAGAAATTACATGATAAATAGTCAGTTTCTAGCTAGAAATTGCTTAGATTTCTTCTATAAATTGACAAAAAGGAGGTATCAGTGAAGTGGGGAAAAAAAAAAAAAAGCAAATGAGCAAACAAAAACCTCAGACTGGCAGAAATATGCTCAGTAGCCAAAAATACCTGGAGGGTGAGCTCAGGCCCTTGGATTTGAGGTCAGCTTGCGGTGGAATTTGGTAACTTCAGAATTGCCTCCATTTAGAAAGCAGAGTTTTTCCCTGTTATTTTTATAGCTATTCCTAGTTAGTTGCTGTTCCAGCCCTCATCCCTTTACTGGCATTTGCTAGGCTTTGTGATTATTTGCTCAGCTTTCTTCCATTTTCTCACTGACCACATCTAACCTTTTTCCTTTTGTGATCCTCTTTACTTCTGTGTACTGCACTCAGAGGCAACACAGAGACCTGGCCGAACAGGGCAGCTCAGACCACAGCTTTTACATCTTTTCAGATGAAGTGTGAGAAGCACTCTAAGTTGCCAGTTTCTTCTTCCCTCCTTCATCCTTGCAAGAGGTAGCCACAGACTTGACTTCGCCCCTTGATATTCTCCGCCTTCCCCCAGCTTCTCCCATTTTCACTCTGCAATACTGTTTGCTTTCATGGAGTATATTAGTATTGTATATATCCTGATATACGTGGATATAGTCAAGGATCAGAGACACTGCAGGGTTGGCTGTAGCAGTTTTGTCCTTTACTAGTAAAATGGCTGTTCCTGAAAGAGGCTGTGTGGTATTACTGGGTTTTCACTTCTAAGCCAGTCTAGGAATGTGAGGCAGCACAGCCCCTTGGCACAGAGGAGCTGGCTTGTCCAGCTTGGTTTCGGAGAGTGCCGTCACATAGTTCAAGCGGGGTGATGGCCCTGTGGTGTAAAGTCATACTGCCCTTTCATGTCAGGGCAGCTGGCTCATGTCCTCACCCTCCCCAGTGTCTGTCTGTGTGCATGTCAGTAGGTTACCTGATCCGTGCTCGTGTGCCAGTCTCTTGAGCTTAACTGCCCAAGAAAATCTGGAAGCATGAAAGCAGTCGATCTTAGCGGTCTGTTTAAAGTCTCTTTCTATCAGGAAATCTCAGTGTTTGCACAGCAAGAAACAGGGGAGAGAGAATGAAAGGAGAACATGAAAGAGCTACAAATTATGTTAACACAAAAGTCACAAGTAAAAAATTACTATGATATATTAAAAGTATTTCCCTCTACAAGCGTTTCTACTTCCTCCTCAGTTTTCCAGGCCATAAAACACATGAACACTCAAGGGAAAATTGTTCATGCAAAACCCTCTGAATTCTCATTTGCTACAAACACCGATAGCTGCAGATGCCACAGCACAGCAACAAACAGACTGACCTCAACTATTCCTGCCCCCACTGCCCGAAAATACATGAAGCTCAGAGGTTGTCAGTAAATTTGTTTTATACATTCCCAGCCAGACCTTGAGGCCGGTTTCCTAAAGAGAGCTGTTCATCCACCCCCTCTTGTCAGCACTAGTCCATGCTCGTGGGGTTCACGATATGGTGATGTGATTGTCACCATGCTCTTGCTAAGGTGTCTCCCCCACCACAATTTTAAGCTGAGCTTCAGATTTCCCTGCTGTCTTTGTTTGGGGTAGAATAGACAGCACTTTTAGAGTGATATACTTACTTTAATACTGTCGTAAATGGATTTTATGACAGCAGAATCATTTCCAACCAAACCTTTGGCAAAACATAAAGAATCCACACTAAGCTTATGACTTCTTCTATAGTGTCTCAGACATAAAGAGAGAGTCTAGAATTTTTTATTTTTCTTTTTGTCTCATATTGACAGCCTTTCCAAGATTTTCATGCACATACTGTTTTCCAACATAATCCTACATTATTTCTTAGCCTCCATCCACTCGCTCTGCTTTTAAAATGCTTGCTGTGGCGTCTTTAATAGCACCTCTTTTGGCTCATAGCAATAGATCGTACTTTGTACTTTTTCTTTCTGTCTTTCCACACCACTTTTTTTTTTTTTTCCCAGGGTAAAGTATATTCAGGAAATTATATGCTGCTTTATAAGTGTTTTACATCTTTACTACTAGAAAAATTGAAGTGGAGGAATTCCAGACTGAGTATCTTCCCAGAGGTGGTGCTTTTTTTTCCCTTAAGAGTGGGATAGAGACGAAAATAAATGGTCAGAAAAAGAGCAAAAGAAGCGAGTTTGACATTACGAAATGGTTTATCTAGGTAGCTTAAATCTTGCTATCTATCTTGTACAGCTGGCTCATGGCTCACAGAAATACTGATACATCTTCTTCTGAGAAAATTAACACTCCTTAGAAAAGTAAGATTCCATTTTACTATTTTTCACATACCTTCTTAGCTGTTTTTACTCTGGTGCTTAAGAAACAGTTGTTCTCACTGAATTGCCAATACTGGCAATTCAGACTATATCAGGCAAGAGGACAGTGAAGATACTATTGGTATCCCTATCACATTTCCTACTGTTCTAAATACTCCTTTTATTTTTCTTATCAGGCGTGGATATATATCCTAATTTGCAAAAGAAGCATTTGGTAGAGTTTTTCATGTAATTATGGTCTGCTTAACTCTCCAACCGGAATGAATGTGAACCTGTCTAAACTTCCAGATCCACAGTCTTTCAAATACAAGGAGACATGAAAGTATGATGAGTCACATTTGCAAACTGAAACTCACCCTAATGACAGCCTAGCACAAAGGAACTTGTTTTGGTTTAAGTACATTAAACTCTTTTTAATTTTCTCCTCTTTCTCTAGATACTTCCTTTCGATACTCTAGCTGGATGCAGCATAAAGAAGTGACTAAGACTCCCCTTTAGTCATAGAGTAAAACCTTCATGACAACTGCCTTTGTGAGATCTACACTCCATTTAATCCCAGTGCAATCCTTAACTCCACAAACCAGTTCAACATCAGATCTGGAACCATTTCTGTTGTTGAACCTCTGTATAAAATTTGGATCTAAGTACTTGTTGTCCTCATATTTAAAAGTACACAGATCAGATGCAAAACCAAATTCTATGCATTGATTCCTAAAATGTTGTCTCAGTATTCTAAAATGAAAATTATTTTGAAAAGGCAACTATATTAATAATTAATATTGATACTGTTTTATCTCACAAAATACTCTGAGTCTATAGCAACTCGAATTACACAACATATATATTTAGGTATTTGTGCTGAAACTAAAAATAAAACAGAGATTGCAAAACATGAAGAAATGTCAAGAAACCTTGAAGAATTCACATTTGTCTGTGCTCCTTTTGAAAAAGAAGGATTAGGAAATACTGATCTCTGAATTCCAAGTGGACAGGGAAACTATAAGGTGGGAAGACCAGGAATATAATAAAAATGTGAGTGTCTTCTGTGAGAAGTATTTTTATTTGAAAGGCAGCAAGGAAAAGAACTTTGTGGGTAAGGTTTGACAAAAATTAGAGCATTTCACTGGCTGATAGAGCACCAGAGCAATATAAAATGGAATAAAAGCTGATGAATCACTGTCATTTCTCTTGGTAAAAAAGCAATACAAGATCCTTCAATGTCAACATTAGATATGAAATGTGTTCCTTGCTGTATTAAATTGCATTTTATTGAAACAGCCAAGGTAAATTTTAACTCCTGACTGCTCAGAGTGCTTACTTTTATGCTGGTGGAAGTCCAAATGGAGTCAATTGGTCTGTGCCCTGGCAGCCAGGAGTGCGGGGAACAGAGTGCACTGAAGCAAGCAGGAGGGGCAAAGTCACAGAATGGGCAGACATTATTTACCCCTTGTTCTTTGATTTTTTTAAGGCAACTCTCCAGAAAACCCTAAACAAAGTGTGAAGCTGAACAGGTACCAAGGAAGATATGCCTGTAAGAAGTAGTCTTAGTGTCATGCCTGGCAAGACTTGTGAGTACAGTTTTGCTGGGGTGAAAGATACATGTTGGAGTAGGTAAGGAGCTGTGCATTATTTTGTCATGAGCTCAAGATGCTTTATGGTGCTAAAAGAGAGGAGACATTAAAACTAATCTTCTGGAGGACTAGTCTCTGCACCCATAGTTCTGGTGACCATGTCCCTAGAGGCATTCCAACGTGATGAACATTATCATAAGCTATTATTACATAGCATCAAACAGGTCTGATCATCATAAAATATTATAACATTCTTTTTATGTATATATACATAGTCTTTAAAAAGAGATTTTCAGCGGTTTTGAAAATTTAGAAATATGTTGATTTAAATTAGCTGTGCCTATTCTGATCAGAAATACAAAGAGATAATGCCACCAGCATGCTGTTGTCACATTGTTAATCAGTTAGGGGCAGACTCAACATCCATGGAAGGTGATAACACCCAGCTACCTAATTCAATCTGTTCTTAGTTATCTCATATACTTCTCATCACCTTTCTTTCCATGCATTAGCATTCATTTTTATACGCATCCTAGCTTCTAAACCCACAGAATATATTTATTTTTCTACCTATTAACAGTGCTAACTTCTTGACTTTTCGTGTGATTGTGGCTTTTTTAAAGATGTAAAATGATACACTATCCTTGCAACGGGCCTCTCTGCCGCCCTGATGTTCATTGCAGGATCCACATATACATCACACTCCTATCCACATCATCTTATTTGTCTGAAAGTAATATAATAGTAATAATATTACATTTATGTGCCATCTATTTCATCTGTGTTTTATGCTAGTTAAATCAGTTTCTTGTGCATTTGTTTCATGCTTTCACCACAAATTGATATGTATAACCTATGCATGTTTTCATCTCATCAAGTATTCATGTACTGGGTTCCTGTGTTCATTATTGACAGAAATTATTCATCCTAACAAATCCATGGGAACACGCGAAAGAGCATATAACACAAAAATAAACTAAATTATAAAAAACATGCTAGAAAGTAAGTGTGTCTGAGCGTGTGTGTGTAAAACTATCTCAGATTAAAAAAGAAGCAAAACTGAAAAAAACATGTTCATGTGTGTTGGCTGGGTGTATGGATTTATAGAGCCCTTTTGCTTCCTCTGTAGTGTGATCAGAAGAACCCAAGTGCCAGGTGTACAATTCTTTCAGAATTAATTCACAAACTTTTTAAGGAAGGGCTACCTAGACACACAATGCTGCGTAAAATGGGACTTCGACACTTGAGAGGATTGGCCATGTATTGCTGATTGCCTCTTTTTACTGCTTTGATCCCAGGATCTCAAAGTACTTTATAAATATTAATGAATAAATACTGAGAAATATACGGTCATTATCTATGTTGTTGGTCATGTCATAAATGGGGGCAAACATATTAAGGGTACACTTTATTCCACCTTGCTTTACATTTCTGTATATGAGTTAGTTATTGCAGCTCTCCTTCATACTCAAGGAAGAAATGAGAACGTGATTCATTAATCAATTTTATACATTTATTTATAAGGAAAGGGATCATGTTCCAGAATTATCTGTTTCTCTCCATCAACTGTAAAGAGGCTTGTAAGGTGGTTCACTTTGACTTAGACCTCTGTATTTATAACTGCGTTTGCTAAGANAATACCACATGTAACACAGAAAGATGATGAAGTCATTTTGTGCTATATCAGGGTGTTAGAAAGCTTCTGATATGAAAAAAAAAAAAAAACAAAAAAAAAACAGGAAGATGGTGGATTTCTGTCAATATTTGTAAAATAAGATGATACTGGTAAATTTAAATATTTCTAGACTGGCATAATTCCCTGGAAAATAATGGAGAATATTTCACTCATTGCAATTTTTAAAGAATCAAAATATAGGATTTTATCAGATGTCAATGCATTCTTATTATACATGTGGCTAATGTTATAAAATATTCTTCATAATCTTGGATAATATTGAATAGTAAGGGTAGACATATAGTTATACCTACAATTTTGCAAATCAGTTAGAAAGAACTGGAAAACACAACAGTTACATTAATTTTGATGAAAAGTTAGACACAATCAATCAAGAACATGTCTGTGGCTGAGCATTTGGCTGAGAAATTTCATTATATTTGTACAATGAAGTGAATGTAATTGTGTTCAAAAAGATTGTTAGCAGTGTTGGTGTTATTCAGAATTTTCTTATGGAGCTGAGAGAAAATGAAACCCATAGTGTTAAGACTGCGAGAATAGGAAATAAAAAGAGTAACACAAATTACAATCACCACATGAGTTATAATAATTCAAGCAAAAGATATCAGCACAATCAAATATACACATACATTTAAAAAGAAAAAAAAAATATAGAAGGTAGCACATCTCTTTTAATTAACATGCAAATAATGCCTACTTGTCACTAAAAATGCAATATCTGTGGAAAAAATCTAGGGATCTTAGTGGAAAAACAAGTCAACACCAGCTTATCCTTTGGTAAATGAGCTAAGGAGATCCTGAAAGTAGTAAGAAAGAATAGGGAATCTAATTTCACGTCTTTGATAAGATATGGATTACAACCACAGAAAATAACAGTACTGAGCTACAATATTCAGTCCTCTTGTGTATAAAAAGGGCATTGAAAATTTGCAAATGGAAAACTGAAGAGAGTAAAAAAAAAAAAAAAAAAAAACAAAAAAAATTCAAACATTATTAAAACATATTAAAATCATT
>VXAV01008719.1:7992-21129 GCA_013399715.1 Alectura lathami | reverse complement strand
CACAAAAAATTCTAACATTATTTAAACAAATTGAGATCATTGTCAATGTTTGTAGAGTAAGGCAGTATAAGTTACTTATAGGTGCTAGAGCCATTTGTTTCCTCCTTGGATAAGATATGCTTATGTCTTGTCTATTGTTTTGTGATTCTTGTGTTAAAGTAAAGCATGGATTTATCAGGAACTGGGGCTGTTCAGTCTGGAGAAGAGAAAGCTCAGGGGAGACCTTATTGCTCTCTACAACTCCCTGAAAGGAGGCTGTGGTGAGGTGGGGCTTGGCCCCTTCTCCCAGGTAACAGTGATAGGATGAGAGGTAAGCTTGCCAAGGGGAGGTTCAGGTTGGATATTAGGAAAAACTTCTTCTCTGAGAGAGTGGTCAGGCATTGGAACAGGCTGCTCAGGGAGGTGGTGGAGTCTCCTTCCTTGGAGGTGTTCAAGAAATGTGTAAATGTGGCACTGAGGGACATGATGTAGTGGGCACAGTGGTGTTATGCTGACGGTTGGACTTTTCCAATGTTAATTATTCTATGATTCTATGATTGCTTGTGCTGAAAGAAAGAGTTACTGGTTTCAGTTAAGGTTCCTACTAAGATTCATGAAGGTTTAATCTTGGTACTAATTTTGTTTAGTATTTAACATTCAGCATTTAATATTTAATCTCTAGTATTTTCATTAACAACCAGCTCTGAAGTCAAGATGCTTTTAGTCTCATCATGGAGAAGCATTGGAAGAACATATGGGAAGAACCACGTGACCAGGAGACCAAAAGAACTAGAAGGAGGCAGGAAGTTGATAATTTTGTGAGCAGATGCCAATTGTGATATAGTTGTTATGATAGTAGGGTCTGAAGAAAAAGGTGTTTTCATTCTACATTCTCTGTTTGACTCTTTAGAACAGAATTGCTACTAAAGATTTGTTATTTATTAGTTCTGACTTGTTTACAAATCCGTTGTAAGTGAGGGAGATCCTTTTTTTAATATTATATGAACATCCTACAGTTTTGTAGGTTTTGTTACTGAACAATGTGCTTTCCAGAAATGTTCTTGTAATTGCTCAAAATTCTCTTTCAAAAGCTATTGCCATTTGGCTTAAATAATTCACATGCAGCCACAAATATTCAATTTTTTAAACATGAAACATGATGTTCAAACATGAAGAATATTTCCACAACTTCAAGAAGATAAAAGCTACCTTAGCATGAAGGAAACAATTGTTTTTTCTTTTCTGTTCTTTCTGGAAATACTAAGTACTTTTACGCAGAAGTCATAAAAAATGTGTAATTCTGTATACCCACGTTTATACTATTGTGTTAGCTTTCCTCTGATTTATGTGAAGCAGATGACTATAATACCCAGAGTATGTAACTTGGCAATGCATAATGAAACTACAAGAGATATAATGTACTTTATCCTGAGGTATATGCACACACTGTCAGAACATAAGTGGAAATATTATCCACTGAAAAGGTCACAACTTGAATGGGATCAAATTGATAAAACTGTTGATTTTAGCTGTTCGAAAATTAAACACTTAGAGGAAATCAGTGATCTCAGCTTCTTCCTTATATGTAGCAGAAATACACATGCATTTCCAACAGGTAGTTCATTTTACCTATCTCAGGAGCATACCATTAATAAATATTTGTTCTTTGGTGATCCCACTCACATTTTCCAGTGAGATAAACTTAGTGATGTTATTTTATTTACTTTCATATTTCTATTAAGCTAAAACTAAGTGGAGTGAAATTGATCTATTAGAGAAAAAATTTTACTTTGTTCCTTACACCAGGCCAGAGGTATTGAATTCAATTTTTGTAACCATATATAAGAACAGGAACAGACACTGAATATCTCCATCTGTTGTCCAAGAAATTTGGTGATGTCTTCAGCAATCTGCCAGAACTGGCCTAAGAGTCTTGTTCTTTCTATGTAGGTAGGGTTTAAATTCCTCTTTATGTTACTACAAATCCATGCCTTCTACAGGACAACAGAACAAGTAGCCCAACAGATCAAAAAAAACCACTTTCTTTCCAGGACAAGTCATATAATTCAATCTCTTATCACGTCATGAGATTTCCAGGTCAATACAGAGGTATTTGAGTTCTGGAAAAAAAAGCAGTGTGTAAGGATGTTTGAGAATATAGCTGCTAAAGCTTGGAGATCTCTTGGACATCATTTGGGACAATTCATATTATGTTGAAGAAACAGTTGAATATTTTGTATGACTATTAAAAATCTGCTGCTTGGTCTTTACCTCAACTGTAATGTATCCCAGGACACCTCTGTATGAAAACATGCTTTCGTTCAAATATAAACTGAAGTTTGTTTTACAGCTCAGTATTCCTGAAGTGTGAGAAGAAGCATACTTGAACTATTCCGCTAGAAAGGTTAGTCGTGCAGGTTACAATAATATCATGTACAGGAGGCAAGAAAAAACAGACTTTACAGGTCAGCAATGAGCACAGATTGCGGAAGACTCTGCATACTTGATGTTTAGTTCTTCAGATTTTAGCTTGACTATCTAGAATAAATTCCCTGACTAGCATATCTATCTTAATGAAAATGTCAAGGTCAATTAGGATGATGTAATACAAATATAACTAGATGACTACAATGTGGATGAACAAGCCCAGTAGAACCCCTCTTGTTCCAGAATATTTTAGGAGTATGAAAGGGAATCAAAAACAGGGGGAAATCACTTTTTAACAGTTTTTTCTTGGATCACATTATTGCTGTGCTAAGAAGTGCCATCATGAGAGCTGCCATAGAGTTACTACACAGGGAGATTAACAGGCTCATTGTGCCTTAAAGGCTGCAATTTAAACAGTAAGATGCTTCATTTTGTAACCTATCACATTTAAACACTGATCAGGATATACCTTCTGAATAAAAGATTAAGAATTCATATATCAAAAACACTTGCCCATTCTTCATACTGCCACAGTGAGATGGCACAGCTGATGGAAGAGGAAATGCCCTTTCTGAGGTCTACCTATAACGTCTGATTATTACATTTTAGTATCTGATATTTTTTTTGATGAATGCCTGAACACCCAGCAGAGAGAGGGGTTTTTTTCCCCCCCTACACTGCAGCTGTGCCTTTTGAATCACACAGATTGACTGAGAGAAGTAGATACTCCATAGGCCAAATATCATTCAGCACCGGCTGAGCTCACTAGAATGCAAATGCACAATCTTGATAGTCTTGCTTGAAAGACATCTGTAGTCACTGCACAGATATAGAGAGCAAGGGCAGAGCATGACAGATTGCAGTTGTGGGTGAGAAAAAGAGACAATTCCAGGAAATATTTTAGTCTATTGCAGAAACAGTCACCAATACAAACATGCAAAAGAAAAAAAAATGCACTGGAATGTAAAGAAGTAGGCCCAAGAACAATTACAGCAAATCTTGACAATTAACTGCAGTTATGATACAAATTGCCTGCATTGCTCTCTGTATGGTCACAAACATAAATATTAGAGTTGGCTCTTCTGCTTAGTGATTTGTATTTCTATAACCTGCTATGAAGATGACACAAAAGATTTGTGTCTAGGAATGCTTCTCAAAAAGTAATTCTATTTAAAAATTAGTGGGTCACTAATTTTGTCTCTATGTCTTATCACTTTCCATAGCACCCACAAATCTAATATCTGAGAGCTGCCTAGGTAAATTCCCGTTACATTTTTTTTCTGATTTGTGGAAGTCTGTTTCCCTCCTTCAGCAATGGTGTATTTACACATCTTGTTCCTTTATTCACCCCATAGCAAGCATTAAGAGCATTTTAAGAAAAGGAAGAATACTGCCTTGACTCTTAAGCTTATAGCCATACAGATATATATATCATAGTAGGGTAGGTTTCCTCATGTACACATGACTAAATTGTCTTCCTCCAGAACAGGAAGACAGGAAGACAGGAAGTATCCTCATTTCATACACCCCGTCTACTGAGAACAATCTCTAGCTTACGTTATCACCCTGTGTCCTTAACTATTCCCCATGAAATTCTGGGTACCCAGGAAATACAGCAGAACCCTCTCAGAATCTGTGCTAGGAATTTAATACATATGGACATTTGCAGATCAACACTTGAGTCTGTGCATAGGCTTTGTGAAGTTTGCTGCTAAATCCCTATTGTTGAAGAAGAAGTCAGAACAGAGAAGCAGTTTCTATTCTCATCAAGTCTTTCTATATTTTTCAGAGTAAAGAGTAGCTGAAGAGGACTGCTGCAAAGCGACGTGGCAATGTGGGCTTTGCCAGGTACCAAACTTGCAATAACAGAAAAGAGGTTGTATGACTTGCTTCATTTTCAACTTTGCAATTGTACTTGTGGGTACAGGTGAAACATATTAAACTCCTGAGGCTAAGGCATTCACATCTCTGGCACAAGCTCACCAAAAGTGGGTTGCATATGGACAAGGAATTCCACTAACTCTTTTTGCTTATTCATTGCCTTCCACTCTAATAGGAATTGCTGATTAAAAGGGAAGGGATATCCTGAAAGGTGCCACACACAGAGTTCATCTACTTTTCAGTGGGAACAGCACCATTCCACCAGCCACTTTCCATAATCTTCTGCGTCTACCAACAACAACACCGCCAAAAGTGCATAACTGCCTTGCTGGACCATGGTGTAGGGGTTAGAGGGAGCTCCTGAACTTTTGGTAGGTTTGAAGAAAAAGAAGGCTGGTTAAAAATTAAATGAGATAGAAGACATGAAGAGATTACAAAGTGGTAGATTTAGTAGTTGCAGGAAGTAGTGGATTTTGTTAGAAACAGTACAGCTGAACAAGGTTATCTGGTGCTTTCCTTCTGCGTCACATCACATCTACATGCTTGTCTTTTGAAAGTCTATTCTCTCCATTTCATGCTATGTTCCTATATCATTCATATGTAGAAATCATATTCTATAATACTTTCTTCTGCTCCACTGAACAGGCAATCTCTCTCCTGTTGCAGTAAGACACATATTCTGAACAATTTCTAACTCAAAATTTCATGTTTTTTCCCAGTGATTATTTTTCTTTTGAAGGAACAGTTACCTGTTCTGCCTTTGCTTCTTGTTTTACTTAACATAAACACTGGTCACACCTGTCTTGATATTCATAGGAAGGTTGAGACTAGAAGTCATCTCTGGAGATGTAGTGCAACCGCCTGCTCAGAACAGGGTCAGTTAGAGCATATTGCCCAGGATGGTGTCCAGCTGGGGTTTGATTTTCTCCACAACATCTTTGGGCAACCTGTTCCTGCGTTTGACCAGCTTTCACTGTAACAGAGTGCTTTTCTTATGTTGAAGTGTAATTTCCTTTGTTTCAGTTTGTGCACATTGACTCTTGTCCTCTCACTATGGAGAGGAATCTGATTATATCTTCTTTACTTCCCCCTTCCAGTCAGGTGCTCATACACTTGGATAAAGTGCCCTGAACCTTGTTTTCTCCAAGCTGAATAGTCCCAACTATCTTTGCCTCTTCTCATATGATGGATGCTCCAGGTCCTTAATCTTCTTCATAACCATTCACTTCACACACTCCAGTATGTCCATGTCTTTCCTGTATACATCCACTGCAGCAGCCAGCTCTGTGAGCTACTCCATTACATTTTCATGATCCCAATTAGTTAATAACCTTACAGTGGTGTGTAGACCTCTAAATCCACCTGTTTGTTCCCCATGATGCATGCATTAGCGTACAGCACTTCAGAGAGGTAGCCAGTTGTGCTGATTTCCCAGAAAAATTGTGTGAGTTTGCCAGACTTGTTGGCCTCTTGGCACTTCTTTATTTGTCCCCTGTTGAGTTTTTTACAAGGTCTCCCCTGTTCACACTGGTCTGCATTTTCTACTTGCCTATCCCATTCACAACACTTGAACGCCCTCAGAATTCCTAAATTAGTGTAATTTTGGAGAGATCTGGTTGCTTTTTTATTCACTTTGAAGAGCTCTTAAAATTCTCCACCTAATGGAAATCCTCCCCAAAACAGCTGTTAATTTATTAGAAGTCTTTTCTTTAATGTAATCTAATAAGTGTCTGAAATGTAGGAAGACTTCAAAAGTTGTCATCTAAGCACACTCAGAAAGAGTATGGGAAGGTGTAAGAGTTTTTCAGTGTCAGCAGACATATTCTGAAGGTTAAAGAACCTCTGGAAATAAGGAGAGAACTTGGCTTTTGTCATGTATTTTATATATATTTTTTTTTCTGATGGAAAATGATTTGGGGAAATAAATTCAGGTATCTAAGAGATAATGTGTCAATTTCAGAGTAGTTTCTGCTACCTTAATTCTTTTATGATATCAGCGGTTGGATCTATTCTCTTTCTCCATAAGCAGTAACCTTTCCTTTCCTTTCCTTTCCTTTCCTTTCCTTTCCTTTCCTTTCCTTTCCTTTCCTTTCCTTTCCTTTCCTTTCCTTTCCTTTCCTTCCCTTCCCTTCCCTTCCCTTCCCTTCCCTTCCCTTCCCTATACCTCAGTTCACATACTATGATATGAAGATATATTCTAGAGGAAAATTATTTCTCATTTGTCAGTCAAATAGTGTTCTACAGCAGTTATGTACTCCTGCCAGTAATGAAAAGGACATTAAAGTAACTAAGGCTTTTGGAGTCTGCTAAATAGTCAAGACTGTAGCCAAGGTAGGCACATGAACTCACAGTCACCTTTCTTCTTGTTGGCAGGCAGAGATTCTCTGGAGCGTAATAATGAGAAAAATCTTCCCTGACTCTGTTGTGTCTACTCTGCTGAGGGTGGTATTGTCATTTTGGCACTAATTTTAAGTACTCCGAGTCTCACTAAGTTGTACAAATAAACTAGTGGTCTTAGGCTAGCGGCCTCTGGATCAGTACAAAATACTAAACAAGATCAAAGAGCCAAAAAAATCTGTTGAAATAATGGATTATGATAACTACCCACAAAGAGCCTGGCCAAGTATCACAACAGGACAAACTTGAGGAAAAATTCTTAACGCTTTAAAAGAGCATATTCTGGAACAGCTATGTCATCCTATGATATTTAAGCAGAGAGTTTTTATTTCCCCTTCTGCCTCATGCTACAAAAAAATGCAAAGGCAAAATGCTTGATATGAGTAGATCAAAATTGCCTTCAATATTATTGAAATACGTTACTTTGCAACAAAGGTTTAGAAAAGAGAGATTACAAAGTGATTGGAAGTTAGTTTGAAAGTGAGGTAATTAAAATCTTTCAATTCAGTACGTGTACAACATGAGCAAAACACAGCTTCAAGTCCTGTGTTGAACACTGCAATGTTACGAGCTCACATGGAGTGAGCGTGTGTGTAACTATGTATACACATAATAATCACCTCCGGCAGCAACTGTTTTCAAAGACTGTTTGTCAGTAGGAAACTTCTGAATTTATCTACGTTCTTTCAATTTTTAATTAATTAAACACTTTCTGTTTCCATTGGATAAATCTATCATATTACATGCTAAGTACCAGTCAGATCTGGCACTGAGTTATCCATGCTATCCAGAAACTAAAGAGAACTGGTTTTGTCTTAGTCATACTAATTCTAAGCAGTGGCTCAATCCATCTATTACCTCTTTTAATTGCCAAAAAACTTTCAGATTACAGTGCTTCTGCATAGTAGGGGAGAGCAAACAATTCCAGTATCTTGGTAATTTCTAGGCTTATAATGCAAAATACTTATAATAGCACATCCACACATAAAAAGACAAGAACCACTATACTTCAAGGAGGAAAATCATAATGCTTGGTCCAAAAATTTTAGGAAATGCCCTTACTAAAGTTCATACCCAAGTAGCAATCTGAAACAAAGCTAATGAAAAAGCATCTTACAACAGGTATCATACTTTTATCTAAGAAATCTGGTGATTACTCACACAAGATCCAGACCCTACGTTTCTATTGATTATTCAAATTTCATTTGTCTGTTTTCTGGTTTGCACAATGATACAGCTACAGCACCCTGCTTGGACACAAACACATGTTGACGTGATGTTGGTAACTTGCATGTATATGACTTACATAGGGAACAGAAAGTCTTCATGTGTGTAGTGGATGATGGATGAATGCCAGTGCAGTAGAGTTTCCTGAAATGTGTATGCTCTGTAACAGCAGAAAAGACAAATTAAGCTCCCAAATATGTCAAAAAATTGGGTCTATAAAACGAAGTATTTGACCACAGAAGTACCTAGTTAAGGTGTCTGTTGATAGGGTCCCATCACAGACACGCCATTTGTGTGGTCATGTTCCATCATTGTCTCCTCCAGAAGGAAATAATTGTTTTTTGATAACATAGTGATATTAGTTTCTTTCTCTACTCATGGTTTGCGTCATGTGTACGAGGGCCATAACAGATCTTTGTCAACAGAAACATTTTATGATATTTGTGGAAACAGCTACTAAAACTGATTTCAGCAGCCTGTTAAATGCAAAAATTAATCTAACAGTTGGCACTACTAATGTTCAGCTAACTTGTCCAAGAAGATGCTCCGTTGAGAGTTCTAAAGGTAGCATAATGTGTTTTTCCAAGTAAGTGGCTTTTTTATGATGTTAAGTAGGTTTTTGTCCGTGTTAGTTTTGACACATTCATGGCACTGTTGATGCTTCTTTTGGTGTCTAATTTAACACATGAACATTCCATCCAGTTTTCACTGACTGCTCTGTACAGTTCTATGGGTGATGTTCTTGGCTTTATTTCAAAAATCTGTGAATACAAAGCCTGTTGAGTAAGTGATTTCATTCAAAGTTCTACTCATGATTATTTTTTTCCTCAGATCACTGAAATGGGTGAATGCATTCTTGTTATTTAATTGTGTTGCTATCAACTCCCCACCCCCAAGAAAGTGGGCTATTTGATAAAAACTATTTGACATCAATAAAAGAAAGTGAGGTAGAAAGCTATTCAATCATACAAAAGGTGTGATAGCTACAGAAAGAGCCAGCTTACAAAAGGGTTAGCAATTCACCCAGCCAAGTTAAACAAGACACAATTGGGGCTAATTGACTTCCCTCCTTCGACCTCCCAAGTATGAGTTTATGAAAACCTGGAAAGCTAAATTAACCCCAATTGTGTCTTGTTTAACTTGGCTATTTAAGTTAGACGGATAACCTTTTTGTGACTTGGCTCTTTTTGTAGATATCACACCTTTGGATAATTAACATTCCCTCTTCCCACCTTTCTAAATCAGCTTTAACTTTAGTTTACATGTTTTGATTTGCAATGGAAAAAGAAGCAAAACTCTATATTTTTTTAGCAGACAAGCTTCTCATCAAATAAAGCAAAATGAAAAACATGAAAGTGTATTACAAATCATTAAAGGTGGCAATGCACAATGCTCTATTTTTCAAGGATGCTTTGGGGACTGCAGCAAGAAATTGGTTATGACAAAGAGTAGGTAAGACATAACTCTAATATAAAAGGAGAAATCCTAACTTTTATACATTCATTATATAACTTGTATTATCAAGCCTCCAAATCCATGTTCTAGTATATAATTTCAAACATTTACCTGTAAGCATGTAAGTATGAAGCAATTTCCTCTGACTTCAGCAGATGTATATAAGTATATAAAAAACAAATTATAGCTAAAATGCTGAAGTATGAGCTGAAGAGTTCCGTATAGGTCTTAACTTTTCAGAAACTTAGTTTCTTTATATTGCAGTACTGTCTTTGGTGGCCTCAGTATTGTGCCTTCATATGAACTGAAGATTGCTATGTAAATAAAAATAGATGTTGTCATGAGCTTTTGGTGGAATTAGAGGGCAGCTCCCGTTGAGCTTATGGTACAAAAATACAGAAGGTTAATTTAAGGAAGAAAAAGATTCATGGATTTTCTCTGTCAAATATTCTCTGTATCTGAAAAGCTGCAGTGTTCTCTGACCTTGCAAGGCATCTGAATGAACAACATGCCTGTGGCAGCAGCAGCATCTGGAGATGGTTGTCTGAGATAGGTAGTGAGGCAAATTGTTGTCTGGAGGTGCTTCGCATGCTCCTGTGACTACAAAGGGAGACTAGAAACTAGCTTCTATCAGCTTATTGAAATAAATCTAGCCTTAAATGCTCAAGAAGGGCCACACGTCAGCATTCCTGAAATAACGCCTGCCTAATACAATCAGATCTGTAATAGTCAGAGAAAATGGATATTTGAAATAACTATAGGATGTGTTAGTGGAATATCCTTTTGTGATTTATCTATTGATAATTATGATCCCTGTAATATGCAATACACATCTTTGTAAAACCTGGGAATGTTGAATTATAAGACCTCAAAGCTGACTGTTGACATTTTTTATTAATCAGACATAGCATAAAAGATTTTAAAAAAAAAAAAAAAGGAGTTTTATGAGCCACTCATTTGTGAATTTGGCAAGACTAAAAGTATAACTAGTATGTTATTAGTTCCCCACATGCTATCTAGATGATAGAGAGGACCACATGGTAAAATATATGAGAAATAAAAATTATGTTATGCCGAATTTAATGTAAAACAAATGTGCTTATATACTTGTATAAGAGTGTCATTGCATTTATACTAAAGACACTTCTGAGACCTCAGTCCTTCTACGTGTTGGTCATGGCAGATCTCTTCAAGAAGGCAAAGTATATTAATNTATTTATTACTTTCCCCAAGTGGGGAATTACTTCCCCCATGATGTTCCTTCCTTGCAATCTGTTAAAAATCCACTCCACAATGTTAATAGTAAACATAACTAATTTTATAGTTAGCAAATAATAATATCAAATATATTAATACTAAGTACAATACATCACACAAAGAGTAGGAAAATAGATGTGAGCCTGGAGGAGGAGAAGCAAGAGTTCAGAAGACTTTATCAATGTGTAGAGATTTAGAGGAGGATCTGTTTGACCATATTCTTGCCTGGTTTTGCAATCAAACAGCTACCTTTCTAAGAACATCCAATTCATGATTAGGAAATTATTATCTCAGCTTTCTACAATTCAAGAGCCAATATTTCAAATGGTGAGACTACGTCATCCTCATGAAGAGATAAGCTGCTCCCAACATGTCTCTTCCTTCACCAGCTCAAACCTGGGTATATATACAGTAAAAACCAACATTTGGTTAGGTCTGAAACTCAGAGAAGTAAAACTGGTCTTATAGTAAGTCACCATCAGTTCCTGAAGGTCAGAGAAGTTCATTAGTTCTTTCTATGCTTGGGTCTGTAAACAGCTTTCATATATGTTTATCAAAGCAGTGCAATTATAACTAAAATCCATGGTGTCCCAGCCCAGCCTAAATTGCACTGATATATTAGTGAGAAATGCATTCCTTCAGCAACCTTTATGGAACTGAAATTTCCATACTGATTAAATCTTAACTCATCATTTTACTGGCTCAAGATATTCTGTACTTCATGAGAGGGAAAAACCACCGTCTAGATTTCAGGATGGGCAAAGCCCCAAATTCTGTCTGGAGTTTGCTATTCTCTCTAGCTTTTCTCTAGAGCATTCAAAGTAGGAAAATTCAGGTTCAGTGCTTACAGTCCAAGCCCATCTCAATTTAAATGGAAGGCTTTCCAGTACTAAAAGTGGATTAAAAAAAAAGA
Organism: Alectura lathami; assembly: GCA_013399715.1. NCBI lineage: Eukaryota > Metazoa > Chordata > Aves > Galliformes > Megapodiidae > Alectura > Alectura lathami. The sequence goes on along the minus strand of VXAV01008719.1, from coordinate 9,593 downwards.
GCAAAAGATTTATTTGGAAAGTAAAACTACCTTGATATCTCATGTTAACCCATCCCTTCTGAGTGAAAGATATTCTGAAAGAAAATGCAAGTTTCAGCCAAAGAGCTTGCACTGGAAGTCTGCTTGCCAAATGTCCTACCATTCAGTTTATGTGCCCACAGTTCAAATAAAGGCAGAGATTGAGTTAGAAAGATGATGATTCTTTTCAACTTCCTCCAACAGTTGCTGCAGACTTGGTTTTAATTTTTTTGGAAGTTTTATATTAAAAAGTAGTCAGTGAAAATTGCTATTTGTAATGGACTTTTCAAATTTTACCTCCCCAGAGTCTCATGATTTAGGAGGCCTCCCCCTCCCACCCCATCCCATTCCAGTTACCAAGCACTGTCCTCTTGTGAATATAATGATTATCAACTTATTTTTCACTTAAGGGGGGAGGAGGAGAGGGAATTTAAGCTGCTTTCTTGACAATGCTTTCAAATGATGATGAAATGTCTTCTTCATATCTGAAGAGTACATGATTATTAGCACTGAATCTGACAGACACGATTTCTGAATATTTTTGTGGCATTAATTTAAATCAATGTAATGTTTGAAAACATTTCAGCCCCTCAAACAGCTGATGCAGCTTAGATTCAATTATAACAAATTGCAACACACTGTCAAGTCTTTTTACCAAGTCATTAGTCAGGGATTTTGAATGCGTGGCCTCCGAACGGCATTCAGCTGGCTGACAGCTCTAATTGTTGGGAACTGCTAAAGGATTGCTAATGAACTGGGGGATCTGTTGGGCCTGTAGCTTTCTTCAAGGATGAAATTTTTGAAAACTTTCACAAGATCAAAGCAGCATAACATAGACCATTTGCTAAATTGTCAGCAGTAGAGTGAAGCAGTCTTAGTCCCAGCTTTAAAGCTGAAGCTTCAGTAGAAAGCACCATGCAACTCCTGCCCCTGAGCTTATTTTCATGTGTCAGTAAAACCATACCGAGAAACAATGACTTGAAGAAAGAGACCCAGAGCTGCAATGGCCACTGTAGCTTAATTAGGAGGAGCAGAAAGGGAGACAAAAATTCCTGTCTGCATTTGTGGTGCAAGAGGAATGAATTGTCCAGCCCCAGCACAGTCGGCCCTCCAGTTACTTATTTTGCAGCTTCCAAGCTTATTAATGGTCAGAGATACATATGACAGCACAGAAACATCAGGAAGGCTTCTCTTCACCCCTAAAAGAACTTGCAGTGGAGTTCCCAGGACAGCCCTATCACTGAAGGCAATGAGAGCTTTGCCCTTGACTTCAGTGGAATCAGGCCTTCCCCTCTGGCACCTGATCTGCTGCCCACACAAGGTAGTGGAAACTTTCCCATTAATTTTGTTGGACACTGGATCCAGTCCTGGTTTAGCTGGCCAGCAATATGCAGCCAATGGATAGCTCCCAGCTGCTGCTGCTTCATGTTACTCAGTGGCAGAAAGCCAATGCAGTGAAGAGAAACTTTAAAAAAGATCTTAAAAGAAAAAGATATGAAAATGTGTCTCCATCATTCCCATCTGGTTTATATTCTCCTTTCATATTCAAGTCTTGTTTAGTTCTGTTCATTCTTTTTTTTTTT
>VXAV01008718.1:175418-189756 GCA_013399715.1 Alectura lathami | reverse complement strand
CAGCACCACCCAGCCCCTGGGGCTGGGGGCGGTGTCCAAACGCTCCCGGAGCTCCGGCAGCTCGGGGCCGTGCCCCCTGCCCTGGGGAGCCCGTGCCGTGCCCCCCACCCCCTGCCCTGGGGCAGAGCCTTTCCCCAGCACCCCCTGACCCTCCCCTGGGACCCAGCTCCGTGCCGTGCCCTCGGGCCCTGCCGCTGTCCCCAGAGAGCAGAGCTCAGCGCCTGCCCCTCCGCTCCCCCGGGAGGGAGCTGCAGGCCGCCCTGAGGCCTCCCCTCAGCCCCCTCTGCTCCGGGCCCAGCGCACCGAGGGCCTCAGCCGCCCCTCACAGCCCTTGCCCTCAGAGTGTTGTGGGGTCAGAATTACGGCTGGGTGTTACGCGATCAGATATGTGGTTGGGTGCTGTGCAACAGGCAGGGGTTGAGTGTTATGGGACCTTTGTGGGACCAGGAGTGGGGTTGAGTGGTGCTGGGCCTGGGGGATGTGGGGTGGGGTGGCTGTGGCACCCCATATGGAGTTGGGTGGTGGTAGGGCCGTGGGATGTAGAGCTGGGTGGCGTGAGGCCACTGTGAGGCCATACTTGCAGCTGCCTGAGCTTGGGCTGCTCCTGGTAGCCAGCTCCTCCACGAGGAGGAGACAGCCCATGGTTCTGGTTACGTGTCCATGCTTACTGGTCTCATGCAGGATTGGGATTGCCCAAGCACAGCCCCATCTCCCTCTCTTCTATGATTCTATGATTCTCTTCATGCTCCTCTATTTACTAGAGCTGAGAAATGCTGTTCATACAGGGTTCAACATCAGCTGCTGCTTCTTGCAGGAGATCTCTGGGATATGGTTAAAGAAACAGTGATCTGTCTCTCGCTGGATATGGGCAAACTTTAGGATCTTTCGTGTTATTCCTTTGCATCTTTTCCGTGGCAGTGGGCAGCATGCTGGGTAGCCCATCATGCCAATGTGCACATCAGTACAGATGCATGCAAGGGTGATGCTTTCTTGGGGCTGCTTACAGCAAAACTTTGTCCATCCAGTACTCAGGGGCTGCATGAAATCAAATAAATAAAATGTCAAAAAATTTTTTTTTTTCCTGTATGTCAGCAATATATGTATTTTTTGAATCTCTGCATTACAGATGTTTGAAAACATGAATGAGCCATGGCATTATAAATGGCTTGGATTATTTAGGAAACGTGTCGGTCTGTTCGTTTCTACAACAGCACTAATTTTTTTTGAGGTTCCTATAATTCTTGTAGAGACTTCCTGGTAAGCACTGCAATGACAAACTGTAAAATCCTAACAGGAAAAGTAACAGATTCAGCAAACACTGCTGCATGGAAATATATGTGTCAGGAAGAGCATGTACTGCTTCATTCACATTTTATTTGCTGTCTTCTAAAATACTGATTAGCAACAGTGCGCAGAATGGTTACAGGCAGAGAAACGCAACCAAATTTTTAAATGTGATACCCTGTAGGCTCTCTGTAAGAGTGGTAAGGAGCAAACTCCATCTTTTGACACTGTCCAAAAAGTATTCATTCAAAAGCATAGCTTTTAGTGAATCAGGAACCAAGTTCTAATCAACAGGAAAATCCTACAGTTAGAGTAGGAATAAGAAAATAAGAGGTGGGGGAATGGCAAGAGGAGAAAGAGAAAAGGAATTATTAATACCATGCAGCCCTCCCTTATGGCTTTTACTGGGAGGGTCACATATCGGCACTGCTTGTGCTCATGTTTGTGACCAGCACTGTGTGGATAAAGCAGCCATTACAGAATTTTGCCCACACCACATGAACAGTTAAATATTTCCAAAGACACTGAAATTCCGAGCAGTGCCACCAAGTACAGTGGGATGGGGTGAAAATGAAACTCCCAGAAGAAGTCTTCTTCACAACTTCTCCATTTACCTGTGAAGTATCAGAAGATCATAGATTTATTTTACACGGTCCATGGCATGGGCTGAAGGCAGTATTTATTACTCCCTTGAACCCTATTATACACAGACCCCACCAGCCTTTTCTGGGGGGGGGAATACATCTGACTGATTGCAGATATTTACTGCCAGTGAGCTCCAGCAGAAATTTATGTTCAGCAACCTACTTAAAATATGGGTAACTACAGCAAGTGCATATGTTTGGTGATTTATAGCACATGCAAATCTAAGCAAAGCTGTCTGCTTCTGACAGGGTACTAGCATAGCTCTTGGCATGGCCAATATTTAAGTTGCATAATGGTAGATTAAAACTGGAGAGGATCACTGAGTCATTCTAATTGCAGTCTTTTTCCATAACAAAATATTTGTCTCCATTTTTACCTTTTTTTTTTTTTTTTCCCCCCTGAACCGACCTAGAATCTTTATTCTTTCTCTTCTAAATCCTGGATTTCTTGTTAACAATTCTTCTAGGTCTAACTTTTTACACCAATTTCTTTTCTTTCTCTACCATCCCCTGTAGAAAGAGACACTCCTCTCACGGTCTCCTAATGACTCTTAGCAACATGAACCAAAGACATTGTAGTATTTAGGTATGGTTTCAGTCCCTTCATCGTTATTGGACATTATTAGACAATTAAGAGCTATCAAGCCAGAGAACACAAAAGAGAAACCCATGCGTGATTCTTTCTGGACTCCACTAAGATGCTTGGTAATACTCCATCATATAAGAAATCCCACCATGCCATGCACATGCCATTACACTATGGCTAATAACTTATTTATCAGCTGCCCTAACTCTGGTGCTTTTCTGCTCTAAAATCTGTTGATCTCTCTATCCAGTGGCTCTCTCAGCATTTAGGCCATTTGAAAAAAAATAAATAGGGTGCATGTCAGCCTCATTTTGTAGATGGAGGTGTTGAGGGAGACAGGCTGATGGCAGAATCAGAACAGGAGAAACTTCAGCAACCATCCTTCAAGCTTTAAGTGAAAAAAGCTCCCTGGATTCTTTCCTTTTTGAAAGCCCTTACAGGAAAAAAATAAGTTTGTTCTGAGAGAAAGTATTCCACTCCAACAGTGAAATAATTTGTAGATGTTACTGCTGATAAGCTTCAGGTGCTTTTCATGGCTAGAGATGGGGTTGTGCTGTGCCCTAAGCACTTGACAGGGCTTTGTGCATGTTCACTGTAACTCAGGAAAACTTGAGAACAGGAATCATCGGTGCTGTTGACTGGTGAAAGAAAAGCAAGTTACACCTCCAGGGCTCAGAAACAGAAGGTAAACAAAAGCTAGCTATCTAGATAACAAGGGAATAAATGCTTCAGGGGAGCACATTCCTGTAAACAGTCATTGCCACGTAACTCATGGAGTGCAAAATTAGGGAGCAGTTATAAATTTAGCTTAGTGTGTAGTTTGAAATAGCAGCTGTATTTGTGTAACATATGTCTGATTGCAGTCCCAGCTGATTCACTTACCCCTTATTGCACATACTTGGCGGCATACAGAACGATTGTGGCACTATAAATAGTATCTCATCCTCAAAGACATTTATTCTGTTTAACAATTTAGAGTTATTTCAAGCTTTTCTATTCCTCCCAAGGCCTGTTTTCATTGATGTCTTTACACTGGTTGGAAATTTTGTGTCTCTGCATATAGAAGAGGGAGATTTTGCATCTCTCTGCATATTAATAAATGACAGATTTGTGGTCAACTGTACCTTTGCCTGCTGCAGTTACCTGAGCACAGACAAATGTGGATTCAAGTGGTCCATCTTTTGCATAATAATAGTTTGAGCACTCAAGAAGAAAACCTGAGTCCATTCTCCTCCTCAGCCTGTGAGGATTCAAACCCGTATTTCCACATCAGAATTGCCTCAGTTACTAGGGCCAGGTCAGGGCACTCTTTGTTTCTTGTTTAGAATTTTAAGGAACTGTGTCAACTGCTTTTTGTGTGGGTCTGAAGAAAAAGGGGTGTGGGGGCAAAATGGAGGAATAGATACTCTCTATAAAGCTATGCACAGTGTTTCTGGGGGCTGCTCTTATGTGCCTTTCACCAGAAAACGAAATAAAGATTCAGCTCTCTGGGGGGTATTTTAATTTTGCTGAAGCAGAACAGGGCAGTACCAATCCAGAGTTCTGAAGGGTGTAGATCAGACTTTTCCCCCTCTTTCAAGTACAGCTTAAGCCCACTGCTCTTACCCCTGGATAAACTCAAGCTGAGAGCAAATTAATTATTACAGATAAGTACTCTTTAGTCCTGACATACAAGAACTCCTGTTACAAATCATTTAAAATCTACTCTCAAGGGCTTCAGTTGCTATCCCTCAAAAAACTGTTGTCGTAAGTTCAGCAAAGGCGTATGTTTGAAGGCATAGATTTGATGAAAGTGGTTTGTGTATGGTATTTTACAGATGGTGATAGTAACACCTGCGTAGATCATTACTGTGAATGTCCAGCTGACAGGCAATCTCACAGCAGAAGAAAGATTCACATTGGTGTTGCTTTGCTTTGTCAGCAGCATGCAGCAACCCCTGGAGTAGGTTACTCCTGCTTCACAATTCAGGGCAGGAGTGGGGAAAAGAAAGTTCTTCCGAATGCAACTAAAAGTGGAAAAATATGGTTTCGTTAGCCGGAATTTGGCCACAACATCCCGCTTACAATCCTTATAATTCACAAAAAATGGCAACACTTAATGTCTTAGTCAGTGCTGCCTGTCAACATGGTCCCACGTCCATCGTCATGCTGGTGGGTCTTGCACCAAGGCAGACAGGGAAAGAGGTTTAACAATAGTTACGGAACGTGCATTTTTACCATCAACATGCTGCTTTGTGTTGTTCATGCTATTACAACTCGGGACAGTAGGAATATATTTATCTCACTGTTTTTTACAACAGTATAAATCAGTTCTTTATGCTGCTCATGGGTCAGTTTAGCATAACAACAGATGAGCTACTTCGGAGAAAAAGAGCGATATTGAGCATTGCAGCCCTGTGCTATGAACTTTTGGAAGCAATAAAACTGTAAACACTGAAGTTGGTTATTGCATTTTCCCTTCTGTCTCATTAGAGGGAACGGGAAATGTTCTGGAGGGTCTCTCATGCACACGTAGCAATCTGGTTAGGGAATGACAGCTAAAATATTTTTAAACATAATTAGCAGAGAATGGACCACCTTGACTGTGGCACAAATGATATCTAGAGCTAACATGCATCTAGGGGATTATGATCTTCATCAGAGCAAGGATCAGGCTTTTAGGAAAGGGCTTGGCCTTTGTCATCGCCCCTGGCTTCCCACTGCCTTACCTCTCTGAGCACTGGACACCAAAGCCAAGCAAGAAGGTGAAATGCTGCCTTAGCAGTCTGGCCATTTCACAACGGTGTAATAAAATGGCTCAGTGTGCAGGCGTAGGAAAACCGAGCCTCTCGATTTGTAATTGAAAATCCTGGGGAAAATGATAGAAAAGCCCTTCCAGATGGAATCCATCCTACCAAGAGACCATCCCATATGCTCCAGGCACTGCTGAAGAGTGACGTGCCCAAAAGACGTGCCCGTGTCCAGGCAGAAGAGTCTCAACCATTCAGAAGCTACTTTGGGGCCATCTGTCCTCACCTCAGAGTTTTCAGGAGCATCCTCAAGACAAATACAGCACTGTAAGAGAAAGAAAAGGAATAGTCATCTTGGATGCCTTTGGAATGAAAAAGTAAAAGTTTAAGAGCATCCAAGGCGAAGTTCTCCAACAGACACAATCCTCTCAGTTTGTAAGAACATCATTCTCTTGGTTACGGCTTTCTTGGTCGTTCCCAGAGTCAGTCACATCATTGGAACACAGCTTCCCTGAAAGCAGAACAGAGCAGGGGCTTCCTCACAGGGTTCAGGAGAAATCCCAAGTCAGCTTCAGATGGCAACAGAGCAGACAGGATCCCCTACTCATCGTCCGTTTGCACCATCCTTTACAGCCATACGCAGCATGTCCATGTGGGGAGGCTTCCTCCCCACGGATCCAAACAAGCTTCTTGGGTGCTCTGCACAGGTGACATGGCGAGACATGGAAAACGTGCCCCCTGGGCTGCCTGCTGCACTGCAGCTCCGTGGCTTCCACCACCACATCCGATCTCCAGACACCTTCCAAACCTTCAGAGCTGAACATGCTCATCAACCTTGCGCTACAGGTTAAGGATCACTCCCATTTTCCATCTGGAAAATGCAGTAAGGGCAGGAGTTAAGTGATTTTCCCCACAGTTGTACAGCAGGTTAGAGGTGGAGGCAGAGACAGAACCAATCCTTAATTCAGGCGCTAGACAATATTCCTTCTATTTAGAATATGGACATATTCTGAAAGATCGTATTGGTAAATACATTAAAGGAAAATCATCTCCCTGTTAGTGACTCTTAATCCAGGTAAGCATGATTCTGAATTAGGCTGTAAGTGTGTTTTAAAGGGAAACACTTAGCCGGTGTTATCTCCATGCTGGCACCATAACAAGCAGCCACTCCTACTTGTACCGAATTAGGCGAATAATCTTATTATTCATGAAATCTGAAGCATGTGGATGAGACGAATCTATGCAGAAACCATCACTCATGGCTATTTTTAGCACTTCTTCCACAAACACCTGGAAGCTATTGATTTGCTTATTATCTGGCACCACCCAGAGTCTCTTTAAGTTCTGCCTCGTGTACTCCTCTTCGGGAAGACCTTCCACGCTTGCAACCCAATCCAAGGTCAAATGGTTGGGGTCCTGCAGGTAGCTGGATATCGAAGAGAGGTTTCCATTGAAGCAATAGTAAAGTTTGGAACCGAGAAGCTTCAGGAACAGACATGAGGTGGAGAAGATGTGAGCGCTGAACACTTCCATGTTGGAGGAAGACAGGCTGTAGATCTGGGGTGCTTCTCGAACGGTGAAGTGAACAGTCTGGGTCTTCTGATCGAGGGAGATGTTGAGCATGGCATTTTTCTCTGCTTTAGAAAGCTCCACCTCCTTCTCCTGCAAGGCCTCAATCAGAGGCTGAATTTGATAAAAATCGACCTCCCGTCGAAGTAAGCCCATCTCCTGAAAGTCTTCCGGCAGGTCCAAGTGAGAAGTTCTCAAGAAGTTCAGGATATAGCGGAAGATTTTGCCATCTCGGTCGATAAAGCAGTTGCCTTGGCTGTCCTTCTTGGTTGGCATCTTCCCACTAAACATGGCCCCCAGCATGGAGTCTGGAAAGCTAGTCAAGGTGGACAGAGAGGTGGTGTAGAGTTTTCCTCCAACATTGAGCGTGATGGGTTCTGACATGATGGAAAAGTCACGATGCTGGCACTAATTCTAAAAAATAATAATAAAAAAAATAAAAAAATCCAACACTGCACACTTAGTTACATTAACCTGTTAACCTACAGGGAGAGAGAGTCCTAAATATATATGGGTAACTACATGGCAATAATTCATCATAGAAATTAGAAATGGGGAAATATTTCTGGAGGCTGTATCTTGAGAAGCAGCGTAAGGATGTCTTCTGTCCTAGTAGTGTTAATCAGGGCTTTGTTTAATTCAGCATACTGCCAGAAATCACGAGTCCTCCAAAGCTTTACAGTCATGCTAAATGTGAAACCTCTCCCACAGGTGCCTACAGCAGAACAACTGCTGACTTCAGGAGTTGTATCCTGGGCTCACCTGATCCCATCTCCCTCAAGAACACACTGCCAGGCTGCCAGTGAGCCATGCTGCCATAAGCATGTGGTGCTCTGTGGATCCATTCAGTAAAATAAATAAATAAAATCAGGCTTTCTGCTTCCAACACTCTTTGCCTTAGAAAACATTTCCTAATTAATTGGGAACATATCGTCGGCTGACGTAGCTTCTGCGCAGCTCCTCTGCAGTCAGCTGAGACACGCTGAGGATGGAGTTTTGTGATGCAGTTCAGCATCACTGCCTCTGGAAACAACACACCTCCCCTTGCCCTCCACCACACTTCTCTCTTAAATCAGCTCTGGCACTTATCTGACCCAACACTGAGCCTGTTTAGGGTGCAAAACTCTCATTTTCCTTCTATTCAGAATATGCTTCTGCTACATCTTGGAACCAGCTGAGTGCCAGGGCTGGTGCAATGGCAGAGGAGGGAGCTATGCATGCCCTCCCACTGCAAACCAGAAGCTGTGCCCTCATTCCTGCAGGCCTGCAAACCTGGCTGCTCCCTTTCACATCTGTTTTTTCTTGTTTGCTGAATCCAAATCCATCAAGAGTTCACTCCCAGTTTTACTGTTGACAGTTGACTCCTTAAAAACAGCAGGAAACCCATGAGTGCCTGCTTGCAGAGAAAGGAGGTAGCTCCTGCCTTAGTAACCATGGTCATTCCACAGAAAGCAGCCCAACAGCTCCCTGAAAATTAAGCTTAAGTGCAGGCATTTTCCTCGCTGTTCATGGATTAATCATAGACAGGATAACACTATTATCAGCTCTAGAGTCACAGCAAAATACAGACTGGAAGAACATAATCTCATGCTGTAATACTGATTCTTCTCTGGCTGCTAAAACCCAAATGATGTTGGTAATGGCACCCTAGAACAACCACACCTCTAGACAGCAAGCCCATTTTGCTACGAAATACTCACCCCCCCCTAAAGCTGCTCATGAGCAGGTTGAAGGAGAATCTGTGCTTCACTTGTGGTTAAACATTCCCCTCTGTTCTTTGGCCTGCGTTAGCCCTCAGCACACAGCGTGTATGCCGCTGAACAGTAATTAAGGGAAATAATCAGATCTCTAAATCCACTGAGTGCTTTGCCTGTAAGACTCAGCCCCCTGAATCCAATGAAACTGGCAAATAAAGATGTACGTGTAGAGCAGCTCAATGCCCTCTCCACCCCAAGACCAAAGACCATCCGTGTTACTAACCTCAGCCAACAACACTCTGCAAAACACTTGTTTCAGCATTGAACTCCCCCTAGCACTCTATTCTTAGCACACTTCCCACTCTTGAAGTCTTCTACCCAATTTGGTGTCAAGAGCTGTTTAAACTGATCACATATAGGCTTCAGCTGGTCTAATTCTGTCCTACCCGTGGCTGCCATGTATTTTTTTCCCCTAAGGGCTTGCAACATGACTGTAAAAGTGTTTCTACAAACACAATCTAAAACTCACAAAAACAGCCCCAAAGTGATTTTTTTAATATATTTCATGCAAGAACAGAAGTGTTCCCTACATCTCCCTGCAAATAATGCAGACTGGAAGCAGGACTGAGAATGACCCCAAAGGCCATTTTCATTGCTTGTTTTTCACTGCTGTTTTAGACTCAACAACCCACTTTTGAAGAACAAGTACAAACTGGGTTATGGTTCTTGGAAGCAGAAAATTAGAGGAAAGATTTTTGTGTAGCTCCTCCAAAGCAATACTTAAAATCGAAGTTGTGAACTTGGCCAGTGAGCACAGGATTTTGTCTCCTTTTAGAGAGATTTGTGTTCAAAAACATTTGAACACTGTTACATCTGTATTCAAGTGTATTTGAAAACAAATCACTGTAAAAGCATATAATAATCCATAACACTAAATTACAGGGAAAAAAAAAATCTACAGTTAATTTAAAATCATATTTTTTGGAGAAAATTTTTGTGAATTTGTGGAGAAGTCCAACTTCTGAATCAAAGCTGCTGCTTGAGCATGAGCATTTTAAATTGGGTTTCACTCACAGGAGCTTCTGCAGCAGATGCAGAGTGACCATTTCTGTAACGACCTTCCACCCCGTGAGTTTAGCTCAGCAAATAATTGGATCAAACCTGGGAAAGTGATGGGGGTTGACACAGCAGGAAGGTATGAAGCAGTGTGGGAAATGACAAAAACTACCCATTTTCACTTACTGACATCTTCACACATTGATAACTATCAGTTCAGTTCCTTCATTATCTGCAACGCTTCCTTTGTTTAATAATTTGAAATGTAAAACAGCTTTGGATAAGCTTATTTCCCCTCTTATGCATTCATCACATTTAAGAGTGTTTTAATTAGCTAATAAATAAAATTCTGAATATATAATTTAACTGTCTGTTTCACCCCGCTCGGCAAAAAACCACAAGTGTACAAGCAGTCATCCAAAAATGCATCATTGATGATGTGCCTGCATAAGTAAAAATGGCACAAATGGCACAAATATTGCTAAGTATTTAACCACTCTGAAAAATGAGCACAGCTGCAGTTTATCTTTTTTAGCCACAAAAAGCAGGTTGATGTAAACTCTAAAGCTGTATGTACGTACATGTAGGGTTTTTTTTTTAAAAAAAAAACAAGGATCCTTCCTTAAGATATATATATATATATATATATATGAAGCACAGGAAAACCTAGTTTTTAATCTGAGTCATCTTGTTGCTTATTCAGATAAAAACTGTTAATTTTGATCATTCCAGCTAAAAACAATCTGCCCTAAAACACCAATTTGATAAAACTGAGAGAGAGATTGTATGCCCAGTTCTGTTTAAGAGTCTCATTAAAGATTTGAAGAAAAGTGCCTCTGCATTAACAAAATAAAGATAACAGCATCTTAGCCAAAGCTATAAATACTGGCAGGGCAGAGAAAAGATACAAAGGATGCAGAAAACATAATGAAGTTTTTATTTGGGAAAATGTACAGCAAAGCCTTGATTTCCCTGATAAGGAAACTCAGTGTGAGGGAGAAAGCAAAAGCAGCAGTAACTGCTTACAGACACAGATTTACAAATGGCAGGGAAGGAAAATGAATTAATTCTTGGGGATTCTTGGGAGGCAGCACATACGGCGGCATTCTCAGGCTGCTCAGTGTTGTTCAGAGCTCTTGTTAGTGAAGTGAATTAAATGCAGGGCAGCGAAGCGCGAGGTCTGTGATGTGGCAGGAGTGCAACACAACCACAGCAAGACGTGCGTTTCATTTTATAGAGTGGGCTGATTAATTTTACAGTGTGCCCTTTAACACCCAGCCCATAAAACATCCCTTGGCGACCAAATCTTTGGAAACCCATCTTTAAGACAGAGAAACGCGCAGCTTTGTTAAGAAAGAGCTGTGGAGTAACAACAAGCAGCGAAGTACACACGGAGCAAAAACAGGAGATGAATTATTTAGGTGGGCACAACAAAGAAAGCCTAAGTGGCAATAAAATTAAAGCAAGACAAGGACCATTTCTGCTAGGCATCAGGAATAAGAGCCAGACTAAAAACCTCCCTGGCTTCTGAGCATTGCCCAGGAGAGCGGGTGAGAGCCTCGGTGGCTGGGTAACTGCTAAGGGGGGCCAGGCAGGTAATGCGCTGTGAGCGACCAGATTGATTTCAGCTAAAAAGGAGAGACGAGAAAATAAATGTCTGAGCGCCTGCGTGGCAGCTGGAGGCTTTAGGTACAGTTCAGCCAGAGAAGATGGTTGTTCCCAGCACTGGGCTCCAGTCTGCTTCGTTAGAGTGCATTAAAGTCAAACAGATAACCAGCCGAAGGCACAACGCTCGACCGCTGTTGGGCTCTGTTCCCGATTCCCCGTGCTTGTGGCACACCTCGCTTTGCTCCAGCATGTCTGGCTGAAACAGAGCACTTCGTTTTGAGGTAAAAATCCCAGTTTCCACGAAACGCCGGAAAAAAAACATTCGTTAAGCTGTGAAATCTGAGGCCAAGCACACACAGAGGCACCAGCCCCTGGGCACTCGCTATGGCCACGCCTGGAGACCCATTTTGTCCCTTGTCCCTTCTCAAGGGGATGGTTCTGCAGAGGAAGGCAAGACTCTTAGCTAGGGATTTGTGTTAGGGGCACTACAGAAAAGGCAGCTCGATGTCTAGATATGATAGGCAGAAAAATAATAATAAAAGAACAACAAAGGGAGGGTGGAAATAAAATAAAATGCATTTAGAAAATAAAAACTAAATAAAAATCTTAGCTCAGTGCTTCCCTAGTGAGAGCCAGCCCCCAGCAGCCTGCAGGCATCACGTGAGAGCTGGGTTTAAGAAAGGATTTGGGATGAAATGTGTTGCAAGGAGATGCTTAACCCTCCCCTAGGGTACCACTGATGCGCACTCACTGATCTCAGCTGATCCTCAGCTCTGGAAGGTTAAACATGCAGTATGGCTTCTAAACACTGTGCTTATTTCTAGCAATCCTACAGGGGAAACCCTATATTCTCCCATTGCAGCAGGGTGGAAATCGATCCCACCTCATTTTAGACACTTTAGACATCCCAGTGCTCTGTCAGCCTCTCCCATACATGATGAGCTGCAGGAGAGGACTCCAACTCCCAGCAGGCTCGGGGCAGGAAATGCCAGCTCACCCTTCCTTATAGCTGCTGGGAAGCATCCCTATCGATCTGCTGCCTGCTGCAATGCCAGGAAACAGCACGCCAGTGACTTGGATTTTATTTTCTAATCGTGCTGCATTATACATAGAAATATTTCTGTGCTGATGAGGTGACAGGGAAGCATGAACACGAGTTTCCTAACATCCCTGGCTTGCCTTTGGAGCAATGCTGCTGCTCCCTCACAGGGACCTCCCTGATGCTCTTGAGCATCTCCTGGCAGGTGGTCCAGGCTGGTGCTGCTGGCTTAGGGATGGAGGTGAATGTTAAAGGCTGCGCATGCAGCTCTCTGCAGATGCTGTGTGTGAGCAATGTACAGTTCTGGGCAAAGAGAAAGGGGGGGTAGAGATGGGGGAAGGGAAATAGAACTGATGGCCAGAGAATGAGGGGAAGGAAATATAAAATAAAGGCCAGGCTCATACTGAGATACAAGGAATGAAAGCATCAGCACACGGTGAGGAGAAGAGAAAAGAAATGAAGGTAACAGCTACTGAAGGAGAATGTGGAAGACAAGATGGAGGGGGACACAGTGCAGTGCTGCAGTGACAGTGAGGGGACGAAAGCCAAAGCACTGGGGCACACGTGACTCCAAAACCCATGGGCTGTGCTGGCAAAGCAGCTGGCCAGCAGGGCACTGCCACGGCCAACAAGCCAGCGCTGCAGGGAGGGAGCCTGTGCCGACGTCATGCCAGCCCTGTACAGGTTTGCACTGATTTCTGACATCCCAGCCAAGCATCCACATCACTTGACAACCTTGGAGTATCTGACAGATACTCTTTTTTTCTGAACTAGTGTGTTGCAGATGGGGTAGACAGGCACCTGTGTCTTGCACATGTGGGGTGGCTCAGCCTTCAACCCATCTCCCATCTACACCATCACTGTGTATAATCACCAACACGCACAGTGAAAAGTTCTCAGAAATCACACCAATAAGGTAGGTGCCAGGATCCAACCCAATGTGGGGTCCCGGCTGGCGTGGAGTACTCAGAGCTGGGGTTAAAGTGCTGTAATTCTATTAATTTGAGGGAAATAAAACTGAAAAGAGGATGGGGGCAAAGTTGGCTGAGTGGCATTGAGCTATGCTAAGAGGCACCATAGGGATAACTCATAGAATCACAGCATCACAGAACCATAGAATATCCCGACTTGGAAGGGACCCATAGAGGTCACCAAGTCCAGCTCCTGGCCCCACCCAGCACCACCCAACCCCAAACCCTGGGGCTGAGAGCGGTGTCCAAACGCTCCTGGAGCTCCCTCAGCTTGGGGCCGCGCCCCCTGCCCTGGGGAGCCTGTGCCATGCCCACCACCCTCTGGTGCAGAACCTTCTCCCAACACCCCCTGACCCTCCCCTGGCCCAGTCCATGCCGTTCCCTCGGGTCCTGTTGCCATCCCCAGAGAGCAGAGCTCAGCGCCTGCCCCTCCGCTCCCTTGGGAAGGGGAGCCATGAGGCCTCCCCTCATCCTCCTCTGCTCTGGGCCCAGCACACCCAGGGCCCTCAGCTGCTCCTCACACCCGTTGACCTCCAGACCCTTCCCCATCTTTGTAGCGCTCCTGTGGACGCGCTCTAACAGCTTTATGTCCTGCTGATGCTGTGGCACCCAAACCTGCACCCAGTGCTCGAGGTGAGACTGCACCAGGCAGAGCAGAGCAGGACAACCCTTGCCCTCGCCCAGCTGGCACTGCTGGGCCCGATGCACCCAGAAATTCATTAAAGCAGCGCAAAACACTAAAACAACATGAATAGTAGTAGTAGTAATATTATTAGTAATAATGATATCTAGATAATACCAATTAACACAAAATCTGAACATCCCAAAGCATTTCTCCCGCTGCCCGCTCCCACCACGGCCCCACCCGTGCCTCAGTTTCCCAGCTCGGGGCGGGCACTGGGTGACCCCAGCCCTTCCCCGCGGCTCCCCCCACCCCGAGGCCCCGCACCCACCTGCGTCCCCGCGGCCCCGAGCCCCGTCCCCGCCCGGGCCCGCAGGAGGCGGAGGCGGCGGCGGGAGGAGGAAGCGGGGGCGCGGCGAGAACCGGGATCGCGGTGCGGCCAGCGCTGGGAGTTGTAGTTCGTTGCCTTCTCTCCGCCCTGCCCCCGGAGCTGCCCGCAGGGCTGCGGCTCGCTGCCCGCCCCCGCGCAGGGG
>VXAV01008718.1:79590-175341 GCA_013399715.1 Alectura lathami | reverse complement strand
CGGTGGGAGGTAAAAGAGGGACGGGAGGGGAGTGGAGGGTTTGGGGTGTTCGGGATGCTGAGAGGGAGGGATGCTGGAGGTGCTCAGGGGAAGGGATGGTTAGAGGGAGGGTTGCAGGAGGGATGTTAGGAGGTCGGGATGCTCACCGAGGGATGCTCGAGGGTCAGGATGCAGGAGGGATGCTCGGGGGTCGGGATGCAGGGTTGGTGTTTGGGGGTCGGGATGCAGGGTTGGTGTTCCGGAGCTAGGCTGCACAGAGGGAAGGATGCTCGGGGGTCAGGATGCTCAGGGCTTTGGGATCCGGGAAGGATACTCAAAAGGGATTGGAAAGCTCGGGAACTGGGATGCTCAGAGAGGGTTGCCCGCGGGAAGGGATGCTCAGGGGTCAGGATGCAGGAGCAGTATTCGGGGGTTGGGCTGCTCAGAGGTAAGGATACTTGAAGGAGGGATGTTCGGGGGCTGGGATGCTGGAGGGTCAGGATGCTTGGAGAAGGTTGCCTAGGGGAAGGGATGCTCAGAGCTCGAGATGCAGGAGGGGTGCTCAGAGGTCGGGGTTTGGTGTTTGGGGGTCTGGCTGCTTAGAGGGAGGAATGCTTGGAAGTTGGGATGCTCAGGGCTTCAGGATATAGGAAGGATAGTCATAAGAGGGATGCTCGAGGGTCAGGGAAACTTGGGATGTTCAGGGAAAGGGATCCAGGAGGGCTGCTCAGAGGAAGGGATGCAGGGAGGGGTGTTTGGGGAGTCAGAATGCTCAGAGGGATGCTCATGTGAAGGGATGCTTGGGGGTCTAGCAACAGGGGTGTTATTCACAGGTCAGGCTGCTCAGAGGGAAGAATGCAGGGGGGTCAGGATACTCAGGGCTTCTAGATATAGGAAGCATACTTGAAGGAGGGATGTTTGGGGGTCAGGATGCTCAGAAAGAGCTGTGGGTGCCCCATCCCTGGCAGTGCTCAGAAAGAGCATGCTCAGGGGCTGAGATGCTCAGGAAGAGGGATGCTCAGGGCTTGGAATGGAGCGTTGAAGTGAGAGTAATGGGTGCCTGAGGGTTGGGGTGTGGGAGTGATGTTCAGGGGTCAGGATGCTTAGAGAGAGGGATCCTTGGAGATCAGGATGCTGGAGGGGTGTTCAGGGCTTCGGATACAGGAAGGATGCTCAGAGAGAGGGTTACTCAGGTGTTGGGCTGCTCAGCAGGAAATTATTCAAGGGGAATAATGTAGGATGGATGCTCGAAGAAAGGATGCTTAGGGCTTGGGATGCAGGAGGGAGCTCAGAGTAAGGGACACTTGGGGGTCAGGATGCAGGAGAGGTGCTCAGGAGCTGGGATGCTCAAAGGGAGGTATGCTCAGAGGGAGGGATGTTTTGGGGAATGGGTACACAAAGAATGCTCTGGGGTTGTGATGGATTCAGGTTTTCACCCAGGGAAGCTGACCTGGGGGGGAGATATCCAGGGGTGTTCCCATCCCATAGGGAGCCAAAAGGCACTAAAAGTAAGGGTCAAATTCAGAGCACATTTTGTGATGGGGTTAGTAAGGTTTGCCAAGGTCTTAGTTCACCTTCCTGGTTTCTGGATTGGCTGATGCAAAGCCAAATATGTGAGGATTGGAGGGAAATCGAGGTCTAAAATGAGGGACGTATCCCATATTCCCTAAAGGCAATGCCAAAAAACTGGATATCTACATATCTCCAAGCAGTTAGGTAGTGTTCAGTGAATCCCAGCCAGTGCTGGCAGCATTGGCTCTTCGTCTGGTATGCCTTGGTGAAGAGGACGTGGTTTTTACTTGGGCTGTCCCCAGGGGTTTTGTTTCTATACACAGATAAAAGCAGACAGAAATGTGAAGAAAGAAGAGCGATGTTTATGCTGTAAATATCTCCCAAAAAATCCCATCAAGCCTTCCAGAGTAGAGGTATTTACAGTCTCTGGAGATGATAATAGAAAGGACACTGGTCTGAAGGTCAGTGTGGGATTTGGGCACTCCTAGTATCACATAAGGGCTGCAGAGAGTGCAGCCTTGGCTGAGAGCTCTCACTAGAGAGGAAAGCAGAAGGCTTTGGGGGGAAGAAAAAGGAGATACCTTCATCAAGGGGTATGTGAGGAAAGACCGACCTGGGAAAATCTTGTCTAGTGCAAGCAGGACAAAGCTTTTGGGTATCTGATGCCCAATATATGCAGAAAAATGAAAAGCAATCAAAGTGGGTTATTTTTGTCTGTGATCGGTGCTGGGTTTAGCCATAAATCCAGTGGGTTGTCATTGGCGGTCCCCTTCCTGCTTTCTGTGCCTTTGCTGCTGTTTTTTGAGACAATGATCCCAGATAAATGTCCTTGTGCCTTGGTTCCTGCAGCCACCCCTGGGGATGATGGCTGATAACATGCTAGAGATGGTTTGGAGATGCTTTATCAGAAAACAATGTTGGCATGTGTTAGAGATGTGCATGGAGGGGAGTAGCAGAGCTGGGAGGAGTCTGGAGACAGAGAGAGGATAAAATGTCAGGGCCTTGAGCTTTATTTGGCATTACCGTGCTGATCGCTTTGACATCAAGCCAAAGCCTTTTTTTTTATCTGACTACTGAGAGCCTAACAGCAGGAAACATAAAGCAAGAGGAGAGACTTGGGGTTTTGTTTGCGCCAAAGGGATCAAAGGAGCAGCATGGGAGAAATAAGAGAGCAGGGTGGCTGAAACAGCTGTGTCCAGGTAGGGCAGCAAGGCCACCAAGTTGTCCATGAATTAAGGCCATAAGTCAGGTGCAGAAGGCTGACTGAATTTTATTGCATGGTCAAAAGTATATATGATGTTTTAGAGAAGAAAAGAAGTAAAGAAATACATAGTATTGCAGAAGAAAGGAAAAGAGTTCATAGTGGTCTGAAGTTTTAGAATCACAAAATCACAGAATCACAGAATGGCTTGGGCTGGGAGGGGCCTTAAAGCCCACCCAGCCCCAACCCCTGCCATGGGACACCTCCCACAGACCAGGTGCCCAACGCCCCATCCAGCCTGGCCTTGAGCACTGCCGGGTTTGGGGCACCCACAGCTGCTCTGGGCAGCCTGGGCCAGGGCCTCACCACCCTCATAGCAAAGAATTTCCTCCTAACAGCTAGCCTAAATCTCTCCTTTTTTAGTTTAAAGTTATTGTCCCTTGTACTGTCACTGCATTCCCTGATAAAGTCCCACCCTATCTTTCCTGTAGGCTCCCTTTAGGTACTGGAAGGCCACTGGAAGGTCTCCCTGGAGTCTTCTGTTCTCTAGAGTAAAAAAATCCCATCTCTCTCAGCTCGTCTTTGTAGGAGAACGATCAACAGATTTTAGCAAAGATATGGACTGCTGTTCAGTAAATTTAGGCTGATTGCACACAGATGCGCTTCTGTAGAATCAGAATACTACAAAATGGAAGGGACCCACAGGGATCACTGAGCCCAGCCCCTGGTCCCACCCAGCACCACCAACCCCAGCCCCTGGGGCTGAGGGCGGTGTCCAGACGCTCCCGGAGCTCCGGCAGCTCNCAGAGCCTTTCCCCAGCCCCCCCGGACCCCCCCCTGGGACCCAGCTCCGTGCCGTGCCCTCGGGCCCTGCCGCTGTCCCCAGGGAGCAGAGCTCAGCGCCTGCCCCTCCGCTCCCCCGGGAGGGAGCTGCAGGCCGCCGTGAGGCCTCCCCTCAGCCCCCTCTGCTCCGGGCCCAGCGCACCAAGCTCCTCACAGCCCTTGCCCTCAGACCCTTCCCCATCTCTGCAGCCCTCCTGTGGACGCTCTCTAACAGCTTTATGTCCTTCTGACGCTGTGGCACCCAAACCTGCACCCAGTGCTCGAGGTGAGGCCACACCAGACAAGAGCAGAGCGGGACAACCCTTGCTCTCGCCTGTCTGGCACCGAGGGACCTGGGCACCCAGGCCACTATCTCAGTTGAAGCCTCCATGCATTTTTATAATGCAAATAAAGGAGTTTAAGGATTTAGATGATGAGTTGCAGGATGTGAAATAATTAAGAAAACAGTAAAGAGGGAAGTAGCAATTGTGTCATTGAGAGGACTTTAGAAAGCAAACACAGCATTAAGTCATCGTGAGTGCTTGAGGTATGCACCGACAATCGCAGACCTGGAGTCACATCGCTTCCATTAACTCAGCTGATTTAGCTGGAATAACTAGATCTCAGCTAAATTAAGAGAATAACTGGATGTGTAAGCCATAATAGATCATGGGGACATAGGAGTAGGGGACATGGCAGCAGTGCTGAGCACCTTTATTTGACAATTTCCAACACTGTTGGGTAACTGAAATTTCTTCATAGTGCTTTAGAGAGTTTTTTCAGCTTTTAAGAAAGAAACAAACAAACAAAAATAAAAACCAAGTAATATAGAAAAGTGTTAAGAATGACTGTGTGTGCCTATCCAATACCTGCTAGTCAGGCTGCATCCACTGAATGTGGTTCTGATGAGTTGCAGGCTGCTTCCCCCTCCTTGGCAGAATGGTTGGACAGATGCTTTGGACCAAATGTGTCTCCATTGCCTATGAATTGTGAAGACATATGTTCCCTGGGGAAAAAAAAAAAATAAATAAATCATTAGAACTGAAAATTTAATGTTGCTGGAAACCAGACTTAGGGAAGTGTGTGACTGACAGCAGGGAGTGCTTCTTTGGAAAAGTTGTATACCAAGTCATGACAAGCTTCACAGAAATTTTAGAGAATGCTGTTGTGCTCTAGGAAGGTGCTGTATGCACTCACCTCCATCCTGCAGCAACTCAGCATCCTGCAGGACCGAGCCCTAATTTCTTGGCTAACTGGAGGATGCAGCAAGAATAATAGTAACTTGACTGACATAAAAGAAACCATTTGAGCAGGAGTTAAGGACAATAAAAGGTGACTGTTGTTTCTGTACTTCCAGATCTCCAGAGAATTTAGGGAAGTAGATAATGATTTCTTTTTTATTTTTATTAAAAAGGAAGTAACTTTATTAGTCAGCCTGCCTGTGGCTGGTGGGATTTTTTCCTCCTCTAGTGGTATTTATCAAGCTATATAGCATGAAACAATCTGGAAGCCACTGCAGGAAATGTGCTGAATTTATTACCAATATTTCCTAAAGATAAGGTACATCTCAGATCTATGTTTTCAAAGCTTTGTATGGTCTGGGATGCAGGAGCTGATACTGCATTATGCAAAAATTACCAAGGAGCCTTTACTGGAAATCTGGTGCTGGCAGGGATAGGGAAATGAATTGATTTAGAAGTAATTGGATAGACTTCAATTGAAATCAGTCCTAATTAAAGAAAAAAAAACACAGTCAGGAGAGAAATATATTTAAAAGACACCTCTGAGCAGTACAGATTATGGAGATCAGACCCAAGTAAAGCTCAAGGTGACTTTTCGTCTTGAGGTCTGCTTTTTATTACTATTTTTTATTTGCAGTTTGTTCAGTTCAGAAAGTGAAACTAAGCTGGTGCATGCTGCTGTTTGCTTATATTCCATTTCATTCTCTGCTTTCCAGAGCATGGTTGGGTATCTGTCCCTGCACATCTCATGGTAAATGAAGCCTGTTGTGAATGTTGAAGTACTTATTTATTTTATTAATACTCATTTA
Organism: Alectura lathami; assembly: GCA_013399715.1. Lineage (NCBI taxonomy): Eukaryota > Metazoa > Chordata > Aves > Galliformes > Megapodiidae > Alectura > Alectura lathami. The sequence continues at coordinate 169,777 of VXAV01008718.1, read as the reverse complement.
ATTTATTAATACTTATTTATGGTTCTGGACAGAATTTTAGTCTGGAGACAGGGCTGCTCTCCTTTACAGCATTGTTTTTATTTTGAGGGGTGGCGGGAGAATGGTGTGTATTTGTGAATGTGGTATGTGGGACCAAATGCCATCAGTGCTTATTGATCAGCTCATGTAGGAGGGAGAGTGTTGATGGTTGGACTAGATGATCCTGGAGGTCTTTTCCAACCTTAATGATTCTATGATTCCTCAGGATGGCTTCCTAGGTCTGAGCGTCTGGATGACAAAGATGAGATAGGAAACTGTGTTTGGGCAGATGAAGTAGGAGGTGACCAGCAATGGCCATTGTGCCTTTAACAAGGGTAAATCATGCTTGATCTGTGTGATTGTCTTCAAGGATGGACTGATGGATCTGTGGATGAAGGGAGAGTAGTGGATATTGTCTGCTTTGACTTCAGTAGGGTTTTTTGAGATGATGTCCCATAGCATTCTTGTATCAAACATACAAGGGATACTGAAGTCTGGATGAGTGTACTGCTAGTTGGCTAGAAAACTGGCTGAATCTGTCCTGGGACGTTTCCAGTTTGATAGTTTTATCAGCAGTCAGAAGGAGAAGATGAAATACATCTGTGGGTGACACCAAAATTGAGGGAATGGTCATTGAGCCTGAGGGCAGGGCTGCCATACATGGGGGAGCAGGACAGGCTGAGGCTGACAAGAACCTCGTGGAATTCAACAAGGACGAATGCAAAGTTCTGCACCTGCAATGGACTCATCCAGCATGGACTCAACTGGGATAGACCAAGCCCTCGCACTGGTGAAGCTGGGAACTGACTCATAGCAGCTCCACAGTGCTTCCAAGGAAGTTACGCAGGAGATGGTGCCAGGGTCTTCACAGCAGTGCATGAAAGGAGAAAAGCAACAAACAAACAAACAACAAATCAATCAATCAAACAAACAAACAAAAAACCAGGCATAAATTGAAACAAGAGGTTCCAACTGGATATAAGGAAAACCTTCCCACTATCGGGTAGTTAAATACTGGGGCAAATTGCCCAGGGTGGTTGAGTGATCTCCATCCTGGGATGTTTTCAAGACCTGAATGGAGAAAGCCCTGAGTAACTTCGTTTGATTTCAGCTTAGTGCAGCAGTTGGACCAGAGACCTCCCAAGGTCCTTTCCCTCCTGATCCTGTGATTTTACCCATGTTGCTCTTGCCAGTTTCATCGTTTCATGGGTTTTCTTTTTCTCTGCAAAGCTCATATTGTGTATATTCTGTTTTATGTGAGCTACATAACAGATGGAAGAGAATGGCTCTTCAGATTATTAATTAACACTTTGACCTCCTACAGCATCTTCGTGTGCTCCAGGGACTCAGTTCTCTTCACAAGCAGGAATGAGCCAATCCTCCCAATTTTTTTGTGGCTTATTATTGCCTGTAAGGAACATGAGGAGCAGAAATGTTGAACTTCTCCCACTAAAGGAATACTCATTGTAGATGCCTGATTCCTTGAATATTTAATCTCTTAATTTTAGTATTTAACAGAAGAGGACCAGGAACAAAATCCCCAGGGTAGCATTCAGCTGCCCAGCAATGAAGCTGTTCTCTCTCCTGCAGTTCCTGGGGTTATTTATGACACACTTCCAGTTTCTGAAACAAACAAGACAGTGCTCTTAGAGACAACAGTCTCCTTTACTGCAAACCCTGAATCATTCTCCAGGAAGGCCCTGGAAAAAATAAAGTAAATATGAGATCTTTTAAATAATATTTCTGAAAGCATCCTGAGCTGTGCTGAGGCTGAATTACCCATCTTATTTCTCAACATTTGCCACTTGAATGCTCTCTTAATGTAGTTTGAAGACTGTAGTGTTTATGATTATGTATCACAATGCATCTTGCATGTTGTTTTAATACGGTTTTAAGATTGCAATGTGCATTGTACATGTCTCCTTTTTAAGGGCTGCCTGGCTGGCATCCTCCATTCGGGCTTTACTTGGCCCATGCCCAGGGAGCAGCTTGGTGTGCCCTGATACACAACAGAAATGTGGGATTGTTCATCCCCACCTGCTAACTCCGGGGTGGTTGGGGAGGTGTAGGTGCTGTGAAGTCATCTGCTGGTGCAGAGAGCATGGACCCTCCTCCACAAGATCAACTCAGATGTTCCTTCCTGCATATCTTTGAGGTCCTGAAGTGAGTATGAGACATTACAATATTTCCTGGTAAGGAAGGTGATTTCCCTTTGCAGTCTCTAGACACTCTCCACTGGGACTTGTTCATGTCTTTTGACTCTGGAGGGAGCCCTGTTTCAGGCTTGTGCTCTCCACCGCACTGCATCAGACCACATCTGGCTGCCACCAGGCAGCAAGGCTGAGGTGACCCACCCTCATATCCCCTTCTGGCACCAGCCTGAGAAAAAAATGAGCCCTTTCAGGAGCTGCAAATTCGTCTTAAAATTGAACTGGAAGCAGACTCTTCACATTGAAAATTTGGATGAAGTTTGACAATGATACAACTGGTAACCACTGAGATATTTGTTGACTGCTGAGCTACATGTAGGACAACTATTTCCCCCAATTTCCAGTAGCTCAAGGTTTGTGTCTGGCTTAGTTTTTGCCCCACCAGCATGAAGATGCCTATCAGGGCAGAAGAAAATCTCTGTCTCAGACACAGACTTACTCCAGGGATGGGATAGTCCTTGGATTGCATCTTCTGAGGTCCCTTCTGCTTGTCATCTGTGAAAGCAACAGTTGGGGTATATGCCATCTGCATGTATATTTTTAATTAATGCTACCAACTGGAGGAGCTTCAAACGCTTTGCAAGTGTTAATGAAGGTTCAGCCAATCCCAAGGAAGTGCTTTGTGCTGTCCTCATTTCACAGACTGGAAAGCCGAGGAACAGAAAAGTGATGACGTCTTCCAGTCAGACACAGATGGGCATGGATGGACTTATCCTGACTCGGTCCTTCATTTAGGTCATGAGGATGCTACATGCATCGCTTTTCCTTCTCCCATGGATTGTTTCAGGCTATAGGCAGGAAGGGACACTCTCGTTGTGTATTTGGGCAGCACATAGCACAGTGGGGGAACCTGCTGTGGTTTCCTGTAATATGATTTAGGAAATTCTGTCCGTCTGATTTTATCACTCTGCAACAAGGTTTCTTGCACAGTAGTGCATCCAGCACCTGGCTGCGAAAGTTCTGAGCTGATCCAAGGAAACCCTTGGGGGCTTTTTTCAGCACTCTCTAATACTTCATTGCTGTTGAATTCGGGCTGTGACAAATGGGAAGCTTTCCCTGACTCTGCAGTTTCTCTTCCTAGCTTTGGTTCAGCATACAAATGCAGAAAGTCCCTGGAGGACAGCCAGGACTGCAGCTCTCCCTCTGCTCAGAGCTGGGTGGATAACAGCACGGAGTAAATGTTAAATATACATCCCTTCTACTGTGTGCCTCTGCTTCCCAGGGCTTTTCTCCCCTGAAAGTGATGACAATCACTGGGAGCATCGTTGCTTCTGCAGGGCACCTGAGCCAGCAGACACCAGTGAAAGGCCTTGACTCCACTGTCTGTCTCCTGATCCCCAATTCAGCCCCTCTTTTACAGGTCAGTGGCAGCCCATTTCTCATGGGAATTGGATTTTGTGACCCCTGGGTCACCATCTTGAGCTGCTGAAGCCCTTGAGGAGAGGGAGCTCACCCTATCCTAATGTCTAGTGTATGGTTATAGTTTACAAGACAACAATGCTCAAATATGTGACTAGTCTGAAGAAGTTTTGTGGTTTGTGTATTCATTCCAGTTTTGTGGCTTTAGTCTCAATCAAACATCGCCAGAGTGGAAACTTGTCAGAATACCACCATGAAAAGGTCACAAGGATTTTTACCTTTATAGCGTCCCAGACAACTCCCAAGCTCTGTTTCATTGGCTTTGCTTGCCAACCTGGCCTTGAAAGCTCAACAGACCTGTCTTGAACTAACCTGGTGCTCTGTTCCTCTCTTTCAGCAGCTGGGAGCGGCGATGGATAAGATACTGGAAGCTGTGGTGATGTCCTCATACCCCAACAATGTGAAGCAAGGGCTCGTGAGGCGCGTCATTGAGGCATCAAAGCAGCCCATGGACAGCGAGCAATGCTGGTCCATGCTGGAGCTGTGCACCAAGCTTTACCTTGTGGGGGACACAAAGTATAAGAGAGAGGTTGGGAAAGAGGTTTTGGAGGTCTATGGCCACTACCATCCAGAGGAATTTGAGGAGTTCTTCAACGTCCGCTTCCTACTGAGTCTCCTCCAGGAAGGCTACGGGCCTCTGGGGAAGAGAAGTCATTATGTACTTGATTATATCCAGCTAGGACTGCAGTTTGTCTTGGAAAGCCCATCAGCAAACAGCATTTTCAGTTTATTGAGGATTGAGGTGCTCCGCAAAGTCTGCGAGAGGCCCAGCCCCAAGCAGTGTGCGAAGATCAGCAAACTCTTAACGCAGCATCCCCAGTGCATTCCCACGGGCAAACACCAGGTCCTGTTTTGCCAGCAGCTGATACGGTGCATCGGGCAGTTCCAGTGTGTCTCCGAGGGGGAAGAGGACATCATGGAGTTTTTAGAGCAGGTGAACAAGGTGAGCGGTCTGCTGCAGAGGATCTGGAGGACTCAGACCTCAGCCATCCTGCCCTCCTTGAAGGAGCTGTTCACTATCATTTCTTCAACAGGTAATAACAAAAATCCAAAAATAACAAAAAATTGGGTGCATGTAGACATTGGCTTTGATGAACAATAGAGTTTGCAGTCTTGCCTTGTTATGATCCACTCCAGAAATGCAGCCATGACTGAAATATAATAACCAAATGTCCCTAACTGTTACCTGGGGCCCTAGGCTAAGAAAACAATATCCTCAGAAACCATGTGGTGTCTGTACATGGGGGTGGTTAACTGGCTTGAAAGACATGCAGCACAAGTTTCTGTGTTCAGCATTTTTCAGCATCAGCTGGGCTTAATGGAGAGCAACTTCTCTGGAGAAGGGTAGAGTGGGACCAAATAGCTTTCAGATATGTCCCTCTCTAAGGGCTGGCTCAATGGGATCCTTCAGCCTGCTCGTTAGCAGAAAGTAAGAGCAAAGCTGAGGACCTATTTCTCACCAATCTGGAGGTGGGAAGCCCTACTATCTCTCTGGAGGGTGGTTATGTCTAAAAGTGGGAGGGAAGATACTTAATCCAGCTTCTGGGCCCTTTGGATTATTTCCAAGGGGCTCAGAAGGTTTTTGGAAGTACCAGTGCCTTCAATGGTCAAACTCTCTGCAGGCAGATGAGCTCCTATTCCTGAGCCCATAAGGAGATGGAAATTCCAGAGTCTCCTATATAAAAAACTCATCTTCTGGGATGCGCCAGGCAGGCAAACCTGCAGTCACATCCTGTTGCAGATGTTTACAGTAATTGCTATAAAGAGAGCACACAGAGGGAGTTTGGGACTCAGGAATAATGCTCGTGAGTCTGTGGTCCTGCCTCCCTTCGGGCTGTGTATGACTTCATGCAACAGCCCATCTGCTGCCACCCAGCCTCATGCTGTGCTACACTGGGATTTGGGGAATTGTCCTCCTAGCGCAGCTGAGCGCTGACTCCTCATGGCGTGTTTATGCCAGCTCCATTTGTGAATGCAGGAATGGTTTGGCTTTTGGAGCTGAGAAATGACCGCATGTGCCTGGTCTCCCTGGTGACTAACATCTTCATTGCTGGCCCTCATCCATGTCTTGCAGAGGAGCAGGAGGTGCCATCCAATGCCTTGGCCAGCGTAGTCCAATTTGTCCCTCTGGAGCTCATGGATGGTGTCATAAGGAACCTAACCAACGATGACAGCATCACCGACGTGCAAATGATGATGGCCATTGGCAGGTAGGAGAAGCTGCATTAAAGAATGTCATTCTCAGTTTGGGGAAAAAAAATGCCCCAAAGCTGCACATGGTTCCTATGCACGGGGTTTTATCCCAGGACTGTAACGAGAGCATTTTGGCTTGTGCTGTCCTGCAAGGTGTGGTGAAAAGGGGAACTCCAGGATCCTTCCTTCCAGACCTGAGGGCCTACAGAACCAGAATAAAGACTGTTGGTGATGATGATGATGTCTCATTTGATTTTTTTTTTTCCAATTTTTTTTTCTTAGAAATAATATTCTGTCATACCAATAATAAGATATCTTGAACAGAACTGATTTTTTTTGTTTTGTTTTGCAGAAGCTGTTAAGGGTCTTTTATTCACAAGATCTCCTTTAAGGAGTTCCTTGTTGATCCCTGTATCCTCTCAGAAGGACATCACCCTAAATCACCGGCCACAGTTGAAACCTGGCAAAGACTTTTTATGTCCAGCTATTTCAATGAGCCCACCTTGAGCAGAGTCAAAGGAGATGTAGAGAACCCGCTTTTGCAGGGGGGTTGAACCAGATGATCTCCTGAGGTCCCTTGCAACCCCTACAATTCTCTGATTCCGTGATTCTGTGATGTCAAGACATAACGAAGAGGTAGTGGATGAAATACCTCTTGACATGCTAAACTTGGTCCTTGCTGAGCCAGGGCCCTCTCTGGTATCACCAGATCTTGCTTGCACACCTGTGTCCAAGTCCTGCAGCTCCTCTGCGCTCCAGTACCTTGCTCCAGACTTGGCTGGGAGCATCTCCAACCCATGCTTTCCTCAGAAGTCTCCATTTAAGTGGGTAACACTGACTTGCAGTTGCACATGCTCTTAACCCAAGGGTGCTGGTGAGATTTGGTCTCACTGGAAAAATCCCTTTTTTCCCTCTTCCTGTTAGAGGATTTCTCCCCCATCAAGACAGAAACCCACATTATTCCTGATGAGAACTTTATGCATGAAGAAAGGGATCCCCCCGCTTTGACTTGCATGGTTTTTACAGGGTCTAGAGCAAACCAAGACCAAAATTTAAGTTATCAGTTCAGTTCTTAACCTTATTCTCCATCTTTTTCTCCTACGATCCTGTTCCCAGATGCTGCTGAGAGCTCCAGGCGATAAATCCTCTGAGAGCGCCAGAGTCTAAATATAGTTCTTGCAAAATCAATTGCATCATTCCTTAAAAAATTCTTTGTCACGCAGAAGGATGAGTAAATGATTACTCAGAGTTAGCCAAACATTAAGCAGAGCATGCAAAGTGTGATTAAGATCACTTAGGAGGAATGCGGAAGCTTTGACGGTGTGTTTATAGCAGGCGGATGCCCCAGAAAACTGCACTTTGGATGAGTGTGTGCTGCATGTGTAGAAAAATAAAGAAAAATGCGCAGGTTGAAAGGTTCTTTCAGCTTGGACACCCTGGCAAAGTGGTGGCATGCAGAAGTCTCTTCTTCCAAAGCCTGGGTTTGGAAGTTCATGGCAGGGGGAAGAACTGGACATGGGGTGGAGCTTTTGATCAAGCATTTAAAGAGGAAAAAATGTTAAAAAATTATTAAAAAAAAAAGCAAGGCTGGAACCTGCTGGCCTATGTGTACACCACAATCTCTTAGTTTCTTTTAGAGTTTGTTGCTTTTCAGACAAAGCCTATTAACATGCATCCACGACTTCAGAAGCTCTGATTTTTATTTTTATTTTATTTTTATTTATTTATTTATTTTCCTTAGGATGTATATGTTTCAAAGGGCCCAGCTCCAGCTACAGAGAGCTTCTGCCATCATGCAGAGATGCAAGCACTTGCTATCTCTGGAAATCAGGAGTTGAGCTTTTAAAAGCTGAGCCTGCCATATCAATGGCTCCTTTAGAAAATTAAAGACCTGGCTTGCAAAACGTTTGTGGATCTCACAATGTGGAGAGTATGAAATGAATTTAAAATGCAGTTTGTTCCCACTGCAGCAGTACAGTCAGCAGGTGGGGCAGGATTATGACCTGGGCATTAATATTAGTAAAAAAATACAGCTTATAGTGGACAAGATTATTTTATGCCTGTGTAAAAGGAGATAGTTGAAGGGGGACCTTTAGATCCCTGAATCCATCTCCCTGCTTTATAGATGTTGGTACTGCAGACCTCCTTCATGAATGCTCAACCACAATCTTCAAAGCAGGAAGGGTTTTTGTTCCCACTGCTTTCTTTCATAGCTGTCCCAGAATTTGACTGCTGTAATGGTTCGGATCTCTCTCCTAATAGCCAGCCTTTATTTCTGGCCTTCTTATAGCTCTTTTGATTTTATGCCAACATAAGTAACTGCAATATCTCCTTTCCCTCCCTGGTGTTTATTCCTTCAATGTATGCGCAGAAAGCAGCCCATCCCCTCTCTGCTTTCTAGTGGTTATGCTGAATGAGCCAGGTTATTTCAAGATTTTCTTTCAGGAGAAGTTTTTCATTTTCCTGATCATCTTAACAGGCTTTTTCAACACCTGCTCCCACTTCAGTTCATTGGTCTTGGGCATGGATGGTGAGGTTTGTGCACTCTGTTCCCAGTGAGGATCGTCATGGCCTTAGACGGTGGATCAAGAGGTCGCCTAATATCTGGCTGCTCTTCTTCAAGCAGCTGAGTTCTTATCATGTAGCAGGCATTTCTTGTTATTTGCTTCCCATGTGGCTTACCTGTGTTCTGAATGAAAGCATTTCATCCTTATCCTGCATCTCTAGTCCTCAGGGACTTCCTCATGATACCCTGATCCTCATTTTGTGTTGGTGATGCCTCCCAGCCTTGCATTGTCACAAATTTCACAGCCACATTCAGGATGTTTGTGCCAACACCTCTAGGTCCTGAAGAACACTGCTTGTTCTGTATCCCCACAGGTACCCAGTCAGATATGATTTAATTCACCAAGGGCAGTGCCTGACCAATCTGGTGGCCTTCCATGATGGAGTGACGGCATCGGTGGACCAAGGGAGGGCGATGGATGTCGTCTACCTGGACTTGTGCAAGGCCTCTGATACGGTCCCGCACCATCTCCTTATCTCTAAACTGGAGAGATGTGGATTTGATGGGTGGACTGTTTGCTGGGTAAAGAACTGGCTGGAGGGTCGCAGCCAAAGGGTTGTAGTCAATGGCTCTACGTCCAGGTGGAGGCTGGTCACGAGCGGTGTCCCCCAGGGGTCCGTCTTGGGACTGGTGCTCTTCAACATCTTTATCGATGACTTAGACTGTGGGGTTGAGCGCACCCTCAGCAAGTTTGCTGATGACACCAAGCTGAGTGGTGCAGTTGATACCCCTGAAGGAAGGGATGCCATCCAGAGGGACCTGGACAGGCTGGAAAAGTGGGCCCACGAGAACCTGATGAGGTTCAACAAGGCCAAGTGCAAGGTGTTGCCCTTGGGTCGGGGCAATCCCAGGTGTGTGTACAGACTGGGAGAAGAACTCCTTGAGAGCAGCCCTGCGGAGAAGGACTTGGGCGTTGTGATTGACGAAAAGCTGGCCATGAGCCGGCAGTGCGCTCTTGCAGCCAGGAAGGCCAATGGCATCCTGGGCTGCATCAAGAGAGGGGTGGCCAGCAGGGAGAGGGAGGTGATCGTCCCCCTCTACTCTGCCCTTGGAAGGCCTCACCTGGAGTGCTGTGTCCAGGCCTGGGGCCCCCAGTACAGAGGGGATGTGGAGCTGTTGGAGCGGGTCCAGAGGAGGGCCACCAAAATGATCAGAGGGCTGGAGCACCTCTCCTGTGAGGAAAGGTTGAGGGAGCTGGGATTGTTTAGCTTGGAAAAGAGAAGGCTCCGGGGAGACCTCATTGCTGCCTTCCAATACTTGAAGGAGCTTACAGGCAGGAGGGGGACCGGCTTTTTACACGGGTGGATAATGGTAGGACAAGGGGGAATGGGCTAAAACTGCAAGAGGGGAGGTTTAGGTTGGACATCAGGAAGAAATTCTTCCCTGAGAGAGTGGTGAGGCGCTGGCACAGGCTGCCCAGAGAAGTTGTGGCTGCCCCATCCCTGGCTGTGTCCAAGGCCAGGCTGGATGGGTTCCTGGGCAGTTTGATCCAGTGAGCTAGTGGCTGGCAGCCCTGTCCACGGCAGGCGTGTTGGAACTAGATGATCTCTGAGGTCCCTTCCAATCCAAGCCATTCTATGATTCATTCTATGATTTTCTTGCTCAAAACAGAGGCAGAGGGTATGTTTAGTTTGGAAGTCACATCTAGAGGCCATATCATATCTTGAATTACCATCACACCCTCTGTATACAGTGACTACATGTCTTTCCTTACTCTACTCTGATGCAAATGTCTGCAGAAGCTTTTCTGGTATTTGTTTTATGATCCAGTTTGGCTTTAGTTTTGCTATTATTCTATTATCCCAACATATTCTGCTCTTCAAGCTCTATTTATTGGCTAACCTTTTTTTTTTTTTTTTTCCCCCCAGTTCCTTGTAGATTTAATTTATTCTTGCTCTTTGCCTTGTTTGGCTATTTATTCACAGTTGCCTTTATATATCTTCCACAAGATGCAGACTTCTAAACAAAAGGGCTGATTGGGTAGGAAAGCTGGACTGAGGTAGGAGACTGTGAATGTCTGGGTTATCTTCAATAAATGATCAGCAAAGTTTGACCTTTGGGAGATCCCAAGCCTTGGCTACCTTGCAGTTGTGTTTAACATTTAATTTAAACATGATTTTTAAAGAAGTTCAATTTAGGTATTTATTAAAACAACCTGTCATCACTTGGTCTGACGTTATTTTCTTTACGAGTGTCTCTTCTGTAAAGTATTAGTTGCAGAAACATCACATTTTATTGGCTGAGTGGCTATAGAAGAAATTTATTAGCTATGCTGCTCAGTAGTACCTGACTTCTAGTAGGTTACCGGTATTTTCTTTCTTTAATGTGATTTGGGGAATGAACATTTCCTGTACAGAGAAGATAAAGATCCAGATCTGGGTGGTTTTCCTTACCAGTAGTGAGACAGAGATCACATCAATATCATTTGTTCTCTAGCAGCAGCAATACAAAGACATCAGTTGATGCTCACACTGATACAGATACTCAGCACCATCCCTTTTGATCATCCTTATGATTCTTTAAAAACAGAGGCTAGCCTTCTAGGGACTCCTGTGAAAGATATATCCGAATATCTACAGAGCTATGGTATGTAGAACACCAGATCAGTGATAAAAACTTGAACTCAAGTTGATTGAAGTTAGTGGAAGAAATCCCCACTTTCTTCTGTAGAGTTGGAGCAGATCCTGTTGAGCTACAGCATGCTGATGACATTGAGGTAATCCCACTTCAGCCTCTCTTATGCTTCGAGTAACTTCTGATGGATGCCCCATCCCTGGCAGTGCTCAAGGCCGGGCTGGATGGGGCTTTGGGCAATCTGATCTGGTGGGAGGCTTCCCTGCCCATGGCACGTGTTGGGACTGGACAGGCTTTAAGGTCCCTTCCAACCCAAGCCATTCTGTGATTCTAAATGCCTGATGTGGAATATGTCTCTTAATTGACCATCCTATTGACTGGACAGGAATTTGAAGGAGGTTTAACCCAAAGTGGAGTTTGGCTTTTACAATACATGCATTAAGTTTAAGAGTTTGGATTTCATTTCAGGATGATCGACTGGGTGTCCTGGCCCCTGGGGAAGAACATAGACAAGTGGATCATTGCTCTGCTGAAGGGTTTGGCAGCGGTGAAAAAGTTCAGCATCTTGATTGAAGTTACTCTTTCGAAAATTGAAAAGGTCAGTGGGCACCTTAAATGCGACTGCAAAAAACAAACTTCTCCTTGCATCTGGGTTATCTTCTTGCCTTTGAATAAAGTTGAGATATGACTTGATGTGTCTAGGAAAGATTGTGCTGTCCCAAGGGATTTGCAGGGACTGTTGTGCCCACTGTGTGCTCTGCGGATGCTGCATTACTATGTATGGGGTGGTGGGCTGATACCAGTTTTGCAGCTAGGAATGATGCTAGAAATATCCATTTTGGTTTTGTGCTGCTTGTGCTAAAGGTAGCTGGGCACTGGGAGTCAGGGTGTTTCTTCCTTGAGTGTGTTGCTTAAGGATTCCGGGTGTGGCAGCAACTGAGAGCCCAGCCTGAACTTCTTTAGGGCTTGGTTTGCAGAGGCACTGATACCCTAAAGGTTATGAAATACAACAAGCCAAGGGCTTCAAGGCCAACCAGACACTGTTGTTCCCAAAACATGGAGCTCTTGTACGACCTGTTGGGAATGTGAAAACCTCTCCTTCAACTGTGCCTGGATCAGTGCTGGCTGGCATGGCCAAAATACACACCAGTGGCTAGGCTAACAGCCCACACAGTCACAGGGCAGTTTTAAAGCCTGTGCCCTGGCCTTATTTAATTTTGCAGCATAGATACAGCCCCACTCCCTTTGCCCTTTTTTTGGCAATTGGTACTTGCCACCATCTGAAAGCCATGTGACCAAATTGGTGACTACTTCAAAAACATTCTCCAAGCTGTGGTCCCTCTGTTCCCTCCTTTGTAAAATGGGGATAATGCCTGGCTGATTCTCCAGTGGAAGTCACCACAGAATTATCTGTAATTATCTGTATCAGATAATTATCTGTATCAGAACATTATTAGTAACTGAATTTATACCTGTGATCCCTCATGTGCATCGAGCAGTGGGAGGGTCACCAAATGTCTTCAACTTTTCTTTATCTTTCCTCTCATTATTAATGCATAGGAAAATGACACAGCACTCAAAGTGCTTTGTGGTTCTTGGAAACTCTCAGAAGTATGGTCTGAAAGCAGTAGAAGGCCTTGGCATTTTCTGTAGAGTTGGACAAATGTAATTATTTACCTTTTGAATGTTCTGAAAGGCTCTGAAAGACCTTTGCTTCTATCTCTTTTCCTGGAGAGCTGGCGACAAGGTTCCAAATACAACAATAACAGAAGAAGCACATTTTAGAAAATCTAGCAGCCCTCTGTTCTTGCATGGCCTCTTGTATTGGGAGGTATGGAGGTATGTTACAGCAGCCCAAAGCTCTGCACCTCGTCGTGCAGGCCTGAAAGAGTGAGGACATCCCACATGGTGTTTTTAGGGTGCTTCAAGGCTGTGCTCTGGACGGAGGATGACTTTGGAGGCCTGGCTGCAGGCTGCTTGCTTTGACATCCAGGCGGGTGTAGGAACACACCAACAGACGTGGTAGATGCTCAGGGCCTCCCTTTCCTGCCAGGCCCTTCCCATGCATGTTGTGATGTCATCCTGCCTTCTCATTTACTTTTTTCTCCCCACCAGGTCTTCTCCAAACTGCTGTACCCCATTGTGAGAGAGGGGGCTTTGTCTGTCCTACAATACATGCTCCTGAGCTTCCAGCACTCCCACGAAGCGTTTCACTTGGTAAGGATGCATCCAGCCTTTCAATGAGTTCATTGCCCTGAGCTGTGGGACAGCACAGCTGGGAGGGATCCTAAGGGGCTGAAATTGGTGTTGAATATTGAATATTTCCCTAGTCTGTTTGATTTTGCCATGTAATGTAAACCCAACCCGGTCCACCAGCTTGCAGCCTGGCCCTGCTGGAGGGTACTCACTCTCCTGTAGCCCCGACAGCTCTTTGGGCCCTGTGGAGCTGGTGATGTGGAAGCAAGTCCTGACTGAGCAACCACGCTGAGGAAGAGAGCAAGGTGCAGGTGTGAACTGAGGCTTTGCTTTCCTCTCTCATGGTTATTCCTCCTCTCTTCAGGCTTATCAGCCTGATGGCTCATCTCAGTGGATAAATCAGTATGAAGCTGACTGGGGCTTGGCTCCTCCTGATTTACAAAGTGCACAGTGTCAGGATTTACAGTGTGCATTCTCCACTTTACCTGGGCTCTACCAGCTGGAGGACTGTTCTCTGTGCAAGTGCATCCCCAAGGTCATCAAAGCTCACCAGCCAAGACTTCAGTTGATGCAGATGTTTCGGATGGCCTGTCAAGCTACACTGAGGCAATTGCTGTAGTGCACTTTGCAGTCATTTTAACCTGGTGTTTGCCAGCCCTGCAGGTGCAAGAAGTGATTCCCCTCTTCCCTGGCCTTGGTCTTAGGCTGCTTGCTCCTCCCAACCACTCCCACTTGTGCTGAGCTGTTTGTACAGCCGTGTGCCAAACTGTGCCATGAAATGAGTACAGGTGAAACCTAACCTGACATAAAATCCTGATGGTCAGTATGGCCCAGCTTGCTCTGGCTCACCACCAAAACCACTATTGCATCTGCCTGGAGAAGGAAAGGGGACATGGAGGGGTGGCCTGGAGCTGGAAGGTGAGCAAGGCTATGCTGATCCAGGCTGGCTTGGGTTGGGGTTTCACAGTCAGGTTTAGAAGATAGTACCCTATATTTATTCCCGTCCTTTCAGCTGAGTTGTTGCAGATGTTGCCACGCTGGCTTAGGGATGCGTTAGGCAAAGACTAACGCCTCTTGGAGGGTTCAAGTAGCAGCAAATATAATCTTAAACAGCCCTTGCTGTTTCCTAAGAAAGTGTCTGATAATCCCTTGAACTCAGTGGGCTCCATCCCACATGTGACTTCAAAGTGCCACCAATATGTGTCACCCATTGTCACTGAAGTCCTGAGGCATCTTCCCAATCATCACACACCGTCAGTGCAGTAAGACTTGAAGACTGGATCAGAACACTTCCAAGCAGAAATTATCCTCTGTTAAAGTTAAAAAAATGAAACAAAACAAAAACAAAACAAAACAAAAACCACACAACCCAACAACCACTTCTAGAAGCATTTTATCTTCTCTTTTCATAAAGAGCGATATCTTCGTTTTTTATTTATTTATTTATTTATTTTTTAATTTATTTTTTTACTGTTGACACTAGAGCACAGCTCTGCTTCCCTGGAATGTTGTAATTAAAAAGCAGCGCTGAGGGCAAAGGCATGTTTGTAGAGATTGAACTGATAAAAGAAGCAATGGAAAATTACTACTATTAATACTTGAATTTGTACTTTTGCATTAAAGCCCTTGCTTTTGGCTTTTAACCTAAATTTCACAGAATGAACAGATAAGGCTGGAAATAAGCAAAGCTAGCCAACATTTTCAACTGATGTTTTTTTTGTTCTTCAGCTGGAGACACTTTAAGTGAGCCTGATTTCTTGAGAAACTCCTCAGTTTCTAAAAATAGGTGTTCCAATGAATTGTCTTCTGTTGGGTGTCCAAAATTTGAAAGACTCTAAATGTTTTCAGTCGCTCTTGGCCTGATGTTTCCATCTGCAGCCCAGTGAGCACAAATTTCCTCCCCTATTCAAAGCAAAACAACAAAACAGCAGGGCATAAGCTTGTCATGCTTCTTATCTCTTTGTGTTTGCCCTGGCATTTTGGAAGAGTTTTGAGAATTGTTCTGATCACAGCTTGACAAAATATTGTTGCATAAAACGGTACTGGGGTTCATTAATTTCCCCCACCAAAACTTGGAAAGGAAACAGTTAAAATCCCCGACATTTTGAGGAGAAAGAGAGACAGAAAGAAGAGAGAAAGACGAGTGAGGAGGGGAGAACCAGGAAATGACCGGACTGGGGATTCTGAGCCTTTACTCCAGGATTGTTCTGGAGTAAACACAAATACGAAAAACGTTGTGTAAGCGCCCAGGGTCACTCCAGCGCATCTGCAGGGCTGGGAGCAGGTTGTTAATTCTCTGTGTGGCTGCAGGGTCAGCAGAGGGTGCCCGTGAGCAATTTATAATTCGCCTTCTGGTCTGTTTGCTCATTCTGAAATATTCTAGATTAAAGCAAAATAATAAATGCACTTTTTACAGGCTTGTCTCTACCCATCCGACCATACAAATTCCAATTTAGCTTCTGCAGCACGAAATAGAATGTAGTATCCCAGATCACACCTCTTGTAGGTTAATTCACCTGTCCTGTAGGTTTGAATCCCTGCACTGAGTACTCAGCATATAGCATTCCTTTCCAGTGTGTGTTTTAGCAGGGATTGCTCTGCACAAAGAGTGGAAATCACAACACGGCAAAGAAGCAACACAACCTTGCAGGTGTTGTGCAAAATGGAACCCTCCAAGACTGAGTTTGCACTACTAAAATCGATGGAAGATTTGCTGTTGAGTTCACAGGGTGGATGGTGAAGTCTGACATGGGACTGAAGTCAACTCCTATAGGCTGTCCTTTCTGCCTGGGGCTGAAATTCATTCTTTTAAAGCCTTGTGAATGTTTTGGAGCCATTTTTGAGGTAGTGAACTCTGCTTTTGCAGCTTCTCCCCCACATCCCCAGGCTGGTGGCTTCACTGAAGAAGGAGGACTCCAACTCTGCCACCAGCTCCCTGGAGCAGCTGGCTGAGCTCATCCACTGCATGTTCTTCCGCTTCTCAGGATTTCCAGATCTCTACGAACCAGTCTTGGAAGCAATTAAAGTAAGCTATGTGGTTCCTAGCTCTTTTTCTGTATTGCATATAGAAAAGTCATCTCAATTTGCAGCACAGTAAAGAGAGACTGTGCTACTGGTGGGGATGTCCTAACCTCAAAACCTCAAACTGTGGTTGAAGAAAGAGTTTGAAATTCTGAGTTTGAGCCCCATGTGGGTAAGCTGGCTGCATTTTGGGAGGAGAGACTTCTCTTACGGCGGGCCTGGAGAAGTCGTTGTCATGACAGTGGGTTTTAGTTATGTTTTTAGTCTTGAGGGCCTCTAAAATACTAACACCAGCAGCTAAACAGTTCCTGGCATGGATGCGTGTTCTTATGACGAGCAGGGGGACGAGCTGTGCTGTGAACACCCCCAGCAGAGGGGTTTTCTATTTACTAATTACTATTTCTTTGTGTGGAAAGACACCGTTTGGTGACACTGATCTCTCTTTCCAAGGCTCTTCCAGTTCCAAACGAAGACCGGATCAAACATCTCTTGGGACAAAACGCTTGGACATCCCAGAAAAACGAGTTAGCCTGCTTCTACCCACGCCTGGCCTCCAAATCAGAGACAGGAAAGATCGGCTTAATTAACTTGGGAAACACCTGCTACATGAACAGCATCATCCAGTCTCTTTTCATGGCTTCCGAGTGAGTTTTTGCTCCCTCGTTCCCACTCAGGACTGCTCCAGGGTTGCTCATTGCATCGGCGTTGCGCTTTCCTCATTAATTTTCCATCTTGTTTTGCATCTCTGGTTTTCTTTTGCAGCTTTCGACATTCAGTGTTGAATTTAACCGAGGGTAACTCCCAGCCCCTGATGACAAAACTCCAGTGGCTCTTTGCATTTTTGGAGCACAGTCAGGTAATTATTTCATGTTCTAGTTATTTGTTTGGACTGTCGGCTGCGGAAAGGCTCGTCTCCAAGTTGCTTCCTGCCAGTTCCAACGTGCTGATAAGGAGTTGTGGATCTTGGTGGATTTTTATAAGGGGATGAATTTTGTTTACGTGAAAGGCTAATTTTGGGGGTGGAGGAGGCAAAGCGAGTCTCAAGCTTCTATCACCCATGAAAGTGAGCTGTGTTTGCACCAGGCTGCCTCTCTTCAGCCTCTGGCCTTCCTGGGTTTGACTGATGTAATAACTAATAGTTTTGACAATAAAATCCGTTTGGTAATAGTTTACATATGTGGCCAGCTGAAAAGTCTGTTGGTGTAAAGCAGCATTTTCTGTTTCTTGCTGTGCAACAAGGAGGAAAACTGCTTGCTTGTCCCCTTGCTTCACAGCAAAGTGCAGTCTGTCAATAGAAATTGCCTTAAAAATGGTTTTGGCAGAAGAAAAACAACAATGACAACGCAAACCTTTGGATTCCAGATGTTATGAATCCTTCCTATTTGAGGGAAAGTAAAAAAAATTAACCCATAAACAAATTATGATTGCTTTCTTGATCAGGGCAGGTTATGGTGTCTGTGATGTGGAAATGTAGCAGCATATTTGCTTGTTGTGTGGTTTGTAGATAATTTCCTAGTGATTTTCTATAATCCTTCTAGTTATTTTTCTTTTTTGGGCAGTACATAAAGTCACTTCTTTGCCAATGATGGGTCTTTTACCATGTTAATTAGACAGCAACTTCCTAATGGCACTGATTGTATTATCCCCTAATGCAGATTACCTGCCTGCAGTGATCAGAATGACGGGTGGAAGTTTTTAGTGGATATTTTTTGCTATTTTTTTTCCTCCATGAATGGATTTGGTATCAAATTAACCATCAAATTAAATTCAGGCTGAATTAAGTAGAAGTCTCTGGGTCAGGAAAACAAACCATTTTGAAACTGAAAGAAGAAATAAACATGTGGATAGATCATATAAGCAATATGAAATATACACTGGTAAAAGGGAGCATATAGAAGCTCTCCTAACAGTCAAGCAAAGGGAGATTCAGCAGGGCTGAAATTCATCCTTCCAGTCCTGGCTTGCAGCAAACCAAGCAAATCTTCCCCTTTGTGAAGTGGGACCCCATGGCTTAAATGTGTTTCTCCCTCTTGGTTCCAGCGACCTGCCATCTCACCTGAGAGCTTCCTCTCTGCCTCCTGGCCACCCTGGTTCACCCCTGGTGCTCAGCAGGACTGCTCAGAGTATCTCAAGTACCTCCTGGATCGGTACGTGGCAAGCGCCCCAATTTCGGAGCCCAGGCACAATGGCACCCCTAGACTTGGTGTAATACTAAACGCTGACCCATGTGGAAGCAGTGTGAGTGGCTGAGAGCTGGAGGAGCTGAGAGGTTTGGGGTGAAAGATGGTGAAACCAGTCTAGGGCTCCTTAATAAAACCCCGGGGGTAAGAAATGAGTTCAGTTTGAAAATTTCTGGAAATGCACCAAGTTCAGAGGGAAGCTGTTTGCCCAACAAGCCTCCTCTTTAAAATGTTGATTTTGCCTTTCTCTGACCTAAAAATCCCAGATCCCTGGTGTCCCGGTGGTGCCCCCAGAAGTGGGGTCAATGCACACTGACCGTCCCCACTTTCCTCCTGTAGCACTGCACGTGGCACCAGACCCCTGTGCACAGGCAGATTAACCCACATTGACCCCCACGAGTGAAGCACAGCATATTCTAGGAACTATTTATTAATGTTTTATTAGTATATATTGGTGCCTTTTTTCTTCTGCCAAAGATTACACGAAGAAGAAAAAACTGGAAAAAGGATCTACCAGAAACTCAAGGAATCCAGCTTGATGTCTCAAGCTGTGGAGCATCATTACTTAAACAAGACATTGATTGAGAAGATGTTTGGGGGTAAAATGATGACAAAGATCCGCTGCTTGAAGTGTTTGAATGTCTCCTCCCGAGAAGAAGCCTTCACAGACCTGTCGCTGGCATTCCCCCCACCAGACAGGCCCATACGTGGGCCGGGGAGCAGCACCTCTGTTTTACCTGTGGAAGAGATTGGCCCACAGTTTATCGAGCCTCCCGAAATCCCAAGCCAGCTAACGGGGTCTCCCTGGGTCCGGAGGAAACCCCCCGTGTCTGGAGACCCCACAGCTCAGCCGATGCCGGTGGAAACACTGGGTTTCCAGGAGCCCAGAGAACCAGCACGTCCCTTTAGCAGCGATGCCGTTGGCGTGGATACAACCAAAGACCCTCTCTCTGCTTTTCGGGAGCAGGCGCGTGCTCCCAAGGACTCCCGATCTGTCCCAGATTTAATCAACTATTTTCTGTCCCCAGAGAGACTGACAGCAGAAAATAAATACCACTGCGAGAAATGCGCTTCCCTGCAGGACGCCGAGAAGGTGGCGGAGCTGACGGAGGGGCCGCACTACCTCATCCTCACGCTGCTGCGGTTCTCCTTTGACCCACGGACTATGAAGAGGAAGAAGATCCTGGACAACGTCTCCATCCCCGTGGTGCTCAAGCTGCCTGTCCTCGTGGCCTCGGAGGAAACTGAGGAGGTTTGCCAGCGTGGGAAGGACAGGGCTGCTCCGAGCAGCAGCTTTGTGTCTGTTGTGTATGATCTGTGCAGCGTGGTGGTGCACTCTGGCATCTCCTCCGAGAGCGGCCACTACTACTGCTACTCCAGAGAGTGCACTGACACTGCCCCCCATGCACAGCCCCGGGATGGGACACCGAAATCCGCTTCCGACAAGCAGCTGGACTTTGAAATCCAGTGGTACCTCTTCAACGACACCAGGGTTTCCTTCTCCTCCTTTGAATCGGTGAGCAACGTGACCTCTTTCTTCCCAAAGGACACTGCCTATGTGCTCTTCTACAGGCAGCGGCCGGGCAGGCCGAGCTGCCCGCTGCACAAGGCTGTGGCTGAGGCTGGACACCTGCACAGCGAACCCTCCCTCAACAAGGACTTGATGGAAGCCATCTCCAAAGATAACATCCTCTACTTGCAGGTAGATCCCAGGTGTATACAGATTGAATTTTCTCATTGGGGTTGGGTGCTGAGGTTGATGCATGGGATCAGTGAGACACCCAATGTCACACTCAAGGGAATGACTCAGTGTTGGCCACCCTGGGCAGCTCTGCATCACGGGTGTCCAGCTGTCCGGGTGTGGTGGGAGGACCGTAGCTAGCTACCAGGTGCCCACCCAGCTGCTCTTTCACTACCCCTGCTCCTGCAGAGGATCTCCATGCGCTGTGGTCTCCTTCAGGCTAGATCCACCTGCTGCACTGTGGGCTCTTACATGTGCTGCACGTGTAGATCTGCTGTGGTGCCCATGGGCTGCAGGGGGTCAGCCTACTCCACCGTGGGCCTCTCCTGGGCTGCAGGGAGCTTTTGCTCCGTGCCTGGAGCACCTCCTGCCCTCCTTCACTGACCCTAGGGGCTGCAGGGCTGCTTGTGTCCCATTTCTCACTTCTCTCTCTCAGCTGCTGCATGGCACTTTTTTACCCTTCCTTAAATCTGCTCACCGAGGTGCCACCAGCATCGTCGATGGGCTCAGCTTCGGCTAGCAGTGGGTCTGTTTTGGGGCTGGCTGGAACTGGGGGCAGCTCCTGTTCTGTTCTCACAGATCCCCACCCTGCACCCCCCCAGCTATCAAAACTTTGCCACATAAACCCAATACACTGAGAAGCAGGAAATAAATACCAGAGCAGATTTCATTCATCAGTGGAGTTCCCTGTAGGAATTTGAGGGGGAATCTGAAAGTTTTGGGGGAATTTGAGAGCTCCCTGCTCTCCTCTGGTGGCTGTCAAAGGACTGGTTTTTGGATCACCTATGTGGCTGGAGTGAGAAAGCTCTGATGCTTCTCTCCTGCCAAGCCCTAGAGATGAGTACATGGCCTGGCAACCCCAGTTTAATTTGGAGAAAACTCCAGGGTCAACTGTGTCTCCTCAGGGAAAGTGAGAGCAGCTCCCTCATGTCATTTACCTGCAAATATTGGCAATATCCTTGTGTCATTTCTCCTCCAGGAGCAGGAAAAAGAGGCAAGGAACAGAGCCGCCTACATCTCTGCCTTGCCGAAATCCCCGCTGTGGTGGAGAGACTTTGACAAGGACAAGGACGATGACAGCTCATCGGGGGGATGCAGCCCTGCGGCGGGCGGAGGTGGTGGATCTGGCTCCTTTCATGGACTCGTCTTCTAGCGACCGGGTTGCACCAGACATTCCACGTCCACAGGGCCGACCCGAAGCCAAAGGCTCCTCTTTCTCATCCTGGTGACAGCGAGTGACTCAGAGGAGGATTTGAGGGACATTGCAATGGAAAAAGACTCAGGGGCTGATTTGGAGACTCTTGTTGGCACCTTGTTGCTTCCTATGCACTTGGTCTTCACGCCTTAAATTAAACCTTGTAGCTAAGCACCTGCGGAGGCAAGCAGCTGCCAACATCTTGGAGAAGCACCCTTTTGCTTCAGCACAGACATGTTTTGCCTGCTGTCACCAGCCTGGGAAGGGATGGTGATAGGGGTGAGGATGGGGTTGGACCCAGCGATGTCCATGGGATGGAGATTGCTCATGCACATCCCATCCACAGCCCTTCCTGCAGCGCTGAGGTTTGGAGGACATTCCCTGGGTTGTTTTATTGAATGTGGTTTTGAGAGCCCACCTTGACACACCAATAAACATGGACAAAGGCTGAAAAAAGGCCCAGGAACCAACACTGCAATGCCAATATGCCAGGATGGTGAGCCTGCAAGCTTGCTTGGTGGCAGTGAGCAGCTGCAGGTTGACCTGGAAGATGCTGAGGGTCAAACTGTCCCCAGCCAAGAGAGACTGAGCAGGTCTGGTTGTTTTTTTTTGGGCTCCATTGAGCCCCTCTTGTGTTACTGGTGACCTCTGGATGCTGTTAGTGTACATGGCAGACCCAGGCACATGGATGTTTGTCCAGATGTGTCGTTAGGACTCAGTTACCCTGGCATTTCATGGCTTTCCTTTGAGATACCTTGAACTGAGACCCCTAAACCCACTAGCTATTTCTTAAAATACTGATTTGCAAGGAAAGTAACCCAACCAGATACACTATATCCACCCAATATAAATACATATTATGTAAACCAATGCTTTAAATAAACCAATAATGGGGCAGGGGCTGATTTTGGTTGCAGGAACCAACCCAAGCCCTGGGCAGTGCATCTGTCGGAACATGGTTCCTCCCCATGGTGTTCCCCAACCATCATCCCAACCTGCTCCTTACTTGCTCCTGTAGTAGAGGTTTTCTCTAGCTGAAGTGGCAGAAACTTGTGCCTTAGGTCCTGTGTGCAGGGCCTAATACTGACCGTGGGGTATCAGGGGGGAACGCTGCATTGCTGTGGAGGAGAAGACAAAGCACAGACATTGCTACAGGGGTTGTAAGCAGGCTTTCTGGCATGGGATTGAATCTTTGGTGTATACTATCATATATTCTTTTATTTTCTTTCCTACATATAAATAAAGGAAATGAATTAATTCAATATAGAGGCTTAGTGTCTTACAGCAATACTCATTGCTGTTGGGTTGATTGGGTCAAAAGGATGGGGAGAAGCTGATGGGAGAGGAACACCCGTCTTTGTGTGCTCAGGAAAATCCCACAGAGTGCTGATCAGTAGGAGAGGACAGAGGTGGGATGGGGAGGTAGGATTTGGGTGCAGGGACCCCTGCTCGGAGCTGGGTCTGTGGGTGTCCACGTTGCTCTGAATCTAGACCACAATCCTGTTAGTAGAGTTTTGTGGATGAACAGCACACTGTGTTTCTTGTATTTAAGTCTGCTAGACTGAAAGTGCTGCTAATGGGAAATAAATATGGAGCTGGAGCTGAAGTCAGACAAAATGTACAGGGTTTCCTGCCCTTATTAATAATCTTCTGTGAAACTCCTGTCTGAGGAGGTTTCCAAAACCTTCCTGCTACTGCTTTGTGTTGGCGTGTCACCTGGAGGCGTTCCTGAGCTGTGACTCTCTGCCTTGATGGGATCCTAATCTACATAAACAAGACAGGCAACCAACGCAACATGGAAAAATGGGGAGTTGTTCCACAGCTATGCTCTTCCCTGAATATGTCTTTTCTTGTTATATTTTCCTCTGATTTGCTGAGATGAGCATGGGCAAACTGCACGCAATGTAGCACAGATGGCAGCCGGAGCAGATCCAGCGGTGTCGTGAGGCTGTCTGCTTTGGTCCCTGTTTGTTTCCTATATCTTTTAGCACTGAGCTTCTCTTTGGGCTCAGCCCTGAGCCTGTGTTTTCACATAATCACCCACACATTCAGATCCCCTTGAAGGATCTAGTAAGGCACACGGAAAATGAAGATGAGGTGGTTGGTGGCAACCAGCATGGCTTCACCAAGGGCAAATCGTGCCTGACAAACTTGGTGGCCTTTTATGATGGAGCAACAGCATCAGTGGATAAGGGAAGAGCAACTGACGTCAACTACCTGGACTTGTGTAAAGCGTTTGACAATGTCCCGCATGACATCCTGGTCGCTAAATTGGAAAAGCACGGGTCTGATGGACGGACCACTCCCTGGATAAGGAACTGGCTGGACGGTCGCACCCAGAGAGTCATGGTCAACGGCTCAATGTCCAAATGGAGACCAGTGACAAGCGGAGTTGCTCAGGGATCAGTACCGAGACTGTTTAACATCTTTGTTGGTGACATGGGCAGTGGGATCGAGTGCACCCTCCGCAAGTCTGTGGATGACACCAGGCTGTGTGGTGCATTTGACATGCCAGAGGGAAGGGATGCCATCCAAAGCGACCTGGGCAGGCTGGAGAGGTGGGCCCATGCTGACCTCATGAAGGTCAACAAGGCCACGTGCAAGGTGTTGCACCTGGGCTGGGGCAATCCCAAGCACAAATACAGGTTGGGCAGAGAATGGCTGGAGAGCAGCTCTGAGGAGCAGGATTTGGGGGTGCCAGTAGATGAAAAACTCAACACGAGCTGACCATGTGCACTTGCAGCCCAGAAGGCCAACGGCATCCTGGGCTGTGTCAAGAGAAGCGTCACCAGCAGGGCAAGGGAGGTGATCCTGCCCCTCTGCTCTGCTCTCGTGAGACCCCACCTGGAGTGCTGCATCCAGCCCTGGGGCCCTCAACACAAGAAGGACATCGAGCTGTTGGAGGGGGTCCAGAGGAGGGCCACAAACACGATCAGAGGGCTGGAGCACCTCTGCTATGGGTACAGGCTGAGAGAGTTGGGGTTGTTCAGCCTGGAGAAGAGAAGGCTCCGGGGGGACCTGATAGCAGCCTTCCAGTACCTGAAGGGGGCCTACAGGAGAGCTGGAGGGACTCTTTAGAAGGGCATGGCGTGACAGGATGAGGGGTAATGGCCATGAACTGGAAGAGGGAAAATTTAGGATGGATATTATGAAGAAATTCTTTACTGTGAGGGTGGTGAGACCCTGGAACAGGCTGCCCAGAGAGGTTGTGGGTGCCCCCTCCCTGGCAGTGTTCAAGGCCAGGCTGGATGGGGCTCTGAGCAACCCGGTCTGGTGGGAGGTGTCCCTGCCTATGTCAGAGGGGTTGGAGCTAGATGACCTTTGAGGTCCCTTCCAACCCAAACCATTCTATGATTCTATGATATTTACTTATGTAAATAAATAGAGACATACATATATACACATATGCATGTATACACACATATAAATACACAAAAATCAGGTAAATATATGTAAGATAGAAGTAACATACTGACCATTCAATATAAACTAACTTTAGCATTAATATGAGCATTATTAAAGCTGTCAATAATTAATGCCTTGCTATTACTATACTATATAAGAATACTGTAATAGTAGAATACTAAACATTTGCTACTCTATTAGCAAGGCACTACTAACATCAGTATTGTATGCTCCCATGTAGGCTATACCAAAAATAGTATAATACCTACTGTTAGTGTCAGTAATAACAATGTTTGTAGATAGCATAGTGCTAGTGTATGGCCTGTAGTTTCACATTCTCCTCTGCCCAAGGACAACTTCCAGCCAGGTCCTCAGCTCCAGATTTGGGATCCCAGATGTGCCAGAGATGTGCTGTGATGCTGCTTTTGCCTAAAACAGGGGGTTTTGAGGGCTGTGCTGTAGGGAGGTGTATTTCCCCAGGTGTATTTTTAAAAATTATTACGTTTATTTTTATATTTTTAAGGGGCTAAAGGTGCCTTAAAGTGATGTATTTAAATTTAAGCTCTGGAAAGAGAAAGACTTGTTCTTGTTCTCAGGCGTTACAGTGTCCTGACCTGCGGCTCATGGATATTGACGTGCTGATGGGTGAGGATGGCAGTGTCTGCCTTTCCTCTGCATGCTCCCAAATGTTTCCCTGGAGCAGATACAGACATACTATTAAATTCACTTTAGCAGCCAAAAATCACCCCATTTGGATTCTGGTCTCAGCAAAAGCCTCTCACTTCAAAATGGGACACTTGAAGCTGCAGGAGGTATTTCATGATACAATATGGAGGATGCTCTGAAAGATTTAAAGGTGCTGCTGAAATCAACTTGACCCAGTCTTTAACTCCCCCTTCTCCTCCCTTCTCCAAATTCATGTTGGCAGTCAGCAGTGAGAGATGTCGTTTTATTATCATTCTTTTATTTTCCCGTTGCTTTTCCATTGCATATACAGTACTTAGAAACGAGATCACCTTCACATCAGGCATGTACCATGTTTATTAACAGCAAAAAGGTATTATCTAGGTTTCACTCAAGACCAATTTACAGGATAAATAACTGTTTCAAATTACTTAAAAAACAACAACAAAACCCCAAAGAATAAATTAATAACTTAAGTGATTAGCTGTCCACAGTGATTTGAAACGTAATAACCATTCAAACAGTGACACCACAAGAAGACACGTACTGTACAGTTTGCCACAGATTACTCTTGTCCTTCCTTCTACAAATGAAAAAAATTCTCCTTTTGAAGAACAGTCATAGGCTTCAAAACACACAAAATATCCCTGCTTCAAAGCTGGGATTCCAACCCTCCGTCACAGCAGGTTAAGAAACAAATGGCAAAAACTACCCTAATTTGCCTGTGCTGGGTCCGTTCCTACTCAACGAAGTCAATGGGGAACTGTTGACTTTGCCAAGAGCTGGGCTGAGCAGGACGTAACTAACCCTAAAGGTCTGGTCCTAACCCTACAGGATTCATTGGCACCCAGGGTCCTGCTCTCTTCCCCTCTACACGATGCTCTTCAGGCACCGCGTCCAAAGGGCTCCCAAACAAAATGTGGGATCTTTGGGGACTATGTGGCAGCAGAAACCAAATATGTGCAAATGTTTTTTTTTTCCCCCCATCCCCTCACTCAAGATAAAGCCCTGCCAAGTGCTTTTTACACCTTGGTAATTAGAGATGAGGCTCTCAATGAGTTTTGCAGAGCAGGACGTGCAGTGTTGTGTGCGATGCCGGGTAGCTCCACACACCTGGCAATGGCATGCAGGCCCAGAACAGCTCTATGCATGGTTAGATGTCAGCTAGTTAAACCCCACCATGCAACTGTGAGGTGGCGAAATAAGTACTCAAAATCTTCATTTTACAAGGTGAAAGTGGGATACAGAGAGTTTAAATGAAACCCCTTGCCCCACCTGAAGATAAGATGAGGTGTCACCTGAAGGACGACAATAAAAGGATGGTTTATTATTTCCTGTTGTTGGGGCAAACATCTCCCATACAGTCAACCCACTAGCCTATAAACACACCCATTGTATCTTAGGAATGAGTGACAATGAAAATTAAGGACCTGCTGATTGCAAGCAAGCCCATCAAGGATCCATTTTAGCCTAAGGGATGGAGCCACATGGCCCAGCTTCTGCTCCAGAACATGCTGGCTAAGGTTGAAATATGGACTCCAGTATGCTGGGAAAGGCTGGTTGTAGGCTGGCAGGGGTTGGTGACACCTTGCTACATATTGGCTCTTCTCCAAGAGAAACCACTGAAGCAGGAACCCGATCAACAGCACATCTCTAGGAGCTGCGAACAAGGAGATAAAATCACGACTACAAGGATGGGACACAATGGACAAGCAGACAGAGGGATGGACTGCTTCAGGCCGTAGAGAACTCATGACACAAAGGTGCACATCTGTACCTGCAGGAACCCCACTGACAGCTGCAGGACCTTTGCACACACGTGGGTGGGTTGGTGCTTTCTGGGCAGAGAAAAGAGGAATTGGTCTCACCAGATTGCTGACTGAGGACTTACACTGGTTTATTGGCCCTTGTGATTTCATGCTGGTCTGGTCTCTCTTGGTCTGATGCCAACACATGTCCTCTGGCTCTGGCATGTCCTGGCTGGAGCTAGGCTCTGTTTTTTGCCCTTCCCATTACAAACAGGGCTTCTTCATAGGCACAGCCCAACCGCACTGGTCTCATCCAGACAACGGCCCTCCAGTGCAGTGCTCAGTGCGGCTGAGTGTCAGCTTTTACACGGAAGAGCATCGTCACCAGGTGGGAAAACACCAATGCAAGACACATATGACTTAAGAGAAACATCCCCTTATTCCTCTCCCAGGTCAAGATCAGCCAGGACCTAGGAGCTATTTCACAGGATCACAGAATCAGAATCACCAAATGGTTGGGGCTGGAGGCATCTGTGGGTCCACCTGCACCAACAGGCCCACTCAGAGCAAGGTGCCCAGCACTACATCCAGGAGGATTTTGGAGATCCCCTAGGAGCACCTCCAGCACCTCTCTGGGTCTCTGTGCGAGTGCTCAGTTTATTTAAACATTTTGTCAAAGCCCGCGTGGTGATTTAACCTTGGCAGGCAGCTACGCACCACATCACTCCCCCTGAAGTGGGAAGGAGGAAGAGAACTGAAAGGGCAAAAGTTAGAAACTTGTAGGGTGAGAGAAAGACAGTTGAACAAGTTAAAAAAAAAAAAAAAGAAAGAAAAAGGAAAAGAAAAAAAAAAAGAAAAGAAAATCAAGAAAACAAAGTTATACACAATGCAATTGCTCACCACCAGCTGACCAATGCCCAGCTACTCCCTGAGCAATGGCAGCCCTGGCAAATTTCCCCCCGAGTTTTATTGCTGAGCATGATGTTATAGGGTATGGGATATCCCTTTGGTCAGTGTGGGTCAGCCAGCTGTCCTGGTTCTGTCCCTTCCCCGCTTCTTGAAAGCTGAGAAGTGCTTGACACTGTGCAGCACTGCTCAGCAACAACTAAAATACTGGTGTGTTAGCAACACTGTTTACTTCGCAAATCCAGAACATAGCACCATACAAGATACAAGAAAGAAAATTAACTCTATTCCAGCCAACGAGCCATGCCCAGTGGGTGGCCAAATGGAGCCAACTCTTCCTGGTACCCTCAAGGGAATGGGATCTTGGGGTGCAGGGGCTCAGGTGGGGCTCCAGATAGCCCAGGGTCAGTGTCTAGCCTAACAGATTTATGGGCTCAAGTTGTTCCCCAATGGCTCGGACTGTGTGTCCATGCTCTAGATGACTTGGCCTGGTCCAGCCAGCCCTCTCCCACGTGCAAGGGATGGCCCCAGTATGGATTAAGCCACTTCACTGGGGTGTATGACCTTAGGGGTTGAGCTGTGTCTTGTCCCTTCACGGGCAGAGAAGAGGCCCTGGCCCTGTTTAGGATGCTATAGGCATCTAGGCATTGCCATTTGCCCCTTCCCTCACATGGAGGGGTCCCCACTCAGCCCCAGCAGCAGGGTCTCAGGGTAAATCAAGGGGAAGGGATGCCTCTAGTTCCACTCCCTGCTCCAAGCAGGGTCAGCTGTGGGGTCCAACCCACTTGCTCAGGGCTTAGTCCAGTCTGGTCTTGAAAACCTCCAAGGACAGAGGCAGCACAATCTCTCTCAGGACACCCTGTGAAGCCATGGCACTGCTTCCCAACGACCAACCCAAGGGAGCCCCAGAACCACATGTCCCCAGCACAGCTGGATCCCCACCACCCTTCTAGTAGGGATTCTTCTGCACGTTGGGTAGGATGACCCCTCCAAGGGTGAAGTGCCCTGGATAAGTCCTGAGAGCAGCAGGAGCACCTGTCCTACCAACACGTCTTTTACTGAGTAAAACTCCTCTCTACAACCCACAAATCTTCCCTGCTGATCTGACTCGAGACTCATGCCAAAGGAGGTTTTGAAGACTCAGATCTTGCTGTCAAACACCCTGCCTTGTCTCCTCCCAACCTGTACACAGCCCTCTTCAGTGGCTGGTGGCCCTGGCTCCAAACCCATCCCGTTTATCCCCCAGCCAACACAAGCCTTGGCCACCTCCTGGTGCCAGCCCCAGATGTGGCCCCATCTGCCAGTCAGTCAGCTTTGCCCCAGCGCAATCTGCACACACACATATTTTCTTTCTTTTGCTTGAGACTAAACCTCATCCTGGCATCCATTTAGAGCTGGAAATTTATTTCCCACTGAACACTCAAATGTCAAGTCAGAGCAAATCAGTTCCAAGGCAACTTGCACATCTCACGAGACAGAGCAGCTGCAAACAGCAGTTGCAGACTCACAAGAAGGGATATGCATTTTTGGAAGCTTCTGCCTTTAAACCCACCAACTTAGTAGTTTTAAGGCTCGGTGACAGCCTTCTGACATGGCTCTGATACTCCATAAAACTAAATACCAAGTTCAAGATGCTTGACCCACAGTCAAACCTTCTCCATGGGCACACATACACATAAAGCACATCCTTTTTCTTAAATGAGACCACAAAGCAGGCTCTGACGTAAGGACTCAAGTCAGGTCTTTCGCCTGCAATTTAAATGAATCATTACCAGTGTTCTCAGCTTCCTAAAATACCTACTTGTAACAAAAGAGTCCGTCATACTTGAGCATCCAAGTATAGAGTGGATGTGATAAACTCAATGCCTTCAGGACAAAGTTCTTGGCAGTCCGTGTAATTAAACCAGCTGCTTTTCAATACGGTTTAAGACTAAATACTGCACAAACATTAATCACCAGGGACTGCTGTAATCAGCTCAGCAACCAGCAGGAATGACTGTTTCCACTGCAGCCATTGATTACTTAGTGGCTTTCAGGAGGGGCTGGTATAGCCACGTCTGTACGGCAATGCATGGATGGAGTCAATGAGCTGCTGCTTAGTATGGAGGGGCCGTTTGCTTGATGCTCAGCAGGAAAAGAAGTGAAGGAATATTTCTGTTTCTAGGAAAACATAGACCTCACAGCAAGGTGGAGAGGGACTAGAAAGCAGCAGTTGTAAAATAGCTACTTTTGGGTTACGCTGGGGAGAAGAGCTACTCCATGACAGTGCCTGTCCCATCAACATCCGAGGGACATGGAGAAAAAGGACTAGTTTCTTCAGTACCCTGAAGGGCTTTCTCAATCTCAATTAACACCACTCCAGAGATGGCTGCATTTTAGGGGAGGAACAGCATGATTTTGTCAGGGAAACGCATTCATTGTACACCATAACCTGAGCCATTTTTGTGTACGGCAGGTTGGAGGATGAAATAGGAAAACCAGCTTCTTGCTTGTGCTGTGTTTGCTTTTTGGCAGGGACAGTGCAGAGCTCACTCCATGCCAGGTCAATGCACACCAGGTCCATGGGCTCGGCTGTTCCTTCGTGTCTCAGGCACTCGTGGGGTGCCAAGACCAGAAGATCTCTCCACATCCTCTTACTGAGCTCACTGAGTTTCATGGTAGTTTTACAGCGACTTCAATGGGCTCTGGACCAGGCCCAATGTTTCATCTCCCCTGAGATGTGGTGATGAAAGGGGATACAGAGAGACAAAGCACTGCACTCTGCTCTTCATTTCATTATCTCACCATGCAAGCGTGCAAGCCCTCAATGAGGGCAAAGGCTCTTGCAGGCTGTAACACTCCCCAGTCTTCACAAAGCATCTGGCTGTGTGAAATCATCCCTTTTGGGTCTTCTCTCATCTCTCTCCTAGATGATGATTATTTTTACCATAAGCATTAGGATATTTGTTCCATTAGCCTTGTAAAAGGCCAACACTGCAATGTCTTAAAAGGGTCATCAGAGCTTTTCCATTTCATGGCAAGGAAGAAAACATAAATTGGTGATGGAAACTGGAGACTTCTTTTACAAGGCAGAGCCCAGCCCTTAAGGCTCTGGCATCCTATACCCATGTGGGACACATCTGGCCCTTTCCAAACTCAGGCCAAGATTTAAAAAATGTGTTAACACTTAAGCATCAATAATTAATACAAATGATTGCTTTTCTTGGTGGTGTTGATGGGAAGTAGAGCCCCTGGCATTGGGAGGGGCTCAGCTTGAACAAAGAATAACTCAAGCTATTTAACCAACATTATTACCTAATCTCTCTAACGTGCCCTTTGTTTAGCTCTCAGTTCACGGTCGGTCTGTTTATCCGTGTCAGCGCCTGCTGTCTGGCAATCAGGCTGCTCCATGGCAATCATTAGTCCTTCCTGTTTTCATGAGCTCATGAATTATTATCTCTGCAATAAGCTGCTTCTTCCTTCTCAACCCTCAGCAGCTGCCTGGGGAGTGATCCCAAAGCTTGGATGTGTCAAGAATGCAGGCGGAGGGAACAGCAGATTCCCATCCATTATCAGAGCCTGGGGTTGTTATGGTCAGAAAGCCCCATTTGTATCGGAGAAATATCACCAAAGACGGGGAAAAATACTTAGTGCCCTTTGTGCCCAGCACAAACCAACTGTAACACTACATTAAAGCTAATACTGAAACACCTTGTCCTGACTCTTCTGACCAGCCTCTGCCCAAGCCTAAGACCTCACCACTGACCAACGTTTCAGTTACTCCACTCTTTTCCTCCAAGATTAACCCCACAGGACCTTTTCATCTAAGTCCAACATCCAAGGTACAGCATCTCCTGGTCCCCACATCAGCCTCCTGCTCCCCTCTTCTCACTCATCCTCATGACAGCCCAGCTACACAGGGGGTCCACAGCCTCTCTGCATGCCTTGTACAGAGCTTCTCATGGTGGACTCATCCTCTGTGGGCTTCTTTTAGCGTCAGAAAGGGCAGATTTTGTTTCCTAGGGCTAAATTCGCAGGCAGCTGTCTTCAGACAGGCTTAAATTCTACCATCCAAACCCAATCTCTCCAACTGACTGACTTTGAGAGATGTTGGAGAGCATCAGCCACAGAAGACATCCCCATCACACCTGGGTGTTCATGTGTGCATATGCGTGTGAGCACATGCTGGTGTATGTGTGTGTATGGAGGGGCCAGTCCTGGGCTGCAAAGCCAGCTCAATAGGGCAGTCTGGATGCTCTTCAAGCTCCCGATGGCTACAAACCACAATCAGAAAAACAGAGGCTGTCCCACCAGGAGAATAACTATCAGAGGTTTTGAACACATCATTATTTACAAGAGATGGGATGATGAAAGTAAAGTCGAAGAGGAATGGTCCTTGCTCAGTTTTGGGATTGGGAAGAGGCAGAGAAGAGGGCAACCATAAGGAGGGGAGAATCGGTGCTGGGGTATGATGTCCTATGAGAGATGCTGCCAAGCCTGGGTGGCATAGTTTCGGGGTACAGTATGGAAGAAGACGGGGAGAGATGATGTTAGCACATACAAGGTGGCTTTAATAGCTGTAAGCAACAGATGTGCAGGGTGAAACCTGGTATTGCTAGGTCAAAGTTCCTGGATAGTGTGTCCAGCAGCTAAAGCACAAAGCTAGCCACAAAACACAGTTGGTCTTTATCACTGGCAAACAGTATCCGCCAAGTCTTCCCCTGAAATTAAGTTTCTTTTTGTCTTAAAAGAAAAAAAAGTAATGAAGACCCCCTCCCCTCTGCAGACAACAGTCTTAGAAATCCAGCCCAAGCGGAGCTGGAAGCCTGGTGGGTCCCCCAGCCTGGGAAAACCCCTGGGACATTTGCCTGTCAGCTATCCGCTCCGTCGCTATTGCTTGGTGCTCTTGGCAGGCTCCGAGGACTGCCGCACATCAGTCCACTCCTGCATGGTGCTCTGCAGCGCCTGCGTCTTCTCCTTGTCCACCTGCACGTAGTCAACCTTCTCGTCCGAGGCGACCGACGAGGTGGAGGGCTGCGGGGAGGAGAAAGACAGCCACCGGCTGGTCACCCATCAGCCCCCATCAGTGGCTGCACCAGCCGCTTCCCTGCCTTCTTGAAGGCTCCATAGCTCATCACCCTCCCTCTGATCTCCTGAAGGGTCTCGGATGAAAGATTTTGGTTTGCTCTGCAGCTTGCTTGCAAGAGACCACAGCGCGATGGAGAGTTACACCAGCACCCAGGCCTCTGCCTTCTCTCCAGCTCTGGAACACGAGTATTTGATTGCAATTGTGTTCTCTGCCTGCCAGTATTGCAAATTCAGTGCTGCGTCCTGCTCATTTTCTTGTAAGATCCCAAGAATTCTTATAGATGCACAAAAAAATCTTATCTGTGCTGACTCTACACACTTATGGCCCTAGACTATTTTCATCCCCAAAACAACAGATAAGCCTGCAGGTTCACCCAGGGGATCTGCTGAGTAAAAAGGAGATAATTTTTTTCCATAGTTTCTTTAGTCCTGAAACCTTTTTTTGCCTCTACAAGTATTTCAGAGGAGAAAGGTGATGTTGTTAATAATCTAAAATCACCTTTTAAGGTGGCATATTATTGAAATTGGTAACACCTTCTTCATCTTGGCACATGGCCTTGTTGGGCAGGTTGTGAAATCTCCTGTCTGAGACTTTTAAGCCTCATCTGCCACCTCAGGAGAGATGCTTTCCCTTGTACATGGGGATGCCCTGAGGTCCTCCCTTGCCATTTTTCCTATGACTCCCTTTAAGTCTGTTTCTCCCGTGTTTGAACCTAAAGTTTGATCCTCATCTGGGTCCTTAGGTGCTTCCCCTTCCATGTTCGCAGTGGACACGAGGCAGAGGTACCCCATTCCTGACCAAGCTCTTTCTCACCAGGCAATGACTTGATCAGCTCGACTTTTAGACATCAACCTCACTTTTTGAAACCAGTTTGTGCTTTTTCTGCCTTACTGATTCCCTTTTAAAGCTCCCAACAAGCAGGAGACAGACACCCAGCACATTCTGTAGTAGCTCCTGAGAGTATCTCACGTGGAAAACACCCGTCTGTTTGTGGAGGACCTGTTGTTCTGAAGGAGGAAAAAATCTGCTACTTCTTGGCGTACTTCCTGGCAGCTTCTGACTATGGCACAACATCTACAAGCCCTAGCAGAATTTCTGATCTCATCAGCACCCTGAACCCCATAACATTTGTGCTTTTGGCGACACTTCCAGCAAGGCTGCAGACACGCAACAGAGACTGAGCCTGACCTAGAATAAATACAGCAGCAGATCTGCAGGAAAAACCACACTTCTGATGTTACTAGCCCTGCATAAAATCCCTTAAAATGCATTGCTTTTGTCAGAAGTTTAGAAAATACCCAATACCTTTCTGTGTGGCCCTGGTGAGCTTGGCTGGAAGTCCAGGGCCAGATAATCCACACTCCCCGAACTCTTTTTAGGCGCTGGGCTGTTGGTGCCACTAGGAACAGGAGAAGCAGAAATGGGGTTTTGCTAATGCAGGGAAGAGACAGGAGAGATAACGAGCATTAAAATGCGAAGAAGAAAAAATTAGAAAAGGATTTCACACAAATCTGGCACAGAAATGCCTTGATGGCACTTTCAAACGAGGTCCCAGCCTGGAGATACTCTCACCCTCCTTGGTGGGCCCAGGGTGTGCAGAACGGCTGGGGGACTGGGCTGTGTATTGGGCTGATAAACATAAATGCACAGTTTTGCTTGCGTGCACCACGGCAGTTCTGCTGCCTTTGTGCTGATTTTATTTGCATGCCTGACATCAGTCTTAAACTCCAGCATTTCCTGGGAACCACACCTCAGCGAGGCCAGGCCAGCGCTGGGATCTCTGCTTAGCACAACCACACTACATAACACACAGACCTCCTCAGCCCCCTCAGTTACACAGCCTTCAAAATATGCTTCAAGTCAGCAGCTTTGCAAAGAGAGACAAAACCCCTCCCTGTAAGCAGTGCCACTCCCTGCTGTGCTCTGATAGCCCCTGCCCTCCACACAAACATGATGTCAGCAGGGAAAAAAAACCCTGAAAAAAAAGAATTTAATTAGGAAAATACGCCCTGACATCCCATAGATGTTTTCATTCTCTCTTAATCCCTTGCAAAGTAGGTAATGTACGTCCCTGCTCTCATACTGAGTTAAAACCCCAACTGGATGCATCATTTTAGGAACAAAAGCCACTGCTTTGTGCATGCAGGGACCTACGTAAGGATGCACGCAGCATCCATCATGACACTATTGGGATCACTGCGATGCTTCCACGTCATGAGCCAGGAATGTGATTGCATCAGTGGGGAACGTACACATCCTGCCAGGACCTTATACACATACCCCAGCTGGGGGCCCTTACCATCGCCACGTAGTTCTCCTCGCTGTCTCCTGAGTCAGTGCTGGTGATGCTCTGGGAGGAGACAGGCCGACAGTACTGCAAAGAGCCGGCGTTGAAGCTCTGGCTGTAAGGACAAGGGTCGACGTGTTAATGGTGGCTGCAGGTCCGTGGCTGGGGAGGGACGTGAGAGGGCAGCACCTGACGCCTCCCGGTGCTCATGGTGGGTGATGGAGAAGAGCTGGTGGCATTGAAGGTCTCCTAATCTGACCTTCCCATAGGGCAATGAATCACTCAGTTTGGTTTTCTTGTTTTTTCCCTTTCTAGGACTTTTTTAATAACACCTTGCTTGCTATACACCCATAAGTCTCCTGCTGACAACTACTGAAATCAGGCTGCACAAACTCTTTTATCTTACAGGAATTATTTCACTGGGGAGGACGCAGAGCCAGCCTCCATGGAGGTCTGCAGCAGGTTTCCCACCACCAGCCCCACTGCAGCTCCAGGCTTTGCTTACCATGCAGGGCTCTATCTGAATGTTTTGCTGGAGAACAAAATCTCCAAGGCGTCGCCTTGTTTTCAGTTGGCCAGATCTAATTATGGAGAATAACATAATGCAATCAGCATCTGGCATTAAAGCCTGTGTCTTAAAAAGCTATTTGTTGCCTTGCAGTAAAGGCAGGGTCATTTGATTAACTGATAAGGGAAAAATCCATTAGCTTCTACGGGGTCGGACAACTTGTCAATCAAATCCCGCGCGCGGTTTCCTGGTGCAGTGACTTCAGCACACAGTGCTCATGCCCTGCAGTCAGTCTCCACGCAATCCAATTTATTACAAGAGTCATAACAGCCAAGCCTGGCTTCTTCCTTTCATTGGACAACATCAGGCCACGAATTAGCAGCAGAACTGGAACTGTGCGAATCCTGTTATTTTTGGCTGGCAGACTTTGCTGTGAAGTGCTTTGGTTTCATTTTGCAGACTTCCTCCAGGCTAGGCTTTGCTTTCAAGGCAATCAAAACACAACTCGGTCAAACCCTGCGTTTTTAGACCAAAGTAGGGTTTTTGGGGATAAGCTGGATGAGAACTTGGTACTGTGCCCCCAGTGTGGCTGAGTTGGGGTCACTCAGCCACGTCACAACCCACGATGGACTGCAGGTCCTGTGTCAGAGCCACAGCTCTGAGGGCGGTGTCAGATCCCAGAAATAGGAAATGTTTCCAAGGGATCTTAATGAGCTGCTCAGCCACATGCTGGGCTTTCATGTGAAATCCTGACCTAAATCAATTTATCTTCCTGCCACTGGCTGTGATGTGGGGAATGTGACTCTGGCTCTCACAGCGGTTGAGGGAGCTCAGAAGGAGTCCAAGAGAGGAGCTCTTGTTCTTCAACAGCACCTGATCCAGGGCAAAAGCCTGGCCACGATGTGACCAAGGAAATCCCAGAGCCCCAGATCACCATGGTGTAACAGGAGATTTTAGGAAAGAATTACTCTATAAATACCCAGTTCTAATCCTCCTCCCATATACTCCTCCTGATCCCCGATGGATGAAGATGTTGGCCAAGGTGGGCTTTTAGCTTTACATAGCTGCTTGCTTATTTTCAAGACATGACCCAGCTGTGCAGCTACTGTTTCTAAAATCAACAAAGGGAAAAAAAAAAAAACAAGGTGGGACCAATCACCTAGCTTCTGGGGAAATTCAGGTATGCGTCATACCCAACCATTACTCACCTTGGCCTGGACCAGGATTTTGTCACTGGCGATTTGAAGGGAAGCTCATCGATGACAGTGTTGTTCCTCAAGTCCAGTGGTGATGGCTTTGCTGGGAGGAAAAGTATTTATTCAGACCACAACCAACATGAGAAGGGGGAGCCCCCTAAAACTTGTTTCTTGGTCCCCATTTCATTCATCAGCGCCCCAGCCCTCCTTGCTGATGACTCAAAATGAATCAAAATCCCTGCAGTCATTTACACTAGGGCTGGGGGAAAAACTTGAATTTCTCCCTCTAACCCACAGCCCCAGAGTCAGATGGATTGCCCCACAAGCAGAGCTCTGATGCCTGGGCAGGGCTGGGCAAGACCAGGTTCTACCAGCACTGAGCAATCTCTGGACAGAGCACTTGCTGAGAGGGATTTGAAAAGGAAATCTGCAGGGTAACATGAAAGCTGTTCTCATCATGGGTGGTTCATTAGGTGGAAGAGAAGAATGCTGTGCTACAGCCCCAGCCCTCATCTAGTGTGTTGATTAAGTCAGGTGCTGACATCCTACTGATGGGAGCCCTCCTCCTTGGCTGTGGCCAAAATTCCCCTAATGGGCTGGGCAATGGTCAGGGTGGCAATGTGGGTGTGGGCAAAGCCCTGAGGGAAGAGCTGCTGAGAGCCAGCCAGTAGGAAACAGTAGGAGAAATTAGGTCATCTGAATACAACCCAGAGATTTTGGGGTGGAGAGTAGGACAGGGTACAGGCAAAAGGCGTGAGGTCCTGCCAGCCACATGCATCTCCTGTAAAGACCAGGAAGGGTTTGAGATGGGCTGTTCAAGCTGCGTTGCACCGTAGTCCTTCTGAAAGAGGAAGGGGGTGGGGAAGGAGAAGGTCTGAGGGTCTGACTGTGCTGCTGGAAGCAACTGAGACCCCACACAGGACGATGCCAAGTGTGCACAAGAAGACAGATGTAACCCAGAATATTACAAGAATAGAAGGGTTCCTGGAAGGCTTTGCCTACAAACAACCCTTCTTACCTTTCCGGTCGGGTTTGAGGTTGCGGTTGACTGGCGGGGGCTGGATTTCACTCAGCCGCCTGTGGCACTGCGCCATGGCTCCTCCTTTATGCACGGGGAGGGTGGCCGAGGACAACCCCACCAGGTCGAAGTGATGCGGCCCAGGGCTCATGGGGATGTAGAGATTTTGGGCATTGTCATTGGCTTTCTCAGCGTGGATCAGGGGCGAGGAACCGGGGTTCATAGGGACGTAGTTGTCCTCGGAGTCGGCGCTGTGGGAGCGGGCCACCACGGCCTTGGCCTGCTGTGGGACAAGTGGGAGGACGTTGGGAGCACCACACAGGTCTCAGCCCCATCCCGCTACAAACCCCTTCATCTCATTATCACCAAACACACACGTGGGGTCGTGGGGTGGGACCGGCCTTAACATCTCAGCACAGAGGGAAGGGTCAGTCTGTCCCATCCTTGGCCATCAGTTCACACCGAGGGCCAACCTCCCCTGCTTCCAACATCCTGAGGTCAGGGAAAGGTTTGCATCGCCCAGATGTGCGCCTCTTCTCACGATCAGAGTGATGTACAGAAGCACACAACCTGGAAAGCCATTTTTCCCTGGGCTCCGGCCGTGACTAAAACGCAATATGAAAGGCTGCTGTAATGTCATTTCCAGTGCAGGAAGTCTTAGAAAGAGCACAAAAGAGGCTGCTCTGGCAATGTGTCAAAATGCAGCTCAGCAGCATCCCTGGCTTTCAGGATGAAGACAAACACCTGGACTTTTTTTTTTTTTTTTTGTGTGTGTGTGTGTGTGTG
Organism: Alectura lathami; assembly: GCA_013399715.1. Taxonomy (NCBI): domain Eukaryota; kingdom Metazoa; phylum Chordata; class Aves; order Galliformes; family Megapodiidae; genus Alectura; species Alectura lathami. The sequence goes on along the minus strand of VXAV01008718.1, from coordinate 130,858 downwards.
TCAAAGCTCCAGGCAGAAACACTCTGTGGAAGCACCCAAAGGAAAGCTCTGGCTAAACCAACTCTGCCCTGGAGGCCACCACTGTTTAACTGCGATCAGTCATAAAACCAGGTTGGATCTTAGGAAAAATTTCTGCTCAGAAAGAATTGTCAAGCATTGGAACAGGCTGCCCAGGGAGGTGGTGGAGTCACTGTCCCCGGAGGTGTTCAAGAAATGTGTAGATGTGGCACTTATGGTTTAGTGGGCATGGTGGTGATGGGTTGATGGTTGGACTGGATGATCTTAGAGGTCTTTTCCAACCTTAATGATTCTATGATTCTATGATTCTAACCCTTCTTGAGTTACCTCTTGAGGACNCCAACCTTTATGATTCTATGATTCTATGATTCTATGATTCTAACCCTTCTTGAGTCTGCTCTGCAGAAGTCAACTGTGAGGTCCCACCTGAAATTGACTTGTCCCTGAATCTGTAAGGCACAAACAGTGTCTGCAGCACGGCGGCCGACCTCGAGGCCAACTCACCAGGTAGGAGTTGTACCCGTCGTTCATGGACTCCACCGACTGCACGGCGCTGCCGCCCCCGTGCTGGGGGTAGTCGTACGTCTCGCAAGAAGAAGCTGCAACACAAACCACAAATGCACAACGTGCAACGTCCCAACACATTGGCTAATAAACAGAGCCCCGCAAGGCGATAGCTATTCTTGCTGATCATGGCAAGAGACACTGGTAGGGTGATGTGGCTTGAAGCCCATCCCAGCTCCTTTGACTCCCTGCTATGCTCTCTCCCAACCACCATCTCTCCAACGCATCGCTGTGACTGCACTGGCTGCCCGGACCTAACTTGGTTCTGTCAAAGCGCTGCAAAATCCTAGAGGTGAAGACGTCAGGTAAGGTAGATCGGGGTGACAAAACTGGGTTAAGGGAGATGTTTGTTACGGCCCTCTTGGCAAGACGTAAGGGCTGGCAGCTTCTGGTAAGGGGAGGGTGAGGTGAAGACGGGGTGCTGAGCTCTGAAAATGGTCTATCTATTGTTGAGCTTGGCTCTGATCTCAGCCTGAATGTTGGTATTTAGGTAGGCAGAGGTGAAAAAGGCATTGTAGGGAGCTGTGTGTACCATTTATAGTATATTTTCCTTCCAACTGCCCTATCTAAGCTACTTTGCATTATCTTATCTGCTTGGGGAACCAACAAGGATTATATGAAACGTGTCAGATTAGGTGATGGGGAGATAAATGGCCCTTTCCAAGACTCCTTTGTTCCCTGCAGGACTAGGAACTAGGTTTGGAAAGGGCGTACTCATCCATGGCCCATCCGTGGTCACCAGGAAGGACATCTCTGCCTCACTGGAGATGTTGGATCTTGGAGATGTACAAAAATACTTCCCAGTCTGGTGAGCAAAATGAAGAGGCAGCTCCAGGCTGAAGAGTGTTCTGACAGCCTTGATAATGAACTGAGCCAAAAGCAAGCTAAAAGTGGCAAATCCTTGTGAAGGATCGCATGGGCGAGCAGGTTTGGGGTTTTAGTTCAAGGCACAACACATCCACGAGTCAGTTGAGCTGCCTGGGTGGCAGAGCCCTGGGGACCCCTCTCCATGCCATTAGCCCATTGCACAGTGAAAGCAGGGCCAGATCCTTGCCAGAGAGAGCTTCTTTGTGTTCAGCCTCACATGCTGGCTTTTGTCAACATCTATCCTGTATCTCTCACAACCCAACTGGACCTTCCTTTCCAAGGCTTCTAGATAAGAGAAACCCAAGCCCTGCTCCCGATCCCCGCATTCACCTCTGTGCAGCCTGCTGTTCTCCACTGCTGGCAATGTGTTTCTCCGGGGAATGGTGGCTGCCATGGGGGCCAGCCCTAAGCCTTCTCCAGGTTGGGGTCGCTGGGGTGGGCTGCCCCATCGTGACTCCGTCTGCCCGGGTTTCGGGGGCCGCGGAGGTGGCACGGCGGGTGAGTCGTTAGCGGCCACGGCCAGAGCGTTGTGGTTCTTGTCCAGTGTAAATGTCCTGGGGATCTGGTAGATGGAGAGCGGGGTGGCAGGGATATCATAGGAGTCCGTGGAGAGCTCCCCAAACTCCTTGCATAAGGCATTGTTGGGAGTCTTGTAGGTGTAGACTTCCTCGTTATCGGTTTCGGAGCTGGTGAGGCTCGACTTGGGGTGGGTGTAGGAACCGAAAGAGCGCGGGAGGTCGTACGCACTGTCCCTGAACTCCGAGTTGTGCCGGCTGGGTTTGGGCAGGCTGTAAAAGCCGTGGAGCTGCCCACCCACCCCGTTCATGCAGTGCCCATTGCCTTGTGAGAGCTTCTGGACAGCTGTGTCGCTGCGCATGAAGAAGGAGGACCTGGTGGCTTGGGAGAAGCTGGCGCTCCTGTGGAGGAAGGGGAGAAGGAGGCTGAGATGTGGGAGAGCTGATCCTGTGGTGCACTGAGCTCTGCTCCCCCTCTTTGCTACCCTCCCAAGCCACACTGCCACACCCCAGGGGGATGAGAACACCTCGGCCCCCTCCAAACATGCCCACGGCCCGTTTTGTCCCGAAATGCCTTCAGGATGCCCAAGCACCATCTGTAACCTCAGCCTCTTCCCAACAAAGCCATGGGCAGGAGGTGCATGCATGCGGCTCCATGGTAGGGCTAAGGGCAGGGGTGAGCCTTTAATTCAGACAGAAAGGGAAATTTTTGCATCATATTTTTATCAGCTAACAGTGACCTGAGACAAGGCTGTAAAGAGCCACCCCATCATCATCACACGTTGGTCACCCATCTGCAAGCTAGGAAAAAGTATTACTCTCACCTTCACTGTGCAAATTCATTTGAGAAAAGCTGAAAAAAATTTTTATGGGGAATTTTTCGAGGAGTTCTTGCAACACCATGACCTTGCCCTTTCACACGGCAGTAAAACCTCTGCTGGGAAAGATGGAGAAATCCCCTCACGGGAGGGATGGAGGGAAGAGTGCTCACTGCAAAGCTCTGATCACATACCTTTGCTATGCTCTTGCTGGGACCAGCCCCTAAAACCAATGTGTTATAAGATCAACACATCCCCAGGACCCCAAAACATTGCCTTAGATGTATCTCCTGTTCTGGGGATGTTTGTTACCGAAGCTGAGACAATTTCCTTCCGTCAGCGCTCAGAGCTGTAGGAAGGCAGCAATGGGCAGAGATGTGTTTTGATTTTCTCTTCCTTTCATTGTGGCTCTATTTAATTTCTCGGGTGGTTGTAGGGATGCATGGACAGCAGGACAGGCATGCTGGAGCCTCATCCTGGAGCCCTGCACAGAGCAGTGCAAACCCTGGGGAGGTGAGTTACACTCCCAGCTGGGAATTGGGGTTTTCAGCCCCGATTACAGCAGCAGAGGAATAATTCTCAGGGCTGAATTCACATTTACGTTCAGTTCCTTGTCGGGGGGAATGGGGCAGCTGGGAGACTCTGGTCCTATAATGACTGCTCATTAGCTGCTGCTCCTCTGCTGAGCCCCTCCGAGCCCTCTGGCAAAGCACGTTTCATCCTCGGCCTCCTGCTTCATCCCTCCTGCTGCTGCCTCTCTTCCTACAGTGTGACTTCTCCCTCTTCCTCCAGTGGGGCTTTTTACAGAGGGCCAGAAGCCCAGCAGCTTGGCTTTCTGCACCCGCAACTCCAGCAGACGACTTTTTTTCATGTCAAATTGGCCACTGTGACTTCTGCAACAAAGAGCAAATACACCTGTACAAGTCACAGCAACCCTCGGGCTGGGTTCTTTAGGGCCATACGGGGGTCAGACTTTTTGGGACCATGTGCTCAGAGCCAAACAAGAGCTCAACCAGCTCCATATAAACACCTTCCCACATTGTGAGTCCTGCCCTACCATCAAGCCGGAAAAAAAAAAAATGCAATGCTTACATGGGGGGGGGTTTCCTGCTGCAGATCCCTGGGGAAAAGTCAGCTCGGTGTGAAAAGCCGGGAGATGCCAGTTTACATCACTCAAGTGGGGCCGACAATGTGCAGGGCCTATGACTCTGTTTCATGGAGCCAGCACAAGATGGCGCTCAGAAATAGGGCTTATTTTGGGAAAAAAAAAAAAGTGATGCTGTGATAACACCCCGCTGCCTTTGGAGTTCGGTCTGCCTGTGAGATGTTCAGTCCCTCCAGCTGAGGATTTGAAGTATCTCACGGGTTAATAATTCAGCTTCCCCCACCAATTAGCTACTATTACCCTCATTTTATGGATGAGTAAAGTGAGAGCTGCAGAGCTGGGTGGTGGGAGTGGATTCCCAGCAGTCCTGCAGCCTGGCCCCATGCACTGGGCATTGATCGGGGCGATTATTTCAGGCCCACTTGCAGAAGCTGCTGCCAACCAATTTGTATCTGCCCACCAAAGCCTCACCCTGGTTGCGCTCGGGCTCTCGAAGGGTGGCTTTGAGGTATCCTTGCAGCTGGAGCATCAGAGGGCTTTTTATAAACACTGTTCCATTAACGCCATCTGAAGTTAATTTTCTGAACCCTATCTTTTTGTTGCTGTTGTTGTTTTTTTGGTAGGGAACGGCAGCTGTGGCAGGAAAAGCCAGTGGAGGCGGCAGCCCCGGCTCGGCTCTCGCACCCCGCCAGCTGGGCTCCGGCTGCTTCTCCTCCATCCTCCTTGCTGCTCCCGCCAGCCAGAGCTCCTCAAGCCAAGAAAACTCCTCGCTATTTCAGGCAACTGGCTGTTCTGGAGACAGAGAGCAATGCAAAACCTGCCCATCCCCGGGTTAAAGTAGAAAGCTGGGGAAGCCATGAGGTTGCTGGTGCAGCGATCAGATAAGACCATCACTCAGGGCTTTCTGCAGCTGGGTTTTACAAAACCTCACAAAATCACTGTAGGGTTGAGGTTGGAAGGGACCTCTGGGCCCATCAGGCCCAGCTCTTGCTCAAGGAGTGCCACCCAGAGCATGTTGCCCCATTGCCCACCTCCAGGACGGGCTGAGCTGCTCAACCCCAACCTTGCCTGCTCCATGAGGTTTGCAACAATACCTTGCGTTTTCCGACTTTCTGCTCATACACTGGTGGAGGAAAAGGTAATCCTGGGGGGCACTAGTGGACAGGGTGCTCTGGAGGTGGCCAGCGGGCGAGTCGAAGGTGAAGAGGGTGGGCTGGCTGGAGTGGGAGGGCGCGGAGGACTTGCGCTCGCGCAGCAGGTGGTGGTTGGCACCGCTGAGCTCTGCCGGCGAAGACCGCGGCGCGTGGTTCATGGAGGCGATGCTCCGCAGGGCATCTGTGCGGGGAGAAAACACAGCGGTGAGCAGCAACACTCGGTGACCCCGCAGCTTGATTTTGCACGGACTCCCTTATTTCAGTGTTTGTGGGGGTCGGTGGATTTGCTTGCGGCTCTGAGTGATGCAGCTGCAGGCGTCTGCACTTGGAGAAATGCAATTATAGGTAGCAGGTAAATAAATATTTTATCACATTTTATTATATTTTATCATTTCATCCTATGTTATCATTTTTTATCGTATCCTCAGCAGCTTGCAGGGGTGTCTGGGGGATACCAGCCCAGCTCATGGAGAGCTGTTAAAATCTGGTTAGAAAGAAGAAGGAAGCAAAGAGCTTTTGCACTGTAGTTTCTGCTGCTCTTTTTCCTTAGAGATCTCCTGTGGGAGGGTTTAGAGATGTGATTCAATTCATCTCCTTCCCTCTGTGCAAGGAGATCACTGCTGTCCTTCTGCAGTGGGGTAAACTGAGGCACGGGGTGGGAATGTGGATGGATGCAGTGATGGAAAATATTCCAGTGTTACCCAATTCTCTATTAATTCAGTGACTTAGAAAGAGTTTCTGAAATTTTCTGCCAGTAAAACAGGATGTGGACCCAACTCCCAGTGCCCCCTCCCCTTGCTCAAAGAGAAATACATTTTAAAATATTAAGTATGTTTCAATTGAGAATATCCTAGAGATCGGGAATAATCACTCAGCTACTCCAGTCCCCTGGGAAACTTCAAGAATTTGAGCCAGGAATAAATTTCTACAGCCAAGCTGTGAACCCCATCAAAAAAGAAAGCCCCCAAACCTGCAGGCTGCACAATATTTTGGGGAAGTTGAGGCAGTGGTGTCCCTGCCATATATGCACTCATGGTGTGTAAAGCACTCATGTGGCACTGAGGTCACCCTTTTTATCACTTTTCTTTACGTACCTTTGGTGCTGATGGAAAATGCAAAAAAATCCCAGACCCTAACAAAAAGCCATCTTTCCCTGGGTTAATCCTTTTTTTTTTTTNTTTTTTTTTTTTTTTTTTTTTTTTTTTTTTTTTTTGGCAACCATTGATTTAGGAATGGCTCCCACAGTTTCCCTACAATGACCTTCAGCTCCTCCTCAAGTTCAGCTTCAGAAACCCATAAGACAACCAACGCAAGGACGCGCACAATTTTCCATGTTTCCAATGCCTTTTTTTTCCATTCCTCCTCTCAAAACCCTGACCCTCTCCCCGTGAAACATCCACTGCAGCTCAGACAAGGAGCTGCAGTGCACGGGGTGATTCTTCACTGACTTCTGAATTGTGTCAGGATACCTGATCGATCTGTCTGCCGCTCGCTTGCTGCCGCTCCATTTTTTTCCCAGCGATGCTGCAAACTTCACCCGACGCAGAAAAAGTACATTAATAACAGCCAAAGAGAGTGGCTCGACTCTATTGTTTGGTTTGTGCTAAACACAGGAAGGATCAATATGTAACGCTGACATTAATGGCAGGGGGTGAGAGCTTGAAACTCCAATTCCTGTCTTCTTTGCATGGTCATTAGAGATCCCTCGGTGCTTTTCATGGGAGTAAATGGCCGTCTTGGTGTCCTTGGACAAAACAGTGCCTTGACCCTTATTCTTATTAAATATTTATCCCATAGCAGTGCAGACACATCCCCATTGGAAAGGGAGTCTTGAGAGAACGGTGAGTGCCAAATCTTAGCCCCGAAACAAGCGTTTTGAGGTCAGTCAGCATGATGGAGCCCACAGCCATATTCCTATCCAAAACAGGCTGACTGCACCCAAAATGCCCCTCAGAAACAGCCCCCTGGTCCTGCTGCCTCCCAAATCATGGCTGGGAATTGCCCATGACATTGGGCTTTGGCCAAGACTCTTCCAAGGATGGTGCAAGGATGGCAGGTTGGGGCATTGTCCCCATCTGGGGACAACTGTGACGGGCTGAGTCGCTCAGCAGTCATTCAATGCTATCCCTGCAGGCTCTGCACTTGCCATGTCATGGCAAAGCCTCAGCAAACCAAAATACGCCCAGGAGTTAGGAATTACACAGATTTTCTTGTGCCAACACAGCCTAAGGGTGGAGCTGGGGCTGCGTGGAGGAGACGGTCCCCAGCATCACCCTGGGGCACAGCACATCCACATCACAACACTTGGAGGAGCCCAGCGAATCCTGCACCACCAGGTGACTCCTCCAAAAAATCGGCTCAATTTGGGGAAATCAGAGAAAGCAGTAACCACTGAAAGCAGGATTAATTACTCAGTGGCTACCTCTATCACTCCAACAGTGTAAAATGAAATGGGGGATGAAGAGGAGCAAGCGAGCAGCAAAGCCCAGTGAAAGCACCTCTGCTTCCCCAGGGGAAGCTGCTCTATTGACAGCTGCATTGATTTTCAAAATGAATTCCCAGCCCGCATCCCGCAGCGACCCGCAGCCCGAGAGCGTCAGCGGGAGTGAGTGCAGGACTCACGTACTCCATCAGGGCTGTGAGATGAACTCCCTAATAGCAGGTGAGAGATGGATGGTTTCACGGGCCTGGGAGGGGATTGCAAAGGCTGGGCAGATAAATCCTGCTGCTGCAGAAGTGGTCTGCTAAGATTGCTTTCTAGTTTTTATGCATTTTTTAAAAATCTTTTTTTCTACACAAGAGAAGAAAGGGCAGCTCGTGTGCCCAGGTCACACACTGATGGTGGGTCCTGCTCGGGGTAGGAAAGGAGCAAGAGAGGAAATTAAGGCAGAAAAATAGGATTTGATGAGTAGTGTGTGCTAAAGGTCAAGATATTTGTGTTTTCATATTGGCCTGAAATGGAGAGAAGTCATCGTGAGGGTAAGGCATGCAGGGGCTCAATGTGAGTTTAACTCACCGTGCGACAGTGGCCAGGTCTGCGTGATGAGGACGAAGGCTCCTGGGCTGGGTCCACGCTCAGCACATAGAGAACATCCTCTGGGGGTCCCACCCAGATGCCTCTGGGCAATGTTCCCACCCACAACATGACCAACGATGCTCAGCTCCATCTGGTCAGGACTCAAAAAGAGCAATGCTTCCCTGTCCATCACCACCATCTGCCTGGGGGACACGGATAAGTCCATGGCCCTCATTTATTTAACAGCATGGATGAAACTTCCAAATCCCTCAGCTTTATGTTGAGATCTTGAGTTTATGTGTAGGGAATGTGTCAAATAGAGCCAAGTAGGGAGGAGATCCCATCTAGCTCCTATGGCCATTCCCAGGGGGGCAGAGTTAAGGTTATGGAGTGGGGCCATGTGGGAAGTGTCATCTTAACCCCACGTTTCCTGGCTGGTTCTCCTCTGAGTTTGGGGAATTCGACTCTCACGGTCTGGAAGAGGCGGCGTTGGACGCTCACAACCCAAATTGTTGTGTCAGCAGCATGGCTTGCATGCAAAGATCTTGTCAGGCTTGTGCTATTAGGTGCTGCACCTCTTCCTGCAAGAAGAGACCTAAAAGCAAAACCCCACAGCGCCAGGAGCGTTTTGGTCAGCTGGAGGCTCAGGTTAAGATGTGCCTTTATGGCCACATGTTGCAGCAAGGGGAAAAAATCCTCACTAGGACTCCATCCCCGAAGCAAAAATATGCGACTGCAGCACGGCCAGCAACGGCACTGAGCAGGCTGGGAGCCAGGAATTTTTTATGAATGTTTTCGATCCCCAAAAGTGGTATTTCCCTCATTGCTGACAGCTCTGAGTCCCCTTGCTTCCAGCACTCGGCTATTGCTATGTGCACATCTCTTTACACAATGTTCCTGGGCTTATCTGAGCGCAATAATTACTCAGTCTCCTTTGGAAATCACTGCTCCCGACTGCTATTTTTGCACCATCGCAGCGATGTCAGCTTTCCCTGCCTGAAAGCAGAGGCTGCGGCTACAACTCCCTGTAACCCACGGACTGGGAAAGATGCAGTCAGGGAGGTGATTTTTTCAGTTGCAGCTCAATTCTTGTGCTTCCATTGATGGCTGCAGCAAGATGCCAGGTTTGCTTTTTCCCAAAAAATTCCCTGTGATGCACACACCGCGCTGGCCAGGCTGAATCGAAGTGCTCTTGCAAATAAGGGATCCCCTGACCTGTGTGCAGACAAAGTCAAAAAAATGCCTCTCCAGGCGATGCTGTGCCATGCGTTGGAGTCTGAGCTCCATCATTTCAGCTCGGGACTGCTCTTCAGGTGCAACATCCCTCTGCAATGGGAAACCACAAACCCTCAGACTGTGCTGCTAACTTCTGGCAAGCTAAAACTTCTGGCCAATGATTATTTTTATTTTTAGAAGGGTATATAGGAATCTGCTAGAAATAATCCCAAAAAGGGCACAGAGGCATGCTCATACACCCTCCTTTTCCCCACTGTTTGGAGCAGCTCCATCATTTATTACCTAAAGACAAAAAGGCGGACAAAAGCCCTGTGGGAACCTGCCTGCGCCTCCGCTCATGCTGCCAGCTCACCACTTGAAAAAAAAACAAACATATATTTTTTAAAAAGAGAAACAACCCAACCAAAACAAGCCCTCTGCATGCTTCTCCTGGCAGGGACAGAGCAAATTGCACGTCCATGGCTGAGCCACGGCGGAGTTGCGCTGCCAGGATGCCCTGGGATGCTGTGGTACCCAGGGAAGGTTTATTTCCCCAGCATTCGGAGTTGGATGGCATTTGGAAAAAGCCCTTCTTGGTCTGAGGACACGTGGAGAGTTGCCTGATAGAAGTTTCCTCCTGCAGGGTAGAGGGGTAGGCTGTCTGATTTGGGTGTTTCCCACCTTGAGGCGATGCAGACAGGTACCATAATGTTCAGCATTGCCCAAGTTTTGGGTATCATGAAGAGGGAGCAGAGCTCCCCAAAAGTAAGGATGTGGCAAGGTAAGGCTCACCACAGCTGCATCCTCCTCTGCAGAAGAGCAAAAAGGTATGAAATAAAGTGACATTGGGCTTCTCAGCTTTTCCTTTCCACCTGATTTCTGCTGCTTATTTCCATTTGCCTGCAAGAAGTCGTGCAGGACAGGCTGGCTAAGGGAAGGAGGAGCATCTCCGCTTCACAGACAGGGATCTGCTGCACAGAGGGGCTAAGGGCATGGTTTCTCTAACCCAGTTTCAGCCATCTAAATGATTTTTAGCCCATTTCTGCTCCCCTTAAGCTTTCTCTACTGATGACAGTGAAAACCACCAATTAGTCAGGCATCCAACACAGGATGGGAAGAATTCCTGTATAAAGAGGTGATGTGAGAGGCAGTCAGACAAAGACCAGTGGAAATAAACAGCATCATCTCTGCCCGCTAATGCCAGAGCTCTGCCTGTATTTGCAAAAGTCACTAAAAAACGGGGTGAATGCAGGTGCTTTCTCCAGCATTTGCCTTGCAGGGGCATGGGCACCAGGGGAAGAATCCTACTGCTGGTGAGGGAAGGAGAGAAAGGAGAGGGAAAGGAGCCAAGTCAGATCATCCTGACCTCAAAGCATTATATATCTCAGCTCTTTGAACAGAAATCGATTCATTGAAGGACAAAGGGGCAGGAGGGAGAGGCTGTGACAAAAACAGCAGAGTGATGCTTGTTGCCATAAGGCAGGGCTGTGCCCAGAAAAATCCCCCCAAAGCCCCTGGGGAACACCCCCTGGCAGCACTGACCTGGCTCTGCATCATATCGGCACACCCTGCACATGGCGGCCACCCTTTAAAGAGCAAATCCTTTTGTGTCAATATTTGGAGGGCTCCCCGTGCCGCGGTGTGCAGCTGTTTATTTTTGGTGGAAGTGGTTCAGGGCTGGAGATAACAGCAGGCAAAGGTGGGTGCCTGCAGCTCCGATTGATGTGCGACCTTCAGCATCCCACCCGGGACACCCTTATCTGCAAGCCCTGGTGGAGGACAATGACCTAAAGGCGAGGATGAAGGACAGGAACTGGGCAGCAGCATGGGATGGGGCTGGCTCCGTTCACCCCTCCGACCCTTCAGGAATTGTCACCTCTGCCATTGCAAAACCAAACTGATGAGGGATGAAAGAGAAAACAAGAAAAAAGGCTGGAAGGGAGGGAAAGGGCAAGGATGCTTGGCTGTAACTGTGTAAAACACAAAGTGGTCTCAGGAGGGGTATCACAGCATGGCCGAGGCTGGAGGCACCTCCGGGTCCCTCTGGCCCAGTTCTGCCCCAGCAGGGACACCCAGAGCAGGGTACCCAGCCCCACGTCCACGTGTGGCTTTGGGAGTTCCCCACAGAGCAGCCCCCAGCCCCGCTCTGGTCCCGGTACCAGTGCTCCATCACCCACAGCACAGCAGTGCTGCCCGGGGTCCCGAGGGAGCCTCCTGGGCTCCAGGCTGTGCCCGGGGCCTCTGGCTGGGCTCCGTCCTCTCTGCACCTCCCCGCAGGGATTTACGGACATGGATGGGATCCCCCTGAGCCTCCTCTGCTCCGGGCTGAGCAGCCCCAGCTCTCTCAGCCTCTGCTCCCAGCAGAGCTGCTCCAGGCCCTGCAGCATCTTGGTGGCCCTGTGCTGGGCTCTCTCCAGGATGTCCAGGTTTCTCTTGTGCTTGGGGACCCAGAACTGGGCTCAGCACTCCAGCTGCTTGAACAAATCCTCCCTATTGAGTGGGACGCAGACAACTCTCCTTGCTTGCACTTCTCACTTCCCAGGGATGGAAAGGGAGATAGGGAGAATGAATCTCAGCCCAATCTCAGCCAGGGCTTCCTCCAGCTGCCTAATGGCCCCCTTGAAATTTTATAGCCCTTTTTATGGAAACTGCAGCCCAGGTCTTTAATGCTCTAGGAGAGCAGAGGAAAACTTTCGTTATGAGGAAATGTGAACCTGCTTTACTTATGCGTGATTTAGTGCCATTTCTATTCAAGGCAGTGCACGAGAGGCCCAAATATTTGTACTTTGTATTATAGAAGAACTGCCATTCTCGGCTCTTTACAGAGGTAATTTATTTCGATCTCTCCTTACCTTGGGGGAGAAACACCGTAACTCCTGGTCTGCTGGGGAGTCAACAGAACAACAGCATTTTTAAGGGTGCTTTGTTATTGCTCAGCAAAGCAGTGATGGGGAGAGGAAGGGGATCTCTGAATTTCTCCTCTCTTCTCTTCCCTTGGGACATTCACACTCATGCATGGGATCAAAGTGCAGGAGTTTGGCCCCATTTTTCTCTTCTGTTACAGGGATTAATTTTATATTTGCTTCCCAGGTGGTATTTTAGGGTTAAAACTATGGGTGCAGCAAGGCTGTAAGGGGAGAAGATGGGGATGTGGTGCAGCCCTGAATTTCTTGCACAGCTTCAGACACTCCCAGTCAATGCAATGTCAATCACATCGACTTCAAAAAGCAAAAAGAGGAGACCACAGAAGTCATTCACCTGCACGGCTGCAATACAGCGTCCCTGAACCAGAGAGCGGGGTCAGTGTGAGCAAGAGGCACTTCTTCCCCAAAAACATGCCCATAGGGATAAAGACTCAAAGTAATGCAGTTGTTTTCCTTGCTTTTTTGTTTTCCTGCTGGAAGTCCAGCTCTTGGTTACCCAGTTGCTCTCCCTGGAAGTCGTTGTGACTTCCAGGGAGACCCAGGACTGCCCTTCTCATTGATGCAGTCTGAGGTCTCAGAACAAGCATCTCTGCGGAGCTGCTGCATGGCATTTTGCTCATTTAGGGTCTGTCCATATGCCAGAATCGTCTAAAGAAGTCCTGAAGGCAGATCCACCCCTAAGACATTGAGGGTAAAATGCAAGGAATAAAATGTCTGCATGCAACGGGAGGATTGCACCTTGCACAATGCTAACTGGGCTCTGCAACGCCAAGAAAAGCAAACTGCTTAAAAAAAAAAAAGCCTGGATCACTCTATCCATCATTAAAAACCAGAGTCCAGCCCATCATGCAGTCTATTAATGCTCATTGGAGGCAGACAAAGGAAAGGTCCCTTCTGGGGAGCGACTTTCGTTGCCATCAGGTAAAAATGCTTGTGACCCTCAAAGCTTTATGCATACAGAAATAGTGAGTTCAGTCACAGGAAAGGCTTCAGGATCAGCTAAAACCTGCAGGTTTTTCCCTCCCTTCTCTTTTAAGATGTAATGATGGCAAAAAGGACTTAGGATGTATTCCCTACACATCGCCATAATCAAATAATATGCTAATGCTATTAGCATGGGACCTTGCATCGCAAATGACTTAGAATCATATTCTCTTTCTAGAGTTTCATTTAAATTGGTCTCCACAGCAACTGGAAGAAAATGTCGGATGAAAATCCTCATGGCGGGTGAGGAATATCACAGCAGAGCTTGTGGGCATGAAGATGGCTTGGTCCCACCATGGCTGGTGGGCTTGTGCCCATCATCTGCCACCCAATCAGCTGGGATAACGATTGCTAAGGGAAAACAAATCTGCTTGTCCAGGAGGACCTTGAAGCATGCTGATGGGAAAGGGGTGAGTAGACATGAGGTCTGTGTAGGCATGAAGCCTCAGGAGACTTTCTCGGTCCTCCTTCCCACTGACACTTTCTAAATGGCCCTGGGGAGATGCGTTTGACAGCTGGTTTCATTCACCATAAATCAAGTCTCATCTGCTAAACTCCAGACCTTACTATCTGCAAACAGCTCAGGGCAACACGGCTCCTGGCCATGAGCCAGCCTCTTGTATTGTAGGGCTGCACAAGCACAGACCAGTGAGAAGGTGTTGGCTTCCCTTCCCTCCTCTTACCTGCTCTGCTCACAAGGTGCTCCTCAGTGGGCACCATCTCCCATGAGGATCTAGGAATGGGACAATCTGCAGCATCCCCTGGCCAGTGCCCACTACGTTTCATCCTATTGAAAACGCTCCCCAAACCCATTTGAAAATGAGCTAAGTTTTGCCCTGCCGTGGCTGGGAAAGCCACCGGATAGAAACTAGCTCTCGTTTCCCATCAAAATGTTTTCCCTGCTGCTCCGCTCGTCTTCCCTGCACTTGTTTCGCTCTGTGGTCACCATTATGTCAGCAGGCATGGTGGGATCCTCACTCTGGTTGGGGCTTTTCGGCATTCCCCTAATAAAATGAATATTTGCAACGTGGCCCACAAAAATGTCTTTGAAAGCAATGTCAGAAAGTGGGAGGTGTCTCGCTTGAGAACAGCTGAAAGTTCAGGCAATGAAAAGAAAACAGCCCCGACCAGTCTCCCGGCTCTGTTAGTAATTATCTGGGCTCCGGTGGGTGTTAAAACATCTGTACTGGTTTGGCAGGGACTGGGGAGCGCGGCTTGTGCCAAAGGCAAGAACTGGCGTGGGCTGAAAGCAGCACAGCAACACGTTAGCGGGGTATTCATGCTCAGAAACACGTGGCCAGCAGCCTCTCCTGCAAGAGCTTTGGGGTTAGGGTCATCCCCTTCCCCATCCCTCTGCCTCTGGGACTATCCCAAGGTAGTTAGAGGGATGCAGGAGTGGCTGGATTCCTGAGTCCCGCAGGGTTTAACATTGGTCGCCATCAGTTCATCTTCATGTTGCTTAGTTCTGATTGTGGGCACGAACGGTTCCATGTGGATGTCCTCATCTCCCCGCCATGTCTGGTCGCGGATGAGCAGATCTCTCCCCGCTGGATGCTCCTGCACTAAGCAGCAGGGCCAGCTCCCAGCATGGATGCTGCTGTTTGAGCCTTGTGTACTAAAGCATGGGCTAGTTTTGCAGTTATTTCTAACAGAGCATGTTGTCCTCAGGAGCCTCAGACAAGGCACATTTGTCACCATCTCTTCTCGAGTAGTATTTTTGGAACGCTGGCATTCCTCATGCCCTGACTCTGGAGCAAAACAAAAAAGTCCTCCAGCATCTGAGGACTGGTGCAAATTCCGTCTGCCCTGATGCTCCCTCACGGGATGGGAACCATCCCATGGACTCTCTTTATTCAGCAGCTCCTCTCCCTTCTCTTCCTCACTCAAACACAGCTCACAAAGTGCTGTGAGCCCGTCCTTAACACCTAGAAAAGCCAGATTACATTATCACCCCTGTGCCTGTCCTTGTGCACACCGCAGATGGTACCAACACCTGGACCAAAATCCTGATCCTCTTGCCCGGTGCTTCGCGTTTGGCTTGGGGCCAGCTGAAAATGTTCTGACATCCTCCAGCTGGAACATGCCATTTAATCAAAATAGGAG
The DNA here is from genome assembly GCA_013399715.1 of Alectura lathami. Taxonomy (NCBI): domain Eukaryota; kingdom Metazoa; phylum Chordata; class Aves; order Galliformes; family Megapodiidae; genus Alectura; species Alectura lathami. Next base: position 115,575 of record VXAV01008718.1, on the reverse strand, counting down.
CTTGCCAAGGCATCGTCTGCAGCCAGAAATTACAAGGAACCTGTGTAGAATATAAGTGAATTCTGAAGAAAGGGGAGAAGGTCAAGGTGTTCTGATTCCTACTCGTTAGCGGGGATACTTTTTCTTGGGGGTGGATTGCTTTGACTGAAAACCATCACTATGGGCTTTCTAGGTGTGAAAGCATAATTCTGAGTGAAATGCATGAATAAAAATCAGTGCTGAAAACAGATGAAAATGAATTCCAGGGAAAAGGAACACACTGAATTTTTACCACCTCTGGTAAAAAACACATCCTAACGTGGTGGCTGCTGAAGCAGATCTGGGTTAGATCCAACGCCTGGTGCTCCTCTTATCCCTGTCACCAAGTCCTTCACCCGTGAGATGAAATACAGCTTGGCAACAAATATGCAGTGCATTGGAGCTGTTTCTCTCCACAGATGCTGGGAGGAACAAGCCATGATATAATGGATTTTGGCTACGACCACAGGAATGCCGGAATTACCAGGAGCAGACCAGAGCAGAAGCCAGCCTGCTCCAGCTTTCTGTCTCCAAACACTTCAGAGAAAGCTGAGAACTTCACAGGGAGCACTCAAGCAGCAATGCACCTGCAGGAAGAACTCATTTAAGCCTCACTTTATCATTTACAACTCTTATAAAAGCAAATATTTTAACTTATCTAATATAACTGTGGGCGTTCTTGCACTGACGGAAGTATTAATTCTTTAAGCCACTCCATCTGCAAAGTGAACCCCTCTGTGTCATTCAGGTCCGTGAGCACAGGGCTGGGCTTCCCTTCAAACAGGAGACACCCTACAGCAGGCCGTGTTCCCATTACAGGGACATGTTGGTGGGTGTTTTACTGCCAGAAGCACGGTTTGTCCAGGGCTAGGGCTCAGCAAGGACATCATGGACCTATCTGCAGAGAAAACTCAGTGACAGACACGGAACAGGGTAGTCCTTCCAGCAACGTGTCAAAGAAATTCAAGGCATTTGCAAGCTCGCACTCTGAGTTCTTCCTAAAGGTAGTGGAAATGGTGGAAGTGAGTTTCTGGAGCATCCACAAAAGCCAGCAGGAGTGCAAACCATCAGAAGGAGTTAATGTTAGTGCCAAAGAAACGATACAATAGTAATTACAAATTGAAAAAAAAAATGTGAAAGTGTGAATGAGCTTCAAGTGAAAATCATAAATCACAACACCCCATTCTTAGAGACATGGAATGAAGTTTGGGGATGAGGAAAAGCAATTGGAGTCAAGGCATTGGGATAGAGGTATTAAAAAAAAATAGTGTAATGACAAAAGATACACCACAGTGATCTCCAGGACAGAAATTCTGCTCCATTGAGAATGTTTTTGAGACAAACCTTCAGCAGAGAGGTGGCACTTGACCAGGTTTTGACCCTAACACTAATCACTGAAGCAACCATCAGCTGGCAAAAAGAATCATCACATATTTTATGGATTTCAGGTGGGTATTTGAAAGACTTCATCATGACTCATTTGAGAGCAATTTGGACTGTTATGGCAAGCCAGCAAAAATAATTACCATCATAAAGACTTTATATCAAGGTTGAGTATATGCAAGCTTGAGGGAATGGTTTGCACTGATCCCAATGTCAGACAGGGTGGTGCTTGGCAGGGCAGATGACCTGCAAGGGGATGAAGAAGAGGATGAAGAAGAGGATGGAGTCATTGGCAGGGCAGTAACCATGCACTACACTTCTACACATGATGCAGAATTTGCAAGTGCCTGAGTGCACACCAGACTCCTGCCCAACACTTCAAAAAGAAGATTTGTTGTCAGTTATGAAAAAAATAGCAAATGCAGTGAGTCACTCAATTCCAGCTTACTTTCAAAAGTAACAAGAACAGGGGCAGTTTATATGTTTGGCAGTAAAAGGATGGAAGGCAGTCATACCAAAAATTGGCAAGCAGCATTGGCCAGGATAGGATTTGGTCACGTGCAGCTGAAGGAACACATGATAGAAATTTTTTAGGTGAAATGTTATTTTCCATCCTAATAAACAGATATGAAGGGTGGCAATCAACCAGAGGTGCAAACAAGCTAGATGCATGTGACAATAACCCACAAAGTGGGTCATTCAGCAGACAGCAGCCCTTCAATATCTAAAGGGAGGCTACAGGAAAGAAGGGGACAGACTCTTTAGCAGGGCCTGTTGTGATAGGACTGGGGGAATGGTTTCAAATTGAGAGTGGGGAGATTCAGACTGGATATAAGGGAAAAGTTTTTTATGATAAGGTTGGTGAAGCACTGGCACAGGTTGTCCAGAGAGGTGGTGGATGTTTTGTCCCTGGAGGCCTTCAAGGCCAGGCTGGACAGGGCTCTGAGCAACCTGATCCAGCTGTAGGTGTCCCTGTGCACTGCAGGGGAGTTGGACAGGATGGCCTTTAAAAGTCCCTTCCAACTCAGACGATTCTATGATTCTATGAAGGGAATGAAAGGGAGCTGAGTCCCCAGCAAGGGAGATGTGCCAGAGCTTCCCAACCTGCCCTGGAGAAGCTGGAGGAATATGAGGACCATCAGACAGAGCAAAAAGGGTAAGCAAACAGGAATCTGGACTCACCCAGTGCCAAAGGGTATCAGACAACACGCTGAGATTTGGGCTCCAGTGGGACACTGTCTTATCTCTCGCTCTGCCCTGCCACCTTTGAGGGGATGCTATCAGGGAATGTACTCCAGTTTTACCTGCTGGGATTGCTGAGATGTCTCTGCTCCTTGCCATGCTCTGAAGCCTGGTATTTCCCTGCAGTGCTAGTTCATGTAAGTGAACTAGAAGCACAGAAGGGACCGCTGGAGATGGTCTAGTACAACCTCAAAGCAGGGGCAGCTACGGCAGCTCAGGACTGAGTACAGTTGTGTTTTGGGTATTTCCAAGGATGGAGACTCCACAGTCACCAGTGTTTCAGCACTCTCACACTACAGAAGTGCTTTTTTAAACGCTTAACTATAAGCATTCACTTCAGTCTCTGTGGCTTAAAGTGACCCATAAGCATGGACTAACAGTGAAGCTGCTCCTTGGATGCCTGGTGGAAACCGTAAACCTATCCTAGGTCTGATTCCCAGAGAGGAAAGAAGTGGACTAGGAGCAAGGTGGGCACAGAAGACATTAAAGGCATCTCCTTTTCCGGGATAGTCTCATTTTTCATTGCTTTTCTTTCAGGAGCTGTGGCCGTGTGCCTTCTGACAACACTTCCAGCTTGGAGGGGACAGGTGCCATCACCACGCTGCCTCCCACAGCAAATGGCTGCAGGCAGAAGGAAAGAAGCTCCAGCGTGTCTGTGCTGTGCCTTGATGATGCATCCCTTCATGCAGGAGCTCACACAGTCCCCAGAACAGCAGAAAACTGGGTTCTTGGCTCTACCTACACTATGGGGAACTCTGAGAGATGTTCTCAGCCTCCCAGGAGGGAGCCAGGATCTGATCAGGGCACGCATGGGGACATGGGCATCTGCACGTGCTCCTGTGTTCCCCAGATCAAGTATAACCTCGCAGTCCAAATAATAAATTACCATCGCTACAGCTCTGACATTATGCCACACTAAGTAATGCAGAAGTATTTTTGAGAAGCAGGCAGTAATTATAACCAAGGCATAGAAACCATCTAGGGAAGAAGTGTTATCGTTACAGATAAAATCAGTAATAAATGCTACTGCATTCATAAATAAAAATCAGTCTGGAAACAAATGCTGAGTGGAGTCATGGAAAGTTCACGGCAATCGACAGCTTCACGGCTCCTTCCTGCTCCATGAGCATATTCACTCGGAGGCTTTATAGGCTTTAGAAAGCTTTCTCTTCACTCAGGCTTAGTTTTAATTGGAAATATAAAGCAACACCAACCAGTAAACAAACAGGCTTTGGGATCTGGAAGATGAGAGTTTAAATCTGTCCCGGCTTTTAGCTTGCTCATTGCTCAGGAACTGTAAAACATGGCTCACATCACATGAAATATATGGGGGGAAGTAAATGGGAGGGATGTTGGCTTACGGGGAAAAAGAGCCACATTGTGAAAAGCAGCCCTAAATTACCTGACTTAAAGGTCACTGTGGTTTTGTCCCTCATGCTCCAACTTGCTTGCACACACATTTTGGGGTTCTGCCTCCATCACATTTCCTGGAGCCCCATGCATTGGGCATCTCTTGCCCCATCTCATCCTGATGCCCTGGAGCTTTGACAATGGGGTGCAGCATGGCAAACCTCAACACTGCACGGCCCAGGACTCTTCTGGGAAATACAAATACAGGCGAATCTGTCTGCGCGTTTTCTCCCAGCTGGCTCACACCCAAATGCCTCCCTCCCTCCTCGCTTGTGCTCAGACAGTGCCGCTTGGCCGGTCGCTTTGCTCCAAGCCCATCAGCTGTTTTTCTTTTCAAAGGCTTTGCATGGTTTTGCTTTTTGATCTGATGCTGATACCGTCTGCCGCGCTCGTTTTTCCACGGTCAGTAAGTCACTCTAAAAATTCCTCGGCGCCCATTAAACTAATGGGGCTGACCTGATGCATGCAGGGCTCGCAGTGATAAAAGCCAATTAGAAAATGAAGAATTGTTTTTAATGGGTTTCTGATTCGGGGTACCTGGTCTGGGAGTCAACCCTCGGCAGGGCTGAGAGGCGTGAAGACAGTCTGCCAGCATCTGCTGGGAAACCTGTGATGGAAAATCTGGACAATTTGCTCTAATAATAAAAATAAAAAAAACAACTCTTGAACATTTCTTCTTTCCCTCCCAGCTCAAACCGCAGCCCTAGCTCAGTGAACTCAGAGGGACTTTTGCCAGGAAAGGGCAGGTTTTTCCCCAATCGTCCCAAACCTCCAGCTCCATATTTAACTGTAGCACAGGCCAGCCAGATAGCAATGCACCTGGCACCTGCTGGGAACCAGTCAAGAAGGACTGGAATATTTGGTTGTCAGTCTTTTCTGAAAGCTGCACATACATTTTCTAGCCTGTTCCTTGATGTTCTTCTTATTGGCAGCAAGATAGGAGTATTCTTTGCCTGCAAAGTTGGTGCTTCCACAAGCGGCCGCGTGCCCTGCCAGTTGCCATCGCTGCAGGGGATGGTTAGAGGGGGCTCAACTGACACCAGGCTACTGGGGGGCTCTCCCGGAACGGCAGTACTATGGGTTTATGGCTATAAGGCTGAGAGATCTCCTGGATTTTTCCAGCCCCACCTTTCCAAAATGGCCAGAGACAAAATAATAAAAAAAATAATTCTAAATTCCCCAAATCCCAAATCCAACACCTCAGATGTTCTGAAGCCAGAATCTTGGCTTCCTAATCATACAGATATCTCAAGAATTTTTCTCTTGCTTCCTGGTTTCCACAGCCCTCCGTATGTCTGCTTTGGTCTTTTTTCTGGCACCTACATGGGCTTGCAATCTGCTGTGGGTGTTAAGGTCAGTGACCATCACAGCGGTGCTGTGTTGGCTCTGGTCCCGCAGTGCTTCTGCTGGAACGCAACATGATGAAGAGCTGAGGACAGCAAGCAAGCAAGAAGAATTGCAGGGGCTGATCCTCATCTGATGTAAATGAAATGATGTCAACTGATGTCAAACATCCCAAAGGTCTTGGCAGCAATTCTGAGATGGATGGGAATCATCTCAGCAGGTTTAGGAGTCTACAAGGTGGATGCCACCGTTTGAGCTCAGTGCTGGTTCCCAGCAGAGTCAAGGGAAAGAAACGGACGCTTTTAGGGCAAAAATAATTCACTCTATTTCAGACATCTTTCTCCCCCTTCTCCCCCAAAAATGGACCTATTATAACCACCAGTCTCACTGACAACAGCACCAGTTCCCTCTCCAAAATGCCAGGGGAATCACAGCAAGGAGACCCCAGTGGGTTGGTAGGGATCAGCAACACTCTCTCCCTGCTTCTTTCCTCTAGGATGGGAATTCCTGGTTGTCAGTGGCTGTCTGCTCTTCTGCAGACTCATTAGCACCTGAACTAGCTCATCTCCAAAGGGAAAGAGGGGAAAAAGGAGGGGGGGAAGTCAGCAGGCACTTAACTGCTCTCAAGCTGCTCCTTTGTGCCAAGACCACTCCATCTCGGTATTGTTTACATTGAAATAAAAGCTGAACAGTGTCGGATCTTAAAATAACTTGCTGTTTTCGGCTGAGGAAAACCAGGGTCAGGGAAGTTTGGAGCAAATTTAAAGAGGCAGGATGACTAAGGGATGGACTGGGACTCTTACATGGAGGCATTTGCATGCATGTGGAGCTCAACCATGAGCCTGGAGCAAAGTGAGCTGGGGTCTCTGGGTCTTCCCTGACCATTCTAACTAGACTGGATCAGGCTTTGGGCTGAGATGTGACATCCACACCTGTTCTCCCAGGGCAAACCTGCAGCCACAGAACTTACCCTTGTTAGGAAAACCCAGCATATGTTACAGAAGGATGGGTGGGACCAATCCACATGCCCCTGAGATGTGCAATCAGCAGGTCTAGATGTGAAATACGGTGCTTTAAAAGGAGGAGCCACATGATGCTGAGTGCAAAAGGTATTGATGGGAACACTGAGGAAGGCATCTAAAGGGACTGTTGGGTGAGAGAAAGGGCTCATGGAAGGACTCCACATGCCCATCCCAATGCAGGCCACGTTAGGTCTTCAGGTAGGTTAACAAGAAGTTAAGCTGGGTACATGGGGGGAACCACAGCAGATCTGCCCCATCCCCACCACGGCTCAAACTCAACTCAACCATAAGCTTGCTGTAAAGCACCGTGCTGTCTGCTGGGAGACAGATGGGCCTCCAGGTGAGCTGCTGGTCAGCTATGACCCATAGTAGGCTTTAAAGATGAACCCAGGGCCAACCAACTTGAGTCGATAGAAGCTGAAGCATCAAGTCCTGGCCCAGCTGGAGGGTGCAGGGCTCAGCAAGGGGCTGCCTTCTGGGCTGCCCTTGGGTGGCAGTGCTGCCTGCAGATCCCAAACCTCAGCATATGGTGCTTGGGGTACTTTCAGAGACCCAAGGACACCCCCACACCTCCCTCCTTGCCCCCATTTCTCAGCCAGCAGTGCGCTCCCTGGCATTGTGCAGGGCTTAGAACTCATCCAGGCTGCGAGCAGGGAAGGAAGCAGGCATGTGCCGGGCACAATAGCGAGGAAGTACCCGGTCACAAGTGCTTCCCCTCTGTTTTCATTCCTCCTGGCCGTGTCAGAGGTGGAGGCAATGGAAAGTGGAGGCTGCCCTGGGGCTGCTGCCTTGCTTGGGCCCCCCGGTCCCCCACTCCTGCATGCAGGGGTGGAGAACAGCAGTGATTTGGTGGTGGTTGTAGGTGGTGGAGGGCTCACTAACCTATGTTTTGATTCTGGTCCTATCTGCAGCCTCTTCACTGAGCTTTTGGGCAGTTCCTGTCCTATGAACAAATATTTAGGGGTAGCTTTGTGCTATATTTTAATCATTGAGCTCAGCAAACACCCATGCAAACCTGACTGCAAGGAATCAGAAGAGTGTAAGGCATCGCTGGCCTGATATTGGGACCAATGCATTTTGGGGGGAGAAGAGAGAAAGGAGCAAGAGCAGAAACATAGGCTGAGCAGCACAGACTGCAGGCAGCCCGTATGTGTAGGCAGGGAGCAAGCTGAGTTGAAGGAGGAAGGAGAGTCCTCTCTTCCCAGCTGGAAAACCATCAGCCCTGCAGTCTCTGCAGGCAGAGACACTCAGCTCCCCATTAAACATTAATGCTGGGCCCTGGCTGGCATTTGGCGAGACGGTAAAAGCCTGGGGAGCGCTGGGGACTGATCCTGGCCAGGATGCAAAACTAGATGGAGATAGAGCAAAGAGGGAGCCGGACCCTGCAACGCCTTGCAGAATAAATAAAAGAATAAATGAAAGAAATGAAGTCCCAGATGATTAAAAAAAAAAAAAAGCACTTGGTGACTCTCCTTTGGCTGGGGACGAACGTGCCCGGGTAGGGTGGGAGAGGCCACCACTGCCAAGCGCAGCCCACAGGGCAGGAGCCAGCACTGGCCCTTTCCCACGGCCCGCTCACCCCGCTTACCCTCAGCCTTCAGCTGGGAGCAGGGACGTTTACTCATCTACTAATGCATTATTGCTCCTTCTGCTTTGATTTTTCACTGCAGCCTGAAAAGCCTGGTTGAGATCAGGACACTGTTTATTAGGGCAAAGCCACAGTTTGAGCACTGGGAAGCTTTGAGCATTGGGGTGACACATCATGGCAGAGCCAAGACACTGGCTGTGCAAAATGGGCTGAAACAGAGGCAAATATTCCCTTCCCTCCTTCTGTTGCAGGGTAGAACCTCTTGCACAGTGACTGTAACACGATGCATGAAGAAAACACTAAAATCCCCCAGGGGTTTCCTTAGTGCCCACGAGTCAAAGCCCCGAGAGAGACCATGCCCCATGGAGGAGGCAGAAGCAACAGGGAGACGGATGGGAGCAGAAAAAGGAAGGTACTGACCCACCCAAAATAAAAAAAATCTGTGCACAGGACCCCTGCAAGGACATGCTCACTGGTCCATGAGAAATTAAATCACACATATAGCTTCACCTCTGAGTCCTATTGGAAATAGGAGACATCAGGGTTTTGGCTGAAGTATCAGCTCCAGAAAGGGTTAATGGCACACGAGATATGTTTAGTAGGATTTTTTTTTTTTTTTTTTCTTTCTTCCCCCTACAAACAAAGCTTATGAGAAAATACAGTTCACAGCTGAGATCTGGCTGCCTGCCCACTAGGGCAGGGAAAATGCAGATGGTTGGAAACTCAGCGCCATGCCCACGAATGTGGGCTCCCGCTGCAGCCCCCGGCGGAGGGGCCCTGGGAACCCAGCAGCCGTGTGATAACGAGAAATGCTCACCCAAACGAGGGCATAAGTGGCGATGCCAGGATGTGGTCACCAGGGCAAACCTGATGCCTTCCTCCGTGCTGCACCTCGGGTGCATTAACACATGCACACACACGCTGCAACCCAGCGAGGGGGACAAAGGCAGTGTGATTCCCACCCTGAATTAAACCCTGATAATAGCAAGCAAAATGTTGGTGACTTTTTGGCTTTTGCCATATCTCTGCTCACCAGCTGGAGAAAGCATCATGGCTTGGATTAAAGGCTGAGCTGTCGCACCCGCCTCCCTCCTTGCGAGGCTCCTGTTCAAAAGCAGTAATTAGCTACCAAAGTAACTAGGTGTTAGCAGAACCAAAGAGCTGCACGTGGTCTGGGTAAACACCTCAGATCTAATTTAATTTCCCCTCTTCTAGTAAATGCAATCGCTCTGCCACGCAGCTATTTCCAAGCCGGGGCAGGGAGGCTTTGGTGAGCGCTCGTCGGTGATGCTGCAGCGGCTGTGGGACCGCGGCTTTGCTTCCATGTTAAGTCCCCGAGGCTGCAATGAGCTTCCTTTTGATGAGCCAGATGTGTAGCACAGCTGGCGGTCATTGACAGCAGCATGATGTGAAACTGCGCTAAACTCCATCCGTGCCTTAATCCTTAGAGCCTCCCAGTCTAGACAGGACACGACCAACTGATGTAAAAACCAAGCAACGCAAAATTTGCCATCTCCTCTCCAGCCACAGGCAGAAGTAAGCATCAAAAGACATTTTCTTTTTTTTTTTTTTTTTTTTTTCCTGGCAAAGGTGTTTTTCCTGTTTTTTCTTGCAAAAGAGAACTTGCAGCCATGCACTTAACTGCCCACAGCCTCTTTTGGGTTGCTCATTTGCCTGCTGGTTGTGCTAAAAAGAAACTGAGATACCCCGTGGCAGGGAGTGTCCCTCCAAGCAGGTAACCCAGTGTGTGATGGTAGCTTCAGCAAATGCCTTTGCTGGTGATGGAGTGCTCTCCTGGCTTGGATGCAAAGAACTCCATTCAATGATTCTATGAACTCAGCCAGGAACCACACATTTTTGGGGCCAGATCCAGGCGTTCGGGGTCAGCATAATGCAGTAAGCACCCTACATGCCCTAGGAACGAGAACAAGCAGAAGGATGTGCACGAGAGCTTCCCCAGTGGCTTCTGATCTCGTTAACACCATGCTGCCTGTCTGCTGGGAGAGGTGGGTGGAGGTAATTAATTGCTACAATTAGCACAGAGCTATTCCTGCCTGTGTTGTTTATCTTTTCCTCCCTTTTTTTGGTGCATCTACTTACTGACTGTTAGCACCATGCTGCAATGAGCCAGCAAACTCTGCACAGCCTTGGGCTGTGGGCCCTACCCCGCGCAGCACAAACACTATCTACTTACGAAACCCTGAGGGATTTCCCAAATTAGCCCTCCAGAGGGCCCTGGCCAGGCTGGAGGGGTGGCTGGCAGGAACCTCATGGGTTCAGCAAGGAGAAGCACAGAGCCCTGCCCCTGGGGAGGAACGGCCCCAGCCCCTGGACACGATGGGAGCAGCTCCCCAGAAATGGGCCTGGGGTCCTGGTGGGCACCAAGGGGAACACGGACCAGTAATGCTGCTAAGAAGGGTAAGCAGGGTTGCGCCAGAGGGACCCAGAGGTGCCTCCAGCCTCAGCCACTCTGTGATGCTGCGACATGGATGCAGTGATAGGGAATGAACGGTGCCTTCCAGAGGTCACAATTTCTGCAAGCACCAAAGCAGAGCACCAGGCCTGAATAATTCATGCTCCCTCTTTCCACAGCATCTGGACACATCTGCTGCATTCTCATGGTAGGCTTTTTCACAGCTGACTCAGAAAATCGTGCTTTGGCAGCTGGATACTGTTCAAGTGGGTACTTTCCCTCCAGCATTAACGAGCTGTGATTTTGTTACAAATAGGGATTTTTGTTTCTTGTTTGCTGATGTCACTCCATGGTCCTTCAGGGAACAGCGTTTGGTTCTCTGCAGCCTGAAAAATCCTGTGTTCCCTTTGGGACAGATGTACTTGCAGGCATGAGATTATTTTCCCTTTTGCTGCCCAGGTTTGTATTTCACCGAAGTCCAGTATCGATTCTGCTGTCCCCACACTGAAGCTCACTTTACTAAACGGGAAGAAAAAAGTTCCCCCAGCCGCACGCACGCAAAATGGAAAATCCTGCAGCCAAACAGCTCTTAAAAAAGGTGTCTGCGATTTCGCCGAACCACGATGACCGCGGCGCTGACATCGCAACGGGATGTGATTTATTTAGCCTGACCTTTCCCTGCCAGATTATGCTGGCGGCATTATCGAGGATCCTTTCTCCCACTTGTACACCCATTGCCAAGGTGACGTCCCGTTTAATGCGTCAGTCGGGGCAGATTGCACGCGCGCTGTTGTGATGCTTTGTTTGCTGTCCTGCCTGACGAGATCTTGGCAGGGTTTCAGCTCGCGCAGATTGCAGCTGCTCCGCGCTGGACCAAAACAGACTCAAGCTGGACGTTGCTACGGGGAGCTTTATACATAAAAAGCAGAGCACAGAGCTGGGGTCCCCTTTGGTTAGGCGCTTTGCAAGTCTGATTTTTGAAGATCTCTTTGGGACGAGATGGGAGAAAAGTAACGCACAGAGAGGGTTCATCCTGTTTGCTAGAAGGATGAAAGCAACACGATCTTTGAAGGGAAAGGACTCTCACTGGCAACATCTTGCAGCCATGTCCCCTGGCAGCAGATGCTGGGCTGCTTTTACAGCTCTGACTGAGCTCCTCCAACCCATGTCTCAGGGCTGGTGCTTGGGGAAAGATGCAACAAAATAAAGCCATGGCTGAGATAAAGCCATGGCTGAGATAAAGCCATGGGTGAGATAAAGCCATGGGTGAGATAAAGCAAAGATGCCCACAGCTGACAGTACTGGCCGCAGGATCGCAGCGCTGTGCCCCAGGCATTCAGCTCCATCTCGTGCTGGACAGGATGGATGTGACCCCTCCCAGTGCCTCTGAGCAAGCTGGAGAGCCCTTGGAGAGCCGGAGCTGGCAGCTGGTGGCACCACTTTGAGGGCCAGCCCTGGTGGGGTGGGGGTGAAGGTCCCCAGATCATGCTGGGGACGTGGAGGTGTCTCAGTGGCACTCACTGCAGCAGCTTGCCAAAGCACAGCTGGGTTTGGATGGTGGAAAATGACTGGAGGAACAGGGCCTGCTGCTGCAGGAGACCACCCCATGTTTATCTCCTCCCACCCAAGGCTTTCCCAGTGGGTCCCAGGAGGAGATGGGGATGCAAGTGGGGAGGATGTGCACATCTGTCACACAAAATACTATGCTAGTGGTGGGGAAAGCCACAGCAAAAGGAGGGATATTGTCCCATGGCCCCATTAAAGCTTCCCACTCCACCGAGGAACTGAAACCTCTGAACAAAGGGAATTTTCACTGCTGATTCCCACGACTCTCAAGGGGACTTTGGTGGTCGATGAGGACAAAGGCTGCAGCTAAAAACCAGCCCAAACCCCACCAACTTCTCATAAGAGACTCAGAGGCTTCAGAAATCTACAGCTACAGGGAAAAAATGAATTAGCTGGCTTGCAGGGGCAAAGTCTGCTTTGCTCTGCCAAAGGTAGGAAAGCCTTGTGGATGTTTCCCATGTGTTCATCCAGAGATGGCTCCAACCCCCCAAGCCTTGCAGGGGGCTGCACCTTCCTCCCACGGGACTGACTGAAAGAGGAATTGGGTCCTGTCAGGAGCACAGGACAGGGCATGCTTTGGCTGCGGACATGGCTGTCACGGTACCTGTGTTCTCCTCGGACTGGTTGAAGCCACAGATCTGGCAGATGCTGCGAACCCATTTGTTCATGTCGTCCTCAGTCTCTGCCACCAGATAGAAGGTCCTGTCACTGGTCTTGATGTCGAAGATGTAGCTGTCTTGCAACTCCTTCTTGTTGAAGGTCAGTCCTGCATCCACTTGCTCACAGAAATTGAGGTTGATCACGCGCAAGGGTTTCTTGGAGTGGTCATTTTTGTAGTACTCCAGGACATCGGGGTCGCCGCTCATCCGACCGCTGCGCAGGACGAACCAGCGCTTCTTCCATGCCTGAAAACAAGAAGAGAGGGAATGTCAAACCCATGGCTCAGGTCATGAGGGCTGTGCATGGCTGTGCCATGCATGGAGTGACACAGATGGATGTGTTACCTCCCCACCCCGGGATGCTCTGGGACACTGCTCAGGGCGTCCATACAAGCAACGCATAGACCCAGGACTTCAGTACCCAAATCCCACTGGTTCATAGAATCATTGAATGGTTTGGGTTGGAAGGGACCTTAAAGATCACCTAGGTCCAACCCCACCTCCCACTAGACCAGGTTGACAGAGCCCCATCCAGCCTGGCCTTGAACACTGCCAGGGAGGGGGCATCCACAGCCTCTCTGGGCAACCTGTTCCAGTGTCTCACCACCCTCACAGTAAAGAATTTCTTCCTAATATCCAGCCTAAATCTCCCCTCTTCCAGTGGTTATCTAGCAGAATTAAGTACTGAAATATCATTACGGCTTAAGATTCAAATTACCTCAAGAAGTGTTAGTCCTGAGGCTTAGAGCAACCTTGTTCCCACCCTGCATCTCAGCTGCACTCTCAGGACCCGAATATCCTTCACTCCTGGATAATAACCCATCATTGCAATGCCAGAATGCCTTTCAGAAGCTCAAAGGAGCCAAGGAGCTTTGGACACAGAGTCCTGGGCATCCTGCCCTTCAGAGAAGCCCCTGAGAGCATCACAGGGAGCATCTGCAGATAGCGAGCACGCCAATCCCATCTCTGTTTAAATGCCAGGATAGAAAGGCTAATAAAACCAATAGGAAACCGGTTTGGCTTTTTAAATATCAGGAATAATGCCAGGGGAGAATCCAAGCTTCATTTGTTTTTCAGTATCTTCTTCTCCTGGATACATAGGAGGTTCCTTCGCAAAGAAAAGGTTATTATTGCTTTCTATGGGTGGCAGCCCTCGGAAAATAAATGCCAGTCATCTGTGCCAGTGCTGGGGGTTGAACACAGATGTTTGGTGCCCATTGGAACATTTTGGAGTAGATGTGTGTTAGAGCAAGTTGAATGAACGGTCACCTTCGCGCTGCCCCATCCTTTCCAAAAGCAGCTGTGCACATCTGTCCTGCAGGCAGGAGGCTTTTTTGGGATGGGCTCTGCATGAGCATCCTGGTACCCACAGGCTGAACCCCGCCTTGGGCTGCTCAGCCCATTCTCCCCAGTGCTCCCCATCACAGAGCTACACAGAGGGCTCAGCTCCCATGGTCTAAGGATGTGACGATCCATCTAAGAGTAGTCTTTTAAAAAATTCACACCAAGTCTGACGACTCCCTTTGAAGGCAATGGAGAGAGGCAGGTGCTTCCCAGCATCACTTCATGGGAGTTCTTGTTGAATAAAACATCAGTTTTGTCTATTAAAAACCATAGGGCACCAACAGAAGCTCAGCAAAAGCATTAAGCTCAACAACTGGCTCATGGGAAATGAGAGGTACCTGAACAACGTGGGCTGGACATGGCCTGTGTGGATAAGCAGGGTAATGTAGGGTATTGCTCGTGCTCCCAAATTACCTGACGTAGACCTCGGTTTGCACCAAAGGATGCCATCCCCACCATCCTGCCCTGGCAGTGGATGCTTGTTTGTGAGATTTACTTTATTTATTTATTTTTTAATCAACAGTTTTTGGGTTCATGTGATTATGAGAGGTTGGGGCATGAGAAAGCATATGACATCCCTAAGAAGGAAGAACCAACAGCCACAAACTTCTTTAATAAGCTGATAGAGGCAGCAAGACGAGCACTGTGTCGGTACCTCAATGATGGTCCCCAGGAGGGACCCATGAGGCTTCACTTAAAGGTGGTGGGGCACCAGCTAGATCTTAGACACTCAAATGCACCAGGATCCCAAGTTTTGGAGAATTTGGTGGTGAAAATAAGAGAAAGAAACTCCTGCGATGGTTTTGCACTGTACTTCTCAAAGGCTCCCAAACAGCTTTGTTTGTATCTTTGAGATTTGTAACCTAATTAGTTTTGCACTGATTCTCAGACTGGCTTCCGGTGCCAGGAAAGCAACTTCAGCGCAGACTTCCAAATGCAGCGGAGCAGTAACTTGCTTAGCAAGAGGACTTGTGGGGCTGGCAGATTTTGGTTTTGTCCGGGATATGATCACTCAGTTCTCTTGGAGATGGCTGCTCTTAGATGAAAGCAAAACACGCCTAACGGAGCTGTGCCCATCAGGGAGAGAATAACCTCTTCCCTGGGCAGCAGCAATAATTTGCTAGTCTGTCTCCTCAAAATGGAGTACACCCACTGGGAAGCAAACTCTTGAACAGTTTTTCTAGCTCTTAAATGTCCTGCTAGCTTCTTCCTACACACGAGGCACCGTGTGAATGAAGACACATCCAGCACCAGTTCTTGGTACTAGGCTTTACTGCTTGTCAACCATTCAGAGTCAAGCCTTGAGGCATCCTTTCAAGGCTGAGAAGTTGCATTAAAAAAGACACAAAGTACAGTAACTAGACTCTAGAATTTTAGGGAAAAGAATAGCAGGATGTGCTGCAAGAGATACCAATGATGCCACCACAGCTTCCCTTTTTGTCTCTGTTACAAGACCCACAACTTCTCTAGCTCTCTGTTGTCTGTCTGGCAGCAATGGAAAGTCCCACACAGTCAATATTTGGCAGAGAAAATGGTCTAACACATGTATGCTGATGGTATCGGTGAAGCCCTAATATAAGCTAAAGATTGCTAAAGAATTGCTCCAGCCAAATTTTTTTTTTTGAGCAGGTAGCTCAGCAAGCATATTGTGTCTCTTCCCTGTAGATTTGCTATGTCCCTGCTAGGAAAGAAGAGCTCACTCTGTGTTTTACAGTCTGGGGCTGTGCTTGGAGCATCTCAAGGTACTAATGGAGCCCAGTGCAGCCATCATCCAAATCTTGCACACTTAGGCTTCCCTAGCTTATCACCTTCCTGCAAGAGGGCAATTTAAGGGTCTATCAATCACCAGCAACAACATCAGTAAGATGCACAGGATCCATAGGCGCATGCAATCACAGCACGTGCCAAACTGGAGGAGAATGCAGGTCCAAAGCACCTCCATGCTCCAAAGCCACATTTCCAGGAGGTCCCCTTCTTCTCCTACCGTTGTGGGAGAATATGGGATGGGGATGGGTGGCCACGGTCACACATCTTCTTCTCCACATGAATTTGCCTCCTTTCCCTATTTCTCTTCCTTCTGGCCATCTTGAAGCCCTCATTGCTGCTAGCCCACGCCTGTCCAAGGCAGCACTTGGCCTCCCTATGAGCCAAAGGCTGTATTTATTCAGCAGCTTTAAGACAGAAAAAGGCCAACAGCTCCACAGCTGTAAAATGGTGCCTGTGTGGGACACATCCTCAGCTGCATGGTCCTGTATCAGATTGCTCTGCAGTTAAATTACAGCTGCCCTTGATATCATTGACAAATATTTTGACGTTTGACAAGTACTTCTTTTAAGTCTTTTTGTTAACAAACAAACTAACAAACAAAAAAACACATCTCCATCCTGCTGACAGCATGATGCATATCCTACCTGGGTGCAGAGAACTGTGACTGCTGTTTAATTGTTAGGGGGAAAGGAAAGGAAAGGAAAGGAAAGGAAAGGAAAGGAAAGGAAAGGAAAGGAAAGGAAAGGAAAGGAAAGGAAAGGAAAGGAAAGGAAAGGAAAGGAAAACAAGAAATATCTCCCTGGAAATCTCTCTGCCCTGCTCTTTCTCCCCCTGCTGCCACCTTTGTCCCCAGCAGTGCAGCACACTGCAGGTGTGAAATAAACCCTCCAAAATCTGATCTGACATGAATTGCAGCGCCTAATCCAAGCTGGCATGTGGGATGAGCAACTGAGCCATGATGTTGGGCAAATTTTTCACACCAGGATAAAATCAGGGACTGAGCGATTTGAGCAGTAAACTCAGCAGAGGGGCAAGCAGGTCCTGGTGCCCTAGATTTCCAATGTGCTAGAAGAGCCCTGGGCACAGAATGGCTCCTGCCATTGCTCTCAAGGCCACCAGTTAGCAGTGTGGATGCTTCAGTGTGCATTGGAAGCCCACGCTGTCCCCTCCTGGCTGCCACCACTTTCAGCATCCTGGCAGGATCATCCCTAGGAAATGGGGATAGAGATGGGGGCACCATAGGAGCATGTGAAATGCCACTCTCAGATGGCTTTTGCATCATTTCGAGAGGCTTGGCTTCATTGGTGTTGTTCTTGCTTTTGCCACCTGCAAAATGGCAGCAATTGTAATTGGAACCGAGCCTTTCCCAGCCACCCATCCCTGCTACCCTGCAGAAGAGACATGGTCGCCTACTTCAGCTGTGCTGCCTGCACCATGGAGTGAAGCTCGGAACAGGTGGACTGTAGAATAACCTGCTGGTGACCTGTATTTTAATGTTGTCTTCATCTGTGTCCCTGCAGGCTTGTTATCTCATCTGACGGACAGAAGGATGTTGGTTTTATTATTCATGCAAGAAAACCTCTCCCTTCCCTGCGCCAGTGTTAACTCAAAGGAAATAAATACATCTTGGAAGAAGACAGATTTGCAAGAAAGAGCAGGTAGTGAGGAAAACTCATGTCTCCACTCGGGTAACTGTGCTGCTTGTGAATTGCCCCTGCCAGGAACTTTGGGGCCCTCCATTTCCACCCGACCCTGATGTCCCCAAGCCTGAGAGCAAATAGATCTCTGAGACTCCTTCCAAACATACCCCACTGCTCTCCAAGCACCTTCTCCTCACCCCCCTCAAAGGGATGGAGAAGATTTCAGTTGAGCACTGCCGCATCCCAGAGCCTGCTCTCAGCCGCACACCCCACGAGACGGGCTGCCCCGCCGTGCTGATCCCCACTAATCATGCGTCTGCTGCAGCAGAGTTCACGGTGAGTTCGTTAGCGGCATCACTTTGGGAGAGACTTGATTGACAGCGTTAATAACATCGAGCTGCGGCAGCGAGAGCCTGCAGGGCACCGGGAGCCTTGCTGGGGTGCACGGCGGCTCCTCCTCAGCTCACTGGGGAGCCAGGGAATTAACAGCAATATAAAAACCACCCTGATGTGTATCTCAGGCTGTCAAGCCTTCCCTCCTGGAGGTTTCTCCCATTGCTGGAGGCATAATTAGCCTTTGGAGCACACACCAAACTGCTACGTGCGAAACCCACCCCAGGGCGGCTCGGCCAGCACAAGACTTCCCACACTCAGCAGCACTTACGGCTGGCCGGACTGGGTTTTAAGGAGGTTTTTAGGACTGAAACATATCCAAAATACCATTTAAAAATGCAGAAGCTTCAAAACCAGCTCCTGCCATCAGAAATTTTTGCTACCAGGGAAGAAATGTCTTGGGATGGCTTCTACCCAAAGAGATGATGGTGGGAGCTGCAGGAGCATTGCATCCATGTTTGCTCCCTGCTGCCGTGCTCAGTGAACACGAAAGGCAACAAAGCAGTGACACAATGTGGAAAACATTTCCCCTGGTATTTATTTTAGGGGAGTTCTCTGGTTGGAAGGATTTCAATAGTTCAATGCTGCGCTGTCGATCCTAGGAAAATAAAGATGTCCCTGGGTGATGTGAGGGCACTGATTGTACTTCTGCTGGGATGCTGGAGCGTCTGGTTTGGGATGGGGTGGAAAAACAAAATACCAAATAGTGAGGTTGTACTTAAACTATCAGACAAGCTGTGACCGTCTGAGAATGAGGGACGCTGGGGAAACCCCAGGGTAGGCTGGGAGGGCTCTTACTCAGAGGGTGTAGAGAAGATGGGGCCAAACTCTGCTGGGAGATGCACAGGGACAGCACAAGGGGCAACAGAAAGTTCACATCAGATGGAAAGAAAAGATTTCAAAATAAGTGGTAGAACAAAAACAGATGTGGGGGAT
Organism: Alectura lathami; assembly: GCA_013399715.1. Lineage (NCBI taxonomy): Eukaryota > Metazoa > Chordata > Aves > Galliformes > Megapodiidae > Alectura > Alectura lathami. Next base: position 96,850 of record VXAV01008718.1, on the reverse strand, counting down.
GTCCATCCTTGGAGATATTCAAAACCTGCCAGGACAAGGCCAGGAGAACATGATTTACCTCCAGACTTGGACCTAACTTCAAAGCTGGCCCTGCTCTGAAAGAGAGGTTGGGCCAGAGACCTCTGAGCTCCCTTCCAAGCTAAATTATCTCCAGATCAAAGTGACTTTTCCATAACTAGATCCAGTTCCCAGAGAGGAACTGATACACGCTATAGGGAGACCTGGTGAACCTACTCACACCCCGAATCCCAGCGCGGGGCCTGTACATCACCCTGCCACATGTCCATCCTCCATGCCACCAATTTCATGTGAGGAAGGGCAGAATGGATATTTTTTTTAACTCTTCTTGAGAAAAGGAGCTTTTCCTGGGTAATTCCATTTGCAACAGGTGTCTCTGCAAGCAGGAAATGAGTTCTGAAGAGCGAGCTGGAGCCCAGCTCCTGCCCTGGGGCTGGCTGCAGATGGTTCACGTGCAGGGCCTCCACCGCGTCCCTGCTGCCCTGTCACGGATTTCGTTATCTGTAAGTATTTCCTGCTATTCAGCCCTGCTCTGTATTTCTCTCTGTTATTCCTAGGCAAAATTTCTTCCCCCCATCGCAACACACCCTTCATGGGGGGACCGGAGCAGAAAAACAGAAGGGAGAAAGGGAATGTGGCCTACAAAAGCAAGGCTCCGGGCGATATCACCGGGGCCCTGAAGGGCTGTGCAGCGAGTCTCCATCCAACTGTTTAGTCTGGGTCTGATCCAGAAGCCAGGGCAGCTAAAGGGATTTTTCATGCTTGGCCATGAGGCATTTTGTTTTGGCAATGCTGATCCCAGGGGTCCTTCCCAGCCCCTGCATCTGCCTTGGCCGCATCCCGACTTGATGTTGGGGTGAGATACGGGGTGGCGACACTCCTGTACTGGATTGCTGGGCACCAGCAACGCAAGCGATGAACTGAGCACAAAGCTGCACTGTCCTCATCCCTCACCATCATCAGGGCTGGAGCAGAGCCTCGGGTGCTGGCTTCCACATCACTTCCTCCTCTGACATGGCTGATATGCACAAGGGGCTGTGGCGACCAAACAGGATTCCTCAGGCAGTTATTATGTGGTATTATATTTGTTATATTATGATACTATAGTTATTATACAGTGATTATAACACTACATTTATATTACATAATGCACGTTGAGACTTGGGCTTCTCCAGGTTTGCAAAACCCAAACACCACCATTGCCCGTGCTCAAGCCTACAGGCACAAGGATCTTCCCAGCATCACCAAATGGCCAAGGCTGGAGGCACCTCCGGGTCCCTCTGGACCAGCCCCGCCCCAGCAGGGACACCCAGAGCAGGGTGCCCAGCCCCACGTCCACGTGTGGCTTTGGGAGCTCCCCACAGAGCAGCCCCCAGCCCCGCTCTGGTCCCGGTGCCAGTGCTCCATCACCCACAGCACAGCAGTGCTGCCCGGGGTCCCGAGGGAGCCTCCTGGGCTCCAGGCTGTGCCCGGGGCCTCTGGGCCTGGCCCTGGGCACCGCTGAGCAGAGCCGGGCTCCGTCCTCTCTGCACCTCCCCGCAGGGATTTAGGGACATGGATGGGATCCCCCTGAGCCTCCTCTGCTCCGGGCTGAGCAGCCCCAGCTCTCTCAGCCTCTGCTCCCAGCAGAGCTGCCCCAGGCCCTGCAGCATCCTGGTGGCCCTGTGCTGGGCTCTCTCCAGGATGCCCAGGCCTCTCCTGTACTGGGGGGCCCAGAACTGGACCCAGCACCCCAGGTGCAGCCTCAGCAGTGCTGAGCAGAGGGGAAGGATCCCCTCTCTCAACCTGCTCGTGATAATGCAGCCCAGGTCACTGTTACCCTTTTTTAGTGGCAAAGGCACATTTCCGGGCCATGTTCCACCTGGGGTTCAACAGGTTCCCCAGGTCCTTTTCTCTTCGGGAAGCAACCGGAGCTGCCCCAAAGCCCACAGTAGCTTCTGCACTCCCCACCACAGCCTGCCTTCAATTACAACATCCATCGTGCCTCCCTTCTCCCCACGTTGATGATCCGTAGCAAGGGCCGCCTGTGGGCAGACCCACAGCATCCAACACACATGGCATGAGCACGCAAGCAGTGAGAGAGGAGTTTACTTTGCTTTTTGAACTTTGGCTTTCTGGAAGAAAAAGCAAACTGCTCGGAGATTTTTCTTCCCTCCTGAGACTTTGGTATCAGGCTCTGATAACTGCTTTCCCGGCGGGATATGAGAACTAGTTGGCAGAGACAGGGGCCCATTACACAAGCAGGGCTGGACATGGGAACTCGGCACAAACAAATGGCTTTGATAACTGAGACTGAGTTTTTCTAGCTTTCTGAGCAGTCTGTGCCGTCACTGTCTCTTTTTTTCCCTGAAGCAGGCATTGGAGAGTATGAGAGAGAGCAGGAGATCTCTGCAAGAGGAAAATAAATCCCACAGCATCGTCAATGGCTTCTGTCCTCCTGCCCCTAGCTTTGGGATGCCCCAAATCACTCCTACAAGGATAATGATCTGTCCCAAAACCACACACACCACACTGGCCATGCATCCTGTCCCAGATCCCTGGTGAGCATGCACCAGTCTCTGCCCACACAAAACTCATTGCAGGGATGCTTTAACCCATCAGCACTCAAACCCCAGCACTTTGTGTTTCAAAGCCAAGACAATCTAAAACAGTACTCTTGAAACAAGAAAAGAAGTTGAAAACGACGACTTGAAGCTCAATTTTGATCATTTTGGAGGTAGGCACCTGTGCCAGCTTTTGGAGTCAATATCACAATTAAAACTACTCTGCCCTCCATCTCTTCGGTGAAGGCAGATGGAAACAGAGATGGAAGAGAAGAATGAGAGAAGCGTCAAAAGGTTTCCCATTCCCTTGACACACAGCTTCCTTCACTTAAAGAACACAGAAAAAACGTCTTACAAGGTGATACTGATCCTCTTCTGTGCTTGGCAAGTCCTGTGAAAGTATGAAAACCAAAATTCACCATCAGCTGTTTGCTTAGAGGTGACCAGCTGGAGGTATTGTGGGGCTGAGGATGACAGCAAAGTGTCAGGAAGTTTCTCCCATCATCTAAAGGACTTGCCTCCTGGTTTCTCTGGCTTACAACAGGGTATTTGGGTCAGATTTGCCTTCCCACGGGTGATTTTTAATTTTAGGAAAACTCCAAAGGTTGTTAATTTTCAATCACCATTATGCGCTGTCCTACTGTCTCAGCATATAACCACTGGCAGTTGGATAAACCTGCAAAAGTGAGACGATGGGACAAAACTGCACTTTCTGAACATTATCAGAACAGCATTGTGGTCTCCAACTCCTTTTTCAAGAGAACAATGGTCACACTGCCAGGATGCTGGGTGGGAGTGGAGTGGGCAGTGAGGTGCTCCCTGCTGCCAAAACTTCCATCAGACATGCAGGATCCATCACGAGGTCTAGCTGTACAGCATCTTGCATGGTTTGGTTTTACTTAGGTGAAACGCACTCCCTCCAACCTCTCGTTTCTTCACTCTTCCCAATACATTCCCACAAAACCTCTGGAAAATAGCACCCGATCCCCAAGAACACTGTGGGAACTGGGCATCCTGCTGCCTTCAAAAAATTGTTGTAGCTCTTTTGTCAAGAAAACATTACCATGGTAGCTCCAACATGAGAAACCATCCACTGTGGGCTGCTTTGGGCCAGGTGCCATGTGGTGAGAAAAAGTATTAGCTCAGAGATGCCAAACTGGAAGAGAAAAGGCAGACCAGGAATGAAATGAGAGCACTAACCCAGCTAAGGTTACCCAAATCTATAGCAGAGGTGAGGAAAGGGCTTTATCTCTTGGCTCCCAGACCAATAAATCACTCCTTCAACCCCTTGGCTACAATAACTTTTTCTCTATGGTCTTTTCCTTGTGGAGATTTCCCCCTTTTCATGTCTAGTTTATGCCTAGATGTGGTCGAAGTTTAAGTGTCTGCNTTTTTTTTTTTTTTTTTTTTTTTCTGAACATGGCCCAGAACTTTCATGGGTTTCATGGCCCATGAACTTTGAAGACAGAAAGTGACACACAGAAACACATATGAGAAGCCTTTGAGGATATTTCAGGTGAAAGGGCAAGAGAAGCACCCCCACTGTGTCTGTAAACTCTTGAAAACCAGAGGAATTGGTCTGATCTGCCTTGCATTGAACTCTAAGTCCTGATCAACCCTCTCGTATCTCATGGTGCCTACCTAAGCGGCAGGGCCAGCGTCACAGCTGTAGGCACAAAGTGGGGCAACAAGGATGATCAAAGCTCTGGAATAGCTTCTCAGCATAATACCATTAAGTGAGACAGACACCTCATTCTGCAAAAGTTGGGATAGGAGAGATGCTGAGGAAAGCAGCAATGGCAGGGAGAAGGTGGTGATGACCTGCTCGCTCTTGCCTAATACAAGAACAACAGAGCGTCACAGGAGGTAATGGGAGCCAAGCTCAGGGCACACAAAAGGATACTTTCCTTGGGGCAACACAGAAACCATCTATGGGACTGCTGGCTGAAGGATGTTCTGGAGGCTTCAAGTTTAGCTGGCCCCTAGCAGAGACTGAACAAGGTCATGGAAAGGAAACCCCCTCAAGGTTCCTACGTGCCACCAAGTGTGGTAAAGGAAGTCCTTGTGCTGAAAATTGCTGACAACAGTGAAAATAGGAGGAAGAAGGTGTAGTCTTCCCTAAATATCTGCTTGCTGATCACTTGCTGAACACTCTACACTAGATGGACTTGGGTTAGACTCTCTGTAGATATTCATATGTGGTAGGCTTGGAAGGAGCAAGGAGGCAGTTGCTGTCCACATCGACCCTCCTGTAAGAGCGCAGCCATCGCAACTTCACATGCTGCCTTGGCTTTGCTCAGGGAAACTTGGGTATAGTTGGTGTTTTGGCAAGACAGAGAGGAGAATGTGGGGCCAAACATATCAAATGTGGAAAAAAAAAGGTAGAAATGGAGTCAAAAGCCATTCCAAGCAAGACAACTCCATGGAGACCAGCGCTGGTGGCACTCGGTTAACCAAAGGCTGGTTTCTCGTGCCTTAGCAGCTGGTTGGGGTCTGTGTTGAATCCCCACAGCACTTCCAGTCCCTCAACACTGTGCCTACAGAAGGAAACTTCTCCAGAGGACCATTTCCCCTCTACCCCTGTAAATCACAGATTCAGACAGTTCAGGTCTCCTGAGGTCCCTTCCAACATGAATTATTCAATGATGCTATGATCACAAACAGATCTTTTTGATATCACATGCTCTTTATGTTCACATGGAACACGCTTTTAAGCCATCATCTCCGTAAAAAAAAGGAAAGAGGGAGTGTTGATTCCAATTTATCACACTGTGGCTTTGGCATCTCACAATGGGCTTTTGTGATGCCTTTCTACACTAGACTAGGGTGTTCTTAGCACCTTCCCTGGAAGAAAATATCACATTCACCTGCATACTCCAACCTTGCAGCTCTTCTGAAAAATTAAGCAACTGCCAGTCTAGGCATTTTCTGTGCTGAACACTGTTTCTGCAATACTTTCACGTTGCCTTTCTCCAGCATCGACATTAGAAGCCAGCTAGTCTAATACATCTTGCTGTTGCTGTACATAAGGAGAAATAAATGCATCTCTTATCCTTTCATTTAGACATCAAAAGTCTCAGTAGCTTTTTCTGCCACAGCCTCACTCATGTCAGGAGCTGCTCATGCAGTTTCTTCCTACTAAACCCTGAAAAACCCTGCATTTGATGATTCACTGCCCCTTTCCATAGGAACAATCTTAATTTCTTCTCCTTTGACGTATAGCTTTGCACTGGGCTGTATTCTAACATATTTTGTTTAAATCGTCTCTGCTTGCCAAGTGACCCAGACTGCTCAATGTGATGAATTTGTCTTCAACATTTACTGCTTCATTACCCTTTGTGCCACTGACAGCATCTCCCCGCAGGAGCCATCGGATCTGCTTCACTTATAGAAATGGCTCACAGGCCTAGTATTAATCCCCGAAAAATGGCATGAAGAAAAGCCACATTTGAGGGTGACATCCTTCTGGAACCTATCAGGTTTTACTCCACCTGCCATGTGTGCAGGGCTGTCCAGGCTGCCCCCATTATCCTATGGCTGACCTGCTACTAACAGGGCTGGAGGCTCCACTTTTGGCCCAGGACTGATGTTGGACGACAGCTGTTTGCTACCCAAGGAGTCTTTTTTGAACATTTCTTCTGCATTCTGGTTTGGAAGTAACTCCCTTATTCAGGACTAACCTAATCCCTTTCTCCCTATATCTGCAAAGCTGTTGTGTTCTTTTCCCATGCTTTGGTGGAGAGGCAAGCAGACTGCTGCTTCCAAGACCTCCATGAGCATCCCTGCAGGAACCTTTCACACTGCTCTGCTCACCTATTCCTTAAATATTAGATTTCCACATTTCTCCATGGTCCTCCAGTGACGGGTTCCCTTACTGGATGAAACTTGAGGTGAACTAGATGAAACTTGTGGATGCAAAATTTCAGGAATTTTAGAAATAATTTTAGGAACAATTTCTATACTGTGAGGGTTGTCAAACACTGGAATAGGCTTCCTGGAGAGGTGGTTGATGTCCCAAGCCTGTCAGTGTTCAAGAGACATTTTGATAATGCCCTTATTAAAATGCTTTCACCTTTGGTTAGCCCTGAAGTGGTCAGGCAGTTGGACTAGATGATCTCTGAAGGTCCCTTCCAACTATTCTTCTATTCTGTTCTGTTCTGTTCTGCTCTACTCTGCCCTGCTCTACTCTATTAAAATCAAAAGGAAGTGGCCATCAAGAATTCTGCTTGGGGCAGATGTCTTTGGGAGAACCAGTCTCCAGAGACCAGCCACCCAGAATTTGATAGCATGGGAAGTCCTGGGTTTCATCGTTGGAAGAACGGAACCCTCTCCAGAAGGTGCCAGCTCAAGGGCAGATGGCTATGGTGTGACTGATACCGCTACGCTGTACAACTGTGCATTGGCAGAGCATGTCATGGCCATCAGAAAAAGCAGTCAACATCCTGCTGAGGCACTTTATTAATCAAATGCCTGCCCTAGCCCTTGCTTTCTGCCAGCAAACAAAGCATAGAGAAGATATTCCTAAGCACAGAACAGTCTGTTTGGCTTTGGGAACTCCAGTGCATAAGAAGTGACTTCATAAACAAGAGTATGGTTTAGCCAGCATAGATGAAAGGGTCAAATGGATGAGAAGATGGTCTCCTTCAAAACAACCTCTCAACAGCAATGCTTATGTCATTATCGTCTTCTGAAAAATTAGTGCTGTGAGGCTTACAGAAGTGCCTGCAGTAGTAGATATGGAATGCTACAAGATTTCTGGTCATTCCTATTTCCCAGCCGAACAACAACCCAGTGAGAACAGGTGCTTGACATTAAATATTCCTAGTCTGACCTGAAGAATGTCCACAAATCTGGCTGAATGAGGCAGAAAAATAACCTGGGAACATGGTAACAGACTACTTTTTTAAAGATTTCTGTAAAATGAAGGAAGCCAAGGGGGAATGAATCAGCTGAGGTGCTGGGAATCACCTTCCAACAGCTGAGAAGCTATGGGATCAACAGGACCTCTGTGGATTAGCCTTTTCTCCTTAAATTTAAATTACTTCATAGAAGTGGCTGCAACCCTGACATGACCGTGGAAGTCTCCTGTTCCTCCTGACTGATCACACAAGCTTCATTTTCCTCGAAACCTGTCTGGAAGCTCAGCTTGGAGCCCACGTTTCAGGCTTCAAAGAGGTGGGCACAAGGGCAGGTGCTAACTCCCCACCACCACAACTCAGGAGCAGTTCCTCTGCTTGCTAATGTGTGTTGAAAAGCTGTTAACAACACTTACATCAGCAGGTTGAAATGGGGAAGCTCTCACAGCCCAATGGCACTGACGCACTGTTGGTGGAGGATGGGGGACTGCCACCTCTCTCTGCTGGAATCCCAGTGGCCACCGACCCAGCTGGTGACCCCATCGATATCTGAAAAGCCTTTCCAAAAGCAGCAAACCTCTCTCCTTTCATGTATTATTAAAATCCTCACTGGTTAATTTATTAGGGTACTCTGAGCTGGAAAAATGACCTCTTTGTTGACCCACTTAACCATGCTCCACTCAAACACAAAACCGTCAGAAGGGCTAAAGCGAGAGCTGGGGAAGTTGCGCGCAGACTGATGTCCTTTGTCCCAGCGAGACAGCTCCAGGATGGAAGTGCTGGGACTCCCTGGCACGAGAGCAAAGGGCTAGACACAAGCCTTCACAGACAAAACCACAAAGGAAACATTCAGCTCATATGCCGCATGGACACGGCCAGAGAAACAAGACTCCCCCGATCCTCCCTCCTACGCAGCACTGATCCCTCCCCGAACCTGGGGATTTGGGAAGAAATCTAAACGCAAATGGAAAACATGAGGGCAGGCAAGGGACAAGCCCATCTACATGTGTTGGTCCAGGTGTCACACTGCTTGTGTCCTCCAGCTGAAGGTGTCCACACCAGGTGGACTGCCCTCTTCTCTGCTCCTGGGTTGCTCCAGCAAGAGAATCACCAGATTTGCTCCGCAGCAATCCCTGATTCAAACTAACACATATGGGGTGTGGAGGACCAGGGCACTGGCACTGCAAGGCAGAACTGGGCAAACCCGACTGACAGCATAAACAGCAGTTGGCACCAAAAGTACCCCTGTAAGTGAAATGAAGGGGATTAGCTGCCATTAGGTCTTGTTTTTCCATTAGTGTCATAAAGATGAAGCTGCTCTCCTCTCCTAAAGGCGGCCTGCGAAGTGCTCAGACTCCACGGGACTCTCAGGCTATTAGAGAGGACACAAAAGCTTGATTTGCTTCATCACTGGGAAAGCATCTGGAAAGTGCAGCAGTGAGAAAACGAAGCTGCAAGGTGCCTGCGTAGCCCCATCCTGTGCCTCCATCACACCACCTTCATGCAGGAGAGTGCTTTAAAGCCCAAATGCTTTGTGATGGCTGGGGCTCATTCTCACACGACGCTCTTTGCCTCAAGCAAATGTGCTGCCAATTATCTCTGATACTCAGGGTGTATCAGGGTGTACTAAGGCTTGTGAGGACACCTAAACAAACTGCATGCTGACTTTAACCCCGGGAGAAGACCTGGAGGGAGACCTTGGAAATAGACACGAAATGCATTAATCACTGCTCGTTCGTAGCTTCATAAAGCTTACACATGATGTCTGACAAGTGACATAATAAACACAGAACAGCACTGAACAGAATAAACCACAGCAGAAGTCTGAACGCGGGATTGGGAGGTTGGAGTTGGTGAGAGCTGATGCTGCAGCCGAAATTATCTGTCAAAGGCTTGGAAAAAGGGGTTTTACCCTCTCATACCACAGCTTCCCAAGCACCAAATCAGGACCCAATCTTGGATGGCTGTTACAGAAAAAGTAACTGAGCTGCTATCTGCAAAAATACTTTTGGGGGTGGAAAGTGTAGCTATATGATGGGTGGGGAGTAGTTTTTCTGCCTGCAACAGTTCTGTGAACCAAGAGGTGGAAAACAGCGCGTGGGAACCTGAACCTGCAGCAAAGAGGGGTGGAAAGAGCAGAAACTGATGAGTTTTATTACAGCATGTGTTAATCATCCCTCTAGAAAAGGGACTGGGCTGGGGGTGGAAGACTTGGCAGTGGGGAGGAGAGCGGCTGGGGGAAATAATATTTTTGAGATGTATTTGTAATGCTAACTCACATCTGGGATCAATCCTGGAATGGGAACATAGTGTCTGGCCTGGGCAGGCAAGAAGGAAATGTTCTTTATGGCTAACATGCAAGAAGAACATGACCTGGTGAGCCAAGCGTGGCCTTTGGAGGTGTTCCTCAAGTGACCTGGGGTCGCGGACTACCGCAGATGCTTTCTGAAGGGAGCAGAGAGCTTCTCCAAGTGATTTGCTCTGAGCTGTGGAGACTGCCCTGCATGGACTGCCAAGGGGGAGCAGGTCCAGCTCTCAATGCAAGCCCTTGTCCCAAATCCTTTGGTGGGGCAGGCTGAGCTTGGTGGCCAGGTGGCTCTGGGAGGTGCACAACGAAGCTGCAAGTTGTTTTCTCCTCCACTTTGGGACCCTGCAGCTCATTCCCAGCATTTCTGGGAATTCATATTTCCTTCTTATCTGATCCCACTTGCACATCTCTCCCACCAGTGTCTCTCTCCTCACGTCAGTGCTGCGGCCAGGGGACCAAGGTATGGGGCAAGGCACGGGTATGCCAGCACACTGTGATCATGGCTTCCACCTATACGCACCCTGATAAAAGATCTGCGGTATTCCCCCACAGAACCTCATTTGCAAACTCCTTCAGAGGCAGTTCATCTTTAGAAACAAATATTACTAAAGTATAGGAACTTTGTGACCATACTGGAGGATGCACAGGGTATGGGGCTCTCCTGCCCCAACCTGCTGTTGGGTTTGGGGAAGATGGGCAGTCTGCACTGGGCTAAAATACCCCAGAGTCCTTGGCCGGGTGTTTGCAAGTATATACACACACCATGCTCTACAAAAGTTGGAAGGAAGTCACTCCTTACTACATTACCTCCTGATGCACAGGGGATCCTGTGCTTTGCGTTCACTGTGAACTTCCTAAACCTACCACGTGTTCTCTGTCCAGCTCCACGGAAGCTGAGGGGGAAAAAACGGTTTGTGTTGACTCTGTGGGTGCTCTTTGCAAGCACCAAATGTTGAAGTGGTTTCTGCAGCTGAGTAAATAGGAGAAAAGCCTGTTGTAGATCCCTGCCCTGTCTACACGTGGCTCCTCGCCCTCCCACCAGCAAGGATGAGCAATGGGATCCCTGCTGAGATTTCCACCCTGAGCAAACACCCAGAGAACAGTGAGGGTGGGCTCCACATGCAGCCCAGGTGCTCCTGAAGTACTGCTGTTAGTGTCTTGGGAATGAGAAGAAAGGAAATCCTACACCACGCCAAGGGTGTTCCCTTGCCTTGGCCAGCAAGATCAGCCAAGAGATGGTATCAGTGGGGGCATGGGAGAATGAAAGGTTGGGAGGTGGCAGCAGGACCAGGCTGGGCTTCAAAAGCTGTACCATTATGCCTAGAGATGAGGGTTATTAGTGCTTTTTTCCTCCTGCGGAAACCATCCTGCACACGTACAGATGAGTTGGGAGAGTTGCTCTGAAGACCCCTACCTTGCTGAAGGGCTGCTGAGGGGTTTGAGCCTGGCAAATCTCACTTTCCAACTTCACTAAGGAGAGACAGGAGAAATGAACCCAGCAAAAGGCATTTCTGGAAAGCGTTCCTGTATTAGCCCATCCCTGTGTTCAGCCAAGATGTGAGGCCACCCGTAGCCTGCACCTACTCAAGGCAAGGAGGCATCTAGGCCCCAGGAAACTCATCACCCATTCTGGCTTCAGGCACCTGGATTTTCTACCCAACGCTTGATTATTTGCAAAGACAGCACCTCCCCTATCAGGGCCAGGTGCCACTATCCCAGGAAAATGTCAATAAACCAGAGGAAATTCAGAGAAGAGCAAAGCAAAATATTATTACGAGTCAGAAAGACTGACTTTCTGAGATAATGTGTTTAGCTTGGCTCAATGGCAGCTTAGCAGGGACTCGGCAGCTCAACAGTGTGCAAACATTTGAAGGGCGTAAACAGCAAGGACAAGTGGGAAATCACCGAGTGGGGCTTGCGGAGTAGGATGAGTAGGAATGGGGCGAAGGCACCAACCCAGGACAACTGATGACCTCATCCTATAGCTGCTCTGCAGGTCTCTGTAGCATCCGTCGTGGCATGATGGGACTCAACGCAGAACACTTATGTTGGGTTTCACCATTATGGATGCCAACGAGGAGGAGGTTTCTAGATACTGCTGCAATTTTAAGCTCACCAGGGCAAGGGCAAGTGCTGTCTGTTCCCACACAGGCCTTCAGGTCGCTCCCAAAAAGCCCATTTCACCACCTACATCCTGCATTTCTCTTCTACCACCACCAGCTTCAAGGCAGAATCACAGCTGGGGGATGACCGTTTTCAGCTGAAACCTTGGAAGGACAGATGTGGCAACAAGCATTTTGTTAATCTGTGTTAATTCTGCAGACTTATTTTCTTGGAGAAAACACCCATTAAAAAAAAAAAAAAAAAAAAAAAAAACTGCCCCTGAAACAATTCATTTTAGCATTTCATAACTGTGTTTGGACTTTTTCTGCTCAAAGTGACATTTATTTTCAAATTGGAAGGGTTAAAACAATAGCTCCAAATCCAAATATTTAATTTACAGTCAAGGGAAATATTTATTAATCTTTCAAGAAAAGTCCTGCTCCAGCTTCACCAAAATGCCAGAGATCCCCCTCAAACACGACATCCACTTGTCTTATAGGGTGAAGGTAAACTGTTTTAACTCCCTGTAGTGACGTCGCTAGACCCCGAATGAGAAGGACATATCCCAGTAGGCACCAGAAATTGCTTATGGAAGGGAAGGTTCAATTTTAGAGTGGCTGCCTAGCTATAAATAGCCTGCAGAACTAAAATACATTCCACTTTGGCTAGAAATGCCTTTGGCCCCGTAGTCATAAACACTCCTGCCTTTTATAGTTGAACCAAATATTTGGTTTCTATAGTTATAACAGTGAGTACCCAGTGGTCTTTATTTTTAATCTGTGCAGTGTTTGCGTGCAGAGCCGGGCAGCGGTTTGTGGGGACGGTGGCGGAGTCTGGACCACAGGCACATCATTAAAAATAAACCCGTGGACAGCACAAAAAGCTCTCCCCAAAGCATCCAGACGCACCGAGGTTTGCTTGTACACAGCGTGTGCCTTTTAGATGCTGCGGTAAGTGCGCCGAGAGTGGAAAAGGCCAAGGAAGCGGTGATTGCTAATATAATAATGAGGCTCTGTCCGGCTAATCTGATGTTCTCAAAGCACTCTGTGAGCATCCATCATCCTCCCAGCAGGGCAGGTCGCGGATCATCGCTCCCAGTGCGTGACATCGGGGCGCTTGGGTGAGACCTGGAGAGGTCGGGTATCACTGACATGGGGGCTGAATTGGTTTGTATATAAAATATATATAAAAGTCATGTCCATCTGCCAGAAAACTGCTTCAAAGGGGCCTGGTTCTCCTTCTGACAGCAATCCACATGAAAGCCCTATTATTCAGCTCTTAATAAATCAAACACCCATCCGCCAGTATTAATGATGGAAGGAAAAGGAAATTAAAGGTGACCTGTGTGGCTTCGAGATCACAGGATAACTCCTCATGCATTTACCATGATTTAAGGTGATTAAATTCTGCCTGTAAGAACTAAACAGGTTTCAATTAATGCTGTGGCCCACCTTCGAGGTGCTTTCAGGGCAGGAGATTGGGCTCCCTAAGGGGTGCCTGGAGGCCGTGGTGCAGCCCTGGTTTCTTGATCCTCTCAGCCTGTACACAGCTCATTTTTTCCTGAAGAAAGCCTGAATTCAGCATATTGGCAAAGCCACATTGGTATCACTGAATAGATCTGAATCAGCTATCAGATATGGCTGGGAAGGAAGGGTGCAAGGTGCCCAGCATCTTCTCACCCTGAGACTGCCAAAACGAGGCAGGTGCCAGAAATGAATAAAACAGGCAATAAAACACCCTGAACAGCATTGCATTATTAGCGATTGCTAATAAAACACCAGGGGGAATGCTTCATTACTACGGTCCTCCACTAGCTGCCGACGGCATTATGGCAATGCCAGTCATGGAAGCGATTCCTAACGCCACACTCTATATTGTTTTCTGGATGGAGAAGCAACTCATACGGAGTGTGACACACTCCTGCACCTGTTCCTGATGGGATGATGTATGCCCATCTGCCAGACTACACACCCGACAGCGTGAAGCTGTTCCACCTGGGAACACCCCAGCACCCATTTCTGCTACATAAAGTCAAGGGAAAGCTGTATGTGGCAAAAAAGCACCTGGAAATCGGGGGATTTATTATGGACCGATAATGAGAGGCAGAATATTTTAAATTGCCCCAGAGGGGTGGGTTGCAGCATGACTCATGCAGTCTTGACCTCTTGCTCCCAGGAGGGCACAAGGGTCTTGAATTATCCCAGGCCAGGGCTGTCTGCACAGTGCTGGATGGGAAAAATGGATGATGATGGGGGAAAACAGCACGGGAGTGGGGCACACACACAGATGGCCCAGGTGAGATGACAACCCCCTTCCCCTGCTTTCCTTGCACAGTGCTGGAGGCAGCGTTCAGCCGTCGCTGCAGAGATGTCACCCCCAGGTCCGCACGCCTGCACGGCGTGACATCGCTCGCTCTGACACTTCGCTCGCTAGCATTTTGCTCCCTGAAAACATCAGCGTTCGTTCTGCCAGCCCTCCCTCTGCAGCACTCAGATTCCCTGCGCTTGCTGCATCGCTGCTCCCAGGACCCGCGGTCGCTCCGTGTTGCTGATATTTTTTATTTACCGGCAGACATCTCATAGCTGTGTGGAACTGCAGCAAATTGTTCCCATTATTTGATCTCTCTCCCTTGGATTCCCAACGCATTTAAAAGCAGCAGTGGGGAAGATGAACACCGCTGTTCATCAACCAGCTGGGGACACCCTCAGCTCTTGAGGGCTTTAAATCCTTATGGTTTTTGGGGTGCCCATCCCCGTGGTTGTGAGTGGCTCTGGGAACCCACAGTCACTGCTTTTGGGTCAATTCTTATTAGGAATTACCTGATAAGGAAGTATGGAAGGGATTTTCCTAGCTGCAGGTTCACAGAAATACAGAGTGGTTTTAGGGTGGAACAGCAATCCTGTTAGGGACTATAAGGCGCAGTGCTCCCTCCAGGGAACCCTGAGGTTTATTTGGGCAAGAACGTGAAAATACCAATGACTGCAAACATAGCTTCACCATGCGGCACCACGCGAAGTAACTGGGAGCCATCTGTGGTTATATGACAAGAGCAACAAGAACTGCACCTGGTTTAGGATGGATCTGTACTTCCCTGCGACCTTTTGGACCAAGGTTGGGCCGAAAGCTGATCATGCCATGCATGAGCAAGAATTGATGGATATTCTCAGAAGAAGACTCATCTACCCCAGATTGGGTCCAGTAATCTACTTAGTGTATGTTCTGGTCTTTCACATGTCCAAACACTTTATATAGGTCAGAAAAACTCAAGGAAATGTTTTTTTTTTTTTTTTTTTCCCTCTGCATTTTAATTCTCATTTAACTAGAAAGGTTTAAAACAAAGGTCTGAAACAGCACTGGGTTCTGGCATGGGAGGATGGAGGGGGAACAGGACAGTGATGCTTTTGTAGGACTGTGCAAGAGCACACGAACGAGGTGTGATTTCAACAGCCAAACCTACCCCAGCACATCCCCAGTCATCCCTGCAGCAGAAATAAAATCTAGGGCAGATTCTCATCTCAGATGCTTAGCCTAAAATCCAGACAAACTCCACCAGCTTCAAGCTCTCCTGGCTTTACAGCTCCATCAAAGGGAGGCAGCAAGGACAGCAATGGCTGTCGAAAACCTCCGCCCAAGCTATCAAGGACTGCCTGGGATCTGCCAGTCTAGGTCATGGCCAAAGGTCTTCCAGGTCTACCTTGTCCTTGAAGTGTGCCTGCTACCATAAACGACAGGGAAAGGTGGAGGAACCCCCAAAATAGAGAAAGTGCCTGTTTTTGGGGAAAGCATCCCCCTAATCCTGGTAGCAGAGGGCATGTTCAGTATAATGGGGCACAACAATGCACTGAGTGCAGCTGCAGCTGATGCAGGGAGGCAGATCAGACAGCAATGCTTCCAAAGCTACTTCCCTATCCTTTAATATAATCTAAAAATTGATAATCTCCTCCACTATAAAAGCACGGGTTCCCTCTGGGAACCTCTTTGGCTGCAGCATTGACCCTGCCACGAAAAGTGGCGTCTTGGAAAACTGACTCAGGGTGTGCAGGGATGGATCTGCGCCCCTAAAACAGCTGCCAACAGCCGAGTTAACACATGGTGACCCTCTTGATGCCAGTGCCATGGGAGCTCAGAAGAAGCACTAGCACACTGTTTTCTTCTCTCCTTGTTTTTCTCCTTTGTTGTGAGTGTTTTGGAAACTTAATGATGAAATATTTATTATTTTATTTATTTATTTATTTTAAGAAAGTCCTGCTGCAGCAGCCACGGCTGGGAATCACCCCCAGCTCTTTGCCCAGTGTTTTTTTTGCCTTTTGTTTTCCTGCCAGCTCTCTGGGGACATAAAGAAGGTGGTTCCAGGAACTGCCCTTTTTGTATGAGCACGGGGCACTGCGGGGAGAGATGACAACACGACCACACCTTCTGCACCCAAACTTCACCTTGTCCCCCTTTTTATCAATTTATAGTAGCAGGAATAGGATGAGCAGGTAGCCTTTGGGGTCAGGCACTGTCACATACTCTCACTTGCCCATGCTGAGTGTTAACACCCTCAAAATCCCAGTTACCACGCTATTTCACCTAGCAGCTGCAATACCCAGGGTGTTGGCTGCTCCTAGCTCACCTTCATAGTGGCAACACCTATGGCCATGGCATGCTGACACAATCTTGTCTCACCTCAGAAGCTGAGCAGAGTCTGCTGCAGGTCGTACAGGGATGGGAGACCTGTGCAACTACATTTCAATACACAACATGCTCAAATTCTGCAGTTCACCCCATTGTGTGGGTGCCCCATCGCTGGAGGTGTTCATGGCCAGGTTGGATGGGTCCTGGGCAGCCTGATCCTGTGGGTGGCAGCCAGCCCACAGCAGGGGGTTGGAACTGGATGATCTTTAAGGTCCCTTCCAAGCCAAGACACTCTATGGTTGCATGACTGTATGATTCCATGATCTTACTCTCGTTATTTCCAGCCCCTCACCCAGCTTGTGCAAGCAGTTGTGAGTTTTTCTCCCAAGCCCTTTCCCTCCCCACCACCTCTGCTGACAGATGTCCAGATAGCTTCAGCGCACAGGGGATAAAAAGCTTGGGGAGGGAGGGGAGAGGAAGAGTCAGTTCTGCTCTGGATCAATGCATCGCCATCGAATGGGAGGCAGAAGGCTGGAGCTGCCGTGCCCTCGGGAGCCGCTGATCCATCAGACCCGACAGTCCCCACAGAGGATCTGGCTCTGAGGCCAGGCAGCTCCTGTTTATTTTTAGGAAGAGCTTCCCTCCTCTGTCCTCTGTTGTGCTTTTTGTGCAGCAGGAAATCTTTTCTTGGACATTAGAAAAAAAAAGTAGCAAAAAAAACAACAAAAAACCCCACTTTTTTCCTGGACTCTTCCTCTCCGTCTTGCTCCTCTCTTCCCATTTTCCCTGTTTTTCTGTTGTTGATTTTTTTTTTT